>JALBCR010004377.1:0-362460 GCA_030710515.1 Abscondita cerata | reverse complement strand
CTGGTAATACTTCGTTCAGTTACGTATTGCTGGTTAAAATTGAATCACGGATGCTTTTCCTTCTCACCTGTTTAAAATTGGATGTAAAAAATGATCCTTCTTGTTCTTGCGGAAATAAGAAAACGCAAACATGAACCACATTTTATTTAATTGCCCGCTTTGTATGATAATGTTAGAATAACTTTTATTGAGTCTCTTGTATTGCTTAAATAATAATAATGTTTACAAAAAAAAAGTATCACTTCCTTTGCTGATGTGCATTAAAAGGTTGAATTCATTAGATTACTCAAAATATTACACTTGCCAAATTATAGATTTGTAGCCAAAGAACAATGTTCAAAGCCACTAAAAATTTAAAAAATTAAGGATGTTTGTGTTTGACTGTTAGAGGTCATTTAAAATAAATAACATAGCCATATCAATTGTACTCGCATCGCAAAACCATGAATTTCCAAAGACAAGGCGTGGAAGGAACGATGATTCGGGCCTTGGTTAGAGGTTCAGGTAATTGAAATTTGAACCTTTCCCAAATACTTACAATGTTCTCCAGGGGACTATAATCCTAATCAATTTTTCAAGCCAAAGTTACTGCAAAATGTGCTTTGCCCAAAAATCGACAAAAATCCCAGAGGATCAAACATTCTGGCTATTTGGGATAATCAGTTACGATCCCATTGAAGACCAAGTACCTTCAGAAATTGAGGCCCTTCTGGTCTTGGCTAGAAACAATGGATACAATGGAAGGATTACTGGCCCACTTCCTAATTCAAATCCACACGTTTTAGAAGAGCAATAAGTTTAAATTGAAGACGAAGTGCTTATTTTGAGTGGTCAGCACCTCAACGTAGTCGTCCATAAACCGACTCCTGTAGATTTTGAGATGCATTAGGATAGTTGTCCTGTTCAAAAATATCTAATTCTCTTACAACACGGAAGCTAAAAATGGAACTGAAGAAACTCTGAAAGTGACTCTGTTAAAGTGTATTCTTTGATTTCTTGGGACGGAAAAAAACCAAAAGGAAATTTTGGAATTTTCTGTGATCCGGCCTAATTAAAATCTGACAATACATTTGTTTAATATTACAAATAAACGCAATAGGAAATGTTTGAAATTTTAATAAAATGCTCGATAAATCTTGGTGAAGTTTAGGACTTGAAAATAGTGTTTTATTTAAACTTAAACCTTTGATCTCTTGGAACTAGCATCATAAACGACCCTTATCTTAGTTGACTTACTGTCTGGTTTGAGAACACAATGATGTGAAAAGTAAAAAAGAAGGAGTTGGAAGATTATAGTCGTGAGTATTCTTGCATAAAGCTGAATAAGTTGCGTGCTCAAATTTGGATTTTTAAGAAGACTTGACTCTTAAATATTTTACTCGCATTTTATGTCATCAGCCAAATACTATCGTTTGATTTTGGGGTTTGATCAATTTTCTAAAATTTCTAAAGTGTCAAATCTAAAAAGGGTAATCTAAGGAAGCATGACAACTCAGAAGTGCAGAACTTAAAATGAACATTCTGCACGACCTTGTAGTATCCAACCAAATACTGATTCGATTGCTACTGGAGTATTAAGTTAGTCAAAGTTCGACCCAATCCTAACAAATATGGCACTAATTCACCACCTATAAGAATGTCAAATGGACCGGAAATGTGAAATTTGCTATCTATTAAAGGTAAATTTTGAGTATGAGACCAATTATGAGCACTGACTTCAAGTAGTTAGGTTGATTGGAACAAACTTTTGATAATATAATCGCTAGTTCAAACGTAAACGTCAGGATTTAACTTGCCACATGGTTTGATAAAACATTGGGTGACACTACTTTTTGCCATAGATACCATTTCATCCAATCCTTCAATAGGTATAGTAAAAGTTTTTTGATTTAAGCCTAACCGTCTAACACATTGTTCTGAAATTAAGTTTGCCATTCTGCCGCTATCTAACAAAATACGAGCTAGCTGAAAACTCCCATAGGCATCCTTTATTTCAACTTTGGCAGTTGAGAGCAAAACTGTAGTTTGATTCTAATAAGTAGAACAAATATTGCACTGTGAATAACTTGATCACGTTGCTGGGGAGGTTGACCGTTGTTTTGATCGTTTGTTAAGGTATTTTGCACATTTCGTTGTGCAGTGTCACTATCAAGAAGATATCAGCAGTTGTATCTGTTGGACCTGTAAAGGCGTGAGAAGTACTACTTTTTGGTTGAATTTAAATGAAGAAGCGTGTGATGACGCGCGAGGCAAATTCTGCAAGTTGTAGAAGAAAGAACAATTGCGTACCGGATGTTGGAGCGCATACAATTTGTACATAAATGTTGCTGTCTAATAAGAGCCAATCTTTCTTGTGAAGTTTTAGAAAGAAAAACTACACATCTGTTTAGTTCATGAGACCAGCACACATTATTCATTTTGTGCTTAGCTTTTGAAGAAGTGCATTCTCATTACAGAGTGCTGACGTAAGTCGAAGGAATATGAAGACCACTCAGGGACCGAGCCTGTTAATAAGCCGTGTTGTTTAAAGGACTAAAGATTTACTCTTACTGTTGCTTGAGTGAGGCATCATATATTTTACGTCTTGCATTGATTGGTTAAAAATCCGTAAACATTTTATATGTGGGCAACCCGTGGTACTGTATTCAAATTCGAAATCGGTTGTTGTCTTGGAATCTAATTTTAAGTAGAATATTAAACAATAAAAATCCCTGTTTAGTTTGAAACCCCAAACCTTTAACCCAGCAAGGTTTTCTGAAAACATATCCAGTAAGTGCCGCAGGCTTTTGCAGAAAATTTTTTGTAAAGGTTGAGATGTATAAATCTCGTTAAAATAAGTTGTGGCCAAAACGCGCTTGTTTGATATCTGGCTATTAATGTCTCATAAGCCGTCATGTAATTCTCTCCGGTCATAGGAATAGTTATTAAATTAAATGGTTCATTTTTTAAGTGAGGTCATCAAATATTGAAACTTGTCAACCATTGGTAACGCCGGCCACAATTTTTATATTACCGTCATAAGAAGGCACATTAATTTTCGAAGTTTCAGGCGAAAGTGAAATAGGTTTGTATTAAATCATTAAAGAAATCCATAATTATCTTGGAGGTAATAAATAAAATCTTGAAATTATATTATTGTTTTATTGTCAGAGGTATTAACAATACATCTTTTATTTAATTGTAAGTATAACATGTTTCGACTGTCATCTTCAGAAATCAACTGATAATTAAAAACATGGATTAATTGAGTAAAAGAAAGGATTAGCTTATCTATAATGTTACATATTATGAAATAATTTTAAATTTAATTAGCATATAAAATGCGGAAATGTAATGGAGTCAAGAACTGCATGACAAGCAGATAATTATGACTATTTAAATGTCATAATTCAATTTCATATTTACAATTTTGATGCACTCACTTTCGAAGCTTATATCTTCTGAGCTTTCAAAAAAACGACCAGTATTGTCGCACATGACCGTGATGTTAAAAAATAAGCTGATTCTAGAAAATATCATTTAACAAACTTGAACATTTATATTTGTATTTTTTATTAATATACACTCAGGTGCAATAAAAAGTTTCCACCTAATATTACACCGTTAATTCGCAAAATGTGTAACATTTGACCAAATATGTAGCATCAGTAACTTATTTTGTAGTAGTACCAGACATAGACATCTACTTCTAAGCCTACTGTTTTTATTTTTTCTTTTGTTTTTAAGATTGCGATAACAACTGCCTAAACGTAAATTTTATTTGACAGAAAAACTTTGAAAATGCTTGTTTACATGCTTTTAAGTTAATCTTCTGTTAGATTTTTGGTATTGTGTACACTGTTGTGCTGTAATTTTGTTATGCCTCTAAACGCAATGGATTCTGCAAAGCTGTAGCCCTTGTGGAGGATGGTCAAAGTTTACGTTATGTTGGTAGAGTACTTCACTGTACTCATACAGCGGTTCGAAAATGTTTGCAAATTTCGAGAGACTGGCAGATACACGCGAAGACCAGGTTCTGGTAAGAGGAGTTTTGTTACACTACGGGCATTACGTAACCGCACTTCTACGTCCGTTGAGGCGAGAAATCAACTTAGAGAAGTGCGTGGTGTTGATGTAAGTGTGTGGACAGTTCGCCTAAAGATTAGCGGAAGCAGGACTGAAGTCTTGTATTCTAGCTCATGGACCAAAGTTATTACCACATCACCGAACAGCAAGGTTGCAATTTGCTCGTAATCACTTGGCATGGGAAATTGAGCAGTGGAGTACTGTATTATTCACAGATGAATCTCGGTTCTGTCTATATTCTTCAGATGGTCGACAACGGGTGTGGCGTAGAGGCGGTAAACGCTATGCACCCTGTACATTCGTTCCCAAGTAAATCATAATGGAGGCTCAATTATGGTGTGGGCTGGCATTTCATTAGAAGCTCGTACGGAACTTGTCTGTGTGGATGGAGAGTCCTTAACAGCACACCGATATATTACAGAAATTCTGGAAGACCATGTTGTCCCATTTGCTCCATTTATTCGCAATAACGAATATCTTGACGCAGTCGGGATTATCCGTATGGATTGGCCAGCATATTCCCCTGACATAAATCCTATAGAAATGCTTAGGACATGTTAGATAAGATAAGTAAGAAAGAGACCTGTATCACCAGCTTCACTAAATGATCTGCGAATTGCTCTTCTCGAAGAATGGGAGAATATCCCTCAAGATTATTTCCGCAGCCTAATTGAAGGTATGCAGAGGCGCATACAAGCTGTAATTAAAGCCAGAGGAGGTAATACCAAGTACTGAATTACCATGACTCTCACCTGTTGTTAGTGGAAACTGTATAATTTAATTTATGTGTTTAAATTTTTTATTGTTTTCAAATATTCTTCGTTTTCCTGCCAAGTGAACTCCTGTATACCATCCGTCTTGATTTTTAATTCATTTCGTGTCTTAGAGTCCAAATTATCATTATAATTATTATCATTATTTATTTTTCGTTTAATCTTTTAAAAAATATAAGTGGAAACTTTTTATTGCACCTGATGTATTATAACAATTAAAAAAGGAATTCGACAATTTTATAATTAACCAGTAAAATTATTTAATCATTTTAAACATATATGATTATTTAAACAAATGGTTTACCTAATATTCTCCTCTATGTTATTTATATCTATTAAATTGGACCAAATCGTGCGCGCCGTGAAAATGGTGATATAATTTGATCTTGAGCAAGTAATTGATGTCTAAAGTGTCAATGATTAAAAATGCTGGTTTCAAGCGATCTATGCCCAATACTGATTTCGTCTATCAACATTAATTGTAAAATGTTTATCTGAGCTAGTAATTACTCGAAAAGGTCCGTCATAAGTGAATTGCAGTGATTTCAGGTGACAAAATTTTAGATATATTCACGTAATCTTCGTAAAAATTCGATTGTTTCATCTGTTGTTGATATTGTGGAGGGTAAAAAGAAATTTGCTGGCGAACAATTGTGAAACCATAAGCAAGTTCTAAAGCCCGTCTTATTTAAAAGCAGTACATATTCCAAGAAGGGCTAACGGCAACTTTTCTGATCATCTATTACTTATATTGCACTTAAGCGTTTGTTATAAATGTCGGTGGAATCTTTTAACCATTCCATTGCTAGAAGGGTGATACGATGTGAAACGGATGTGTTTCACTCCCAATAAATCAGAAAATGATGAGAATAATAACTATAGGAATTTTCTACCTTGGTCTGTTGTTATGGTTGATGAAACTCGAAAACGGGCTATCCAATGTTCAATTAAGGTACGGGCCACTGTTTCCACGGTAATATCTCTTATTGGAATTGCTTCAAGCCATGTGGTAAACCTATCTATACATGTTAATATCAATGAAAAACTGTTGGATGGTGGCAGGGGACCCACCAAATCTAAATGGACGTGGCCAATTAGTCTTTTCGAAAGAGGAAATAGTGTGTTGTTTGGGTTTCATGCTTTGCTGCACTGATTATGGTTCCACGCAAATTACAGCACTTTAGCGTTAATAATGGCGCGGTTTAGCAGGTACACTCATGAAATTTAAAACTTGGACACCACAATTTCTGTAAACAAAAGTTTGCACATTGTGAAGCGGGCTTAAGGGTATCATTTACAATTCTAACAGCAGGTAGTCTCAGCAGGGGTTATCTTATAGAAGGACTGTAGAATGAATCATTACACTAAGCACGTTTTAGAAAATAGGTATTTGAACTTATCGCTAATTAAACACCATAGCTCGATTAATTATCGAATCAAAATTTTGTTTAGGAAATGTTTACAAAATAAAATTAGAAATAATTTTGATTTAAAAACGTCTACAAGCAATAACTTTTAAATTAAATCAAAAACTAAACATGGTTATTTGGGTTGACTGATTATTACTTATTTTTAAATAAATCTAACCTACTAATTATTGTAAGTTATTAAAAAATTCATTAAACTCTCTATTCATAATATTTAGTCCTTACAAAATGTATATTTTATGACGTTTCCTTTTTTTCTGTAGTTAATATAAAAAGTGAAAATAAAAACTAAGGCAATTCTTATTGTCAACGTATATATTTAGTTTTTGACAAGAATTTATTACATAATTATAATTAAGATACCAAGTTATAGTTTAAAATTAAATGAAAACTTTTTTTTTAAATAAAGGTATTACTATATAAATAAATATAAGAAATCAATAATGGGTGTGACCTCCATTATTATTGATACATTCTTGGAGGCGTCTGCTCATTGACGCTATCAAGGTATCAATATAATTAATATTAATCGTTTCCCATGCGGTATCAATGGCTGCAATTAGTGCATTACGGTTTACTGGTATAAAATTTGGCCCTTGTTGTCTTCGGATAACAGCAAGTATTCGAGCCCAAACATTTTCGATAATGTTAAAATCTGGGCTTTTGCTGGCCAGGGTAACAGCTCCAAGTTATTTTCTCGTATCCATTGCGCACAACCCGCGAAGTATGAATAGGGGCGTTGTCCTTTAACAACAAAATACATTATGAAAATGTTAATTCAACAGATCCCGAACTATTTTTGGAGAAAGTATAGTGAAATAAGAATACTTACTTGTTGGAAAATATAATCTTCGTCTGGATAAAACACTTTGACTGAAGGTTTCATAATAGTTTCCAAAATATCTAAATACGCAGCAGAATCAAGACGTCCATCGATAGCCCAACAAACTCCTGGACCCCGCGCGCTAACCCAACCCCACACATTCACAGAAAAATAACCACTTCGTTTTTAGGACATATGTGATTATTTTCGTAACGAGTTCCTTCCATTCTAAAAACTTTTAGTGGTCCATCGTTGCGGCTATTGAACGTTTTTTCGTCGCTAAAAATCACTCGATTCCAAAATTCCAAGGTTCGTTCACATATCGCCTTGCAAATTCCAGACGACGTCTCATATTTTCGTCACTGAGAACTTCTTTCGCAGCAGCATTATACTTTTTATTCCCATCTCCTTTAATCTTTTTGTGCAGTTATACGGCATCCGGGAAAATGTGTATCTGCTATAGCCCTGGAGTATGTAGCAAATGGTTGTTCTGTTACGTAATGAAACAACTCGAGATCTTGAGCACGTGTAGATACTTTAGGTCTACCACTTCCGATCGGCTCTTTCCAAAGTGTGTTCAAGATTCCATTTTACTCGGTAATGTCCTACGGTGCTTTTGGTATATCTAACATACGTGAAATTTCACGCACGCTACGGCCTGCCGCTAATTTCGAAACAATCCGCGCTTTCAAATCAGCACCGAGATGAGGTGGCATTTTCACAACACTTGAAATTTAAAACTAAAATGGAATTTAGATTTCTTACTTTACTTATTGGTTCACACTACCCTTTCTCAAACCAGTAGGTAATTGTTTATTTATTACATTTATGAATGACTCCAGGGAAGCAAAGCCCAGATTTTAACATTATCGAAAATGTTTGGGCTCGAATACTTGCTGTTATCCGAAGACAACAAGGGCCAAATTTTATACCAGTAAACCGTAATGCACTAATTGCAGCCATTGATACCGCATGGGAAACGATTAATATTAATTATATTGATACCTTGATAGCGTCAATGAGCAGACGCCTCCAAGAATGTATCAATGGAGGTCACACCCATTATTGATTTCTTATATTTATTTATATAGTAATACCTTTATTTAAAAAAAAAGTTTTCATTTAATTTTAAACTATAACTTGGTATCTTAATTATAATTATGTAATAAATTCTTGTCAAAAACTAAATATATACGTTGACAATAAGAATTGCCTTAGTTTTTATTTTCACTTTTATATTAACTACAGAAAAAAATGAAACGTCATAAAATATACATTTTGTAAGGACTAAATATTATGAATAGAGAGTTTAATGATTTTTTTAATAACTTACAATAATTAGTAGGTTAGATTTATTTAAAATAAGTAATAATCAGTCAACCCAAATAACCATGTTTAGTTTTTGATTTAATTTAAAAGTTATTGCTTGTAGACGTTTTTAAATCAAAATTATTTCTAATTTTATTTTGTAAACATTTCCTAAACAAAATCACAACGTAAATCACCTATTTTCTAAAACGTGCTTAGTGTAATGATTCATTCTACAGTCCTTCTATAAGATAACCCCTGCTGAGACTACCTGCTGTTAGAATTGTAAATTATACCCTTAAGCCCGCTTCACAATGTGCAAACTTTTGTTTACAGAAATTGTGGTGTCCAAGTTTTAAATTTCATGAGTGTACGTTCCCCTAATTGGGTAGATACATAAACAAAATAAAATAGGATAGATTTTGTATAGGTAGACTTGATACCGGATTAACAAAACTTAGGGCCTGAAGGTATAACTTGTAACTGTAAATTACTGCAAATGGTAATTCATAAAATTTTGGACATTTAAAACAGGTAAACGTTTAGTATTCAATGAGAAGGACAACACTTTAAAATAATCAGGAGTTTACAATTTAAAATGTTAATATAATTTATGGGACATTATACTAATTGTGAACTAAAATTTTGGAAGCATTAGAAATTAAACGTTATTTAAATAAACGAAACCTTATTTTAAATGTGCAAACACCAGATTAGCCATTTGTAAAAGTTGATAAGTAAATAATAATTGTTATGTTTATGATAGTAATTTTTGATCAACTACATTAACGTGTATTTTATACTTTTTGACTTAAAAACAAATATTTTCTATAACAAAACATCGGACAATGGACATGATTAATCTCTTAAACTATTGTGATGACAAAAATGGTTGTTTTATCAGAGAAAGTTTAATTTCTGAAACAAAAAACATCGCAACGTTCACTTTTAAAAATCTCCTATTATAGTTTTTTTTTAATATAAAGAGTAATTTATTACATTTTACATAAAACTACAATACCTAAGTGTAGATGAAATCATCATATTTAAAGTAGTTTACAGTTTCAAATTATAACTTCATACAATAGCAAAATCCATCTCATTTTATTTTGTTTATATGTAGGCAATTAAAGAGGAACGACTAATACATGTACCTGCTCTTAACCGCGCCACCATAAACGCGAAAGACTGTACATACCATGTACTTCTAAATTTTTTGGAGATGGAATTTTCACACACATCATTCTTCCGCAGGCTGATCATACCTCCTTTTCCAAACTTATCAGTAACTAAAATGTATCTACAATCGCGACAAAAATCTGTGCGGATGATAATAGTTTCTGAATTACGATTCAAAAATTTACTTAGTTAGAAAGCTACGTCCTATCTTTATAAATTATTTTCTTTTAAGATTTAAGATACACAATTATAAAAAATTACCACGTCAATTAGATTCTTAAAATATTTCATAAAACGTAAGTTATCTGTTAATCCAATCACAAAATAACCACTGAAAAGCTTTTTCCTTAAATATCTGTTACTATTATAAAAATAACTGGTTAACAACCAAGATCGTTTTGTTAGGATTGCTTTAAAAAAGAATGTTAAAAGGTTTGTTTTCTAATTAATTTTCCAGTTAGATTACAGATATTTTTAATTTCAAATGTAAATTGGAATTTTTAAATTTATAACCTGTTTATACATAACAACATTTACAAGTTAATCTTTTATGAATATTAATAACGGCTTTATTGTATCTTTTGTGTTATTTTGTTGCAAATTATCTCAAATAGATAATCTTACAACTTTATAAATTAAAAAATTAGAATACGACGAAATTTATTAACACGCGGTACCTCTAAGATAGTAATCATTAATTAAATTAAATCGATTATCTTGTAAAAGAAAAGTTGTAGTGGTTTATGCAAAACCATATAATAACATCGACGTTTAGTTAAAAAAATTAATAATTACTTAATAAATAGTTATCAAAATGAGAAGTTTTAGGGCGTTAATATTAATTTCGCATATTTCCGTAAATCCTAAATTTATTCCATTAAAAAGAATTACTATTATTATTAGTAATAACAGATTTGATTAAACGCGACAAAGAAGCTTAATTCTCTTAAATCAATTTAATTAGAAAGAGAAAGCATGACAAAAGCGAAACTTGGGGTAAGTCAACCGGTTAATTACATTACCATCTATATCTGGACTCAGTAATTATTCTAATTGTTGTCATTTTCTTTTTCGTATCGTTACCGTTTTTTATTTCTAAATTGTTACTGCGTAAGTTGGGCTTGGATTTGTTACGTGGTGCACCTTTACTCGATTTGTACCTGCAGAAAATCTCATACGCAAAACAAAATCAAAACTTATTTCTAAATAATTTGCATAATTTCTTTGATAAAGTATTGCATCTACGTCAGGATTTTTTTAGCATTGAAGGGTTAGACAGGTTACGCGTAGACCCATATTAATGCAACCCATATGCATCATGCAAAAAGCGGTAATTCAGTTTCTGCATACAAAGCTTTGATGTTTATGTGTAACAAAGTAACATTGTAACTAGTTTTCAGTTAATACATCTTCAAAGTCAAAATTCATGTTTACCAAACAACATTTTTTTTCTAAGATTACTTAATTATGAGTATGGTATTGTGTAATATTTAATGATTAGCCGAGTGAGAATGTTGTTTCAAGAACAGAAGCTTCTTAAATTATAATGCGGTTATATGTCATAATTATCGTTATTAATGGCAATCATCTTCAGCTTATTATATTTTAACTGATGTAACTCACCTCGGGGTGATTTGAATATTTAATCACAGCTTGGTATGTAATGTAACAGAGGTTTATTTTATTAAAACCAAAGGTATTAACGTTGCAAAATAATAAACACAATTTGATGATTGCAGAAAATGCTTTTGGTACTTAAATGCAGAGAAGTTTTAATTAGAATATTGTGGGTTAAAACTTTTATGAGGTAATTTTTACAATTTTCAAAACTCGTTCACTCTCAGGCAATTTTAATTTTTTTTTCTTATTCGTACTACTTTATCTTAATCATTTCTTTTCCTTTAATATAAAAAAAAATCGTTTAAAGCGTTTTTAAAAATGGGGACATTCCTAAACTTAAAAATGCAAGAAAATACAACACCTGTTATGTCAATAGTATCAGGGTAATTGAAAACAAAAGTTTTGAATAAATTCTACAAACGTTTGGCAAAATTTTAATTTTTATTATTAAATCAACACAGATGTAAAAAGGCATTATTAATATTATTAAAAATATGTCTTCCCACAATAAATATTTATTTTTTTAATTAGCGACCGATTCCTGGGGCAACATTTACAACTTTCTAAGTATGAAAGATCCTAAATAAACTATTACAAAAAAAACAAAAAATTTTAAAAATACTTTGTAAGATTGTATTATGTAAAATTAAGGATTTATTACTGATTAAATGAAATAACGAATACAATTGATTTTACGTATTATCTCTTGAAGTGACTATAAATAAAAGATTTCTTCCATTCCAGAATCTTGTGCCATTGTTCCAAAAACACTTTGAACATTTTAGCTTGAGGTTTTTTAACACAAAGTGAGGTACTGATTTGATGCCACAGAATGTTGGCGTCTTTACTCCAGGTTAGCAGTGTTTCTACGGCGAAAGCAACAAATGCATAATTTTCTTTTATATATTTTCGGTGTTTTAAAGATGCTGCGGATGCGGCAACAGATCTTGAATGTAGGCTACTATTTTCAATGTGTGAAGCAGCTAGTGTGTCCACACAAGTGATGACCCAAACCAATAGAATTAATGTTAACCCATCAAGGCGCTTACCATTGGTTCTGAAGAGATTATGAGGTCTTAATATACTTGGAGTGTCGACAAAGGCCTGGGGGTCAATTTTCACTTCATTCGCTAAATAACGCATACGTATTTTAACGAATAATTCATAACGATCATTTATGAAATGTATAATTTTTGACTGCTTTTGTTACGAATTATTTACTGTTCGCTACATAGCGACTGCTACATTTGGCAGCATAGCTTTTTCAGATGTCACATTGTCACATACTTGACATTCGCTGCTTTTTCCATTTTAACAGGTTACACAATATCTTCACGTGTCCCTAAAATAGCAGAAAGACAAAAAAAACTTTTAGTGGAAACCGTTAAAAAGCTTCAGCTTTTAGTCAGGGTCATTACACCAAAAGATGTCGAACGTGAATGAAAAATGATTGCTACCTTGCTGAATAGCACGGGGTGTGCACAAAAGGACTAGAAAATGTAGAGGAAAGTACGTACTTCTTGTTTACAGTTAAATATTACAACTATAATAAATAGATTAAATTATTGCTAATGCGGTCTTCTTCTTTTATTCTTCTTCTTAATGTTTCTTAATGTTTTCAGAATTCTTCTTTTAACTTTTCTGCCCTCTGCCAATCCGGGATTATCTCTTCTGAATGCATTATCTTCTGGGCTAAAATATTCTTTATTTTTTTCTTTTTCGTTATTTATTTATTTATTCATATGGTACATTTGAAATATTGTATTGTGATGTAAGTGTTATGTATGGTGCCCCAGAAGATCAGTATAAACCTGTAAGTGTGGTGACACGCCAAAATCTAGGTTCCTTCCTTCCTTCTCTGAACTATTTTCAACTAGATCCTCTTCAAGAGGTGTTAATAACCAGGTTTTTAAAAGGTATCCAGAATCTCCCAGTAAAAACTAATCTGTATCTTCTCTTTGATGCAATTCTCGCATAAATGTTTGCACATTGGATCTACTCCATATAAAAGCATCATTCGTGCTTCCCGGATATTTTGCATTTACACTGACAATTTTTAAATCAGTGTCGCATATTGATTGCACATTTACTGAATGATATTTTTTTCTGTTAACGTAAAGGTGTTCCGGATGGTCAGGATCATTTGCTGTTAGTGGAAAAATTGTAACATGCATACAATCGATGCAACTAATTACTCCTGGGAACCCATGTCGCTGATAATATGTTGTTCTAATTTTGTTTAGTTCTTCACAATTGCGTGAAAATATAACCCAAACATTAAATATTGTTGGGTGACACGGTGCTTCTGTAATTTCTGTGAGACATAGACTTACAGTTGATTGGCAAACGTCCAAATATTTGTTACAAGCAACATCAAACTGGTAACTGCCGAAAGTAAAGAATCTTAAAGCAACTCATACCTGTAAAACAAATGTATAGTTTTAGGTAGGTTTACGAAGCTTATTACTACAAACAAATTAACCTTAAGTCTGTCAATTTTCAAATCCAGCTACAAATAGTGAAAAACTTCATTCGATAAGTGCGCAAGACTACTCACAACAAGCTCCAAAGAAAAATTATTTTGGTAGGTACGTACAAACCGTACGTCTAAATCAGATGGCCGAAGGCAAAGCCTGAATAGGGGTTCCAAAATACTAATCAAATATTGACACAAAGTTTTTGACAGTCCAAACGTATTTATAATTTGCCTTTTGGAGAGACATGATTCTCTCGTCGTTATTGTTTTGATTACTTCATCTAATTATTTCATTAATGACAGTCCCGCTTGCATTATAGCGAACGACATTTAACCAATACCTTCATTAACGAAATCCCAAAAATTTGGAATTTTCCAAAATCATTCGCTATCGTTTCACAGCGAAGGGTCAAAAATTGACCGCCAGGACTCGTTTTAAAATGCTATTTATAGCACTATGCCAAGAGAATCTACCAAGACCATGATGTCCTAGAGAGTGGACCATAGAACCACAAATACACAAATGCGGATAACAAATGTTTGCATCAATTCTTAAGGAAATTGCATATTTTTATCTAATAAGGTATCAAGTAGTGCAGAGGGTAGGGCATTTAACCAGTAAGCAAGTAAGACGGCTTTATGAGGTGATTGTCAATGAGATAAAACGTTCTCAAATTTTTCCTGCATAATTGAATGATCCCAAATCTTTTAAAAGTTTTGTGTTGTAGGAAAATTTATGTGGAAATGTTCTACTTTTTAAAAATCCAAAGCATCAGTTTTATATCAAATCTCAATGTCTTTTTTTCTCTCTCAGGACGCCTACCACTTATGGTTCCTGATGTGCTGCAGTCTAAAAGGCTTATTGTGTTTTCCTTGGTTGTTAATCGATTATCCAAATTTAATACTCTGCACCAATAGGTGCAGGTCGTTGGGTGTATATGTATTTAACTATTTTGGTACCATTTTGTTGCGCCCAAAAATGAGCTGTCTTTTACCGGGACCTTGCAACTGCACTATAAGTGCAGTACTGTTTTGGCAGCACTCCCACATAGTCGACAATTGGTATCGCCAGTGAATCTCTTAATTTTCCGTAGGTATTCTTTGACTGCTCAACGTTTGATTGAAAAATTACTCCGACAAGATTTGAGGTACAGGGATCTGTGTGCTATGAAAGCTGGCAAATTGTCAGTAAGTTGAAAATTAAAAAAGAGTTTGCAATATATTTTTATTTTTGTTATCAAAAGATTCACAAACAGTTGGATATTTTCAAAACGGACAACAACGCAAATTTAACAATAGTTTAGTTTTGGAATCCAGAAACAATTGTGTAGTAGAAATATAGCCATATGACAATTTATTGTGGAAAGATTTCTAGATAGACAAATAAACTTTTTGAAAAGTTTTAAAGCAACTAAAGAGTTTGCTTTTAACCAGTAAACAAGTAAGACGGCTTTATGAGGTGATTGTCAATGAGATAAAATATTCTCAAATTTTTCTTGCATAATTGGATGATCCCAACTCTTTTAAAAGTTTTGTGTTGTCGGAAAATTTATGTGGAAATGTTCTACTTTTTAAAAATCCAAAGCATCTGCTTTATATCAAATCTCAATGTCTTTTTTTCTCTCTCAGGCCGCCTACTACTTATGGTTCCTGATGTGCTGCAGTCTAAAAGGCTTATTGGGTTTCCCTTGGTTGTTAATCGATTATCCAAATTCAATACTCTGCACCAATAGGTGCAGGTCGTTGGGTGGATATGTATTTAACTATTTTGGTACCATTTTGTTGCGCCCAAAAATGAGCTGTCTTTTACCGGGACCTTGCAACTGCACTATAAGTGCAGTACTGTTTTGGCAGCACTCCCACATAGTCGACAATTGGTATCGCCAGTGAATCTCTTAATTTTCCGTAGGTATTCTTTGACTGCTCAACGTTTGATTGAAAAATTACTCCGACAAGATTTGAGGTACAGGGATCTGTGTGCTAAGAAAGCTGGCAAAGTGTCAGTAAGTTGAAAATTAAAAAGAGTTTGCAATATATTTTTATTTTTGTTATCAAAAGATTCATAAACAGTTGGATATTTTCAAGGACAACAACGCAAATTTAATAATAGTTTAGTTTTGGAATCCAGAAACAATTGTGTAGTAGAAATAGAGCCATATGACAATATATTGTGGAAAGATTGCTAGATAGAGTCGGATTCACCGGGTTTTAGGTATGACTCATCGCTACAAATTGTATGGATCAATCCAGGCTCGTATGTCGTAACTAATAAATAATTCCTACTGTAAATTTTTGTGTAATCTGTCAATTCAGTTTGATCAGCTGTTTCAAACTAATTAAAATAATCATAAATATGTTTTCGACCAGAAATGTTCTGATTTTCTCTTCATTTTTTAAATTGTGTCATTGAATAAAGGTTGTGGGAAGTTATAATAATTATAATTTATTTATATATTTGTACAGTTGGAAATGTTACATTAATGTATGCGAACAAGATGTCCACGTATAAAACTTCTTAAAATAATTTTACTTTAGTGTTAAATGCAACGTTTAGTTTTGAGGTACCTATTTAACTGAAATTTAACAATTATTTGATTTAAATACAGTTTTATCTACTCAGAGTGGTTACTGTACTGTGACGCAAAATCAATCAACGTTAATAAAACTAATTAAAAAGGATCCGATCTAATCAGATTCATCTACCCCATATTCCAAACTTAAACTTTGATTACAACCTATACTAATAATTAAGGGTTCCACAAGTTCAAACCGCTGCTTCCCACCACTTCTTCATTTCTTTTTCAGCATGTTGAATGCATTTCGTCCAATATGTACCATCTATTATTTCGAGGGATTGTTTCACACTTCTCGTACATGTTCATCGGTGTACTGTGAATTCAACTCTCCAACTTTTTATTATAGTACTCCTTGCAATTAGCCCAAATTAATTCGATTGGGTTAAATTGGCAATGATACGGAGGTAATCTTAGTATCTTATGGCCGTTTCTAAGTGCAAGCTTATAATAAATTTTCGGTTTTGGATTTTCGTTAACTAATTGTAAAAGTTCTCGTTTTAACATTTTTTGATCATGCATTACATTATGCTTTAATAAAAATGTACACAAATCATGTTTGGTCGAGGAAGCATTGGGTATTTTTTCTTTTAGTGTTGAATGGTAAC
This sequence comes from Abscondita cerata, assembly GCA_030710515.1. NCBI lineage: Eukaryota > Metazoa > Arthropoda > Insecta > Coleoptera > Lampyridae > Abscondita > Abscondita cerata. The sequence goes on along the minus strand of JALBCR010004377.1, from coordinate 345,608 downwards.
TGGCGTTGTCTAATATAATTAAACTAGGTTTTGTTAAATTTGGTATCAAATCATTTTCAAACCATTTCTTAAACAAATCTCCACACATGTCACCATGATAATCTTCTTTGGGGATTTAGATGAAAATAGAAGTGAAGCATTAGAAATAAAGCCGTTCCAGTTTCCTGCATGTACAACAATAAACCTAAAACCAAATTTTAATTTATTACTTGTAAGTATAAAATCAGGGTCAAACATTTTGCCTTCTCCAAGTGGCTTTTTCTTTATGCTTTGTTTAGAAGCATCATGTCAACTCCTTTTTGGTGAACCTCTACTAAATATCCAAGTTTCATCCATATATACAGGGTCATACAATGCAAGATCCGTCTCAGTAAAATATTCTCGTAAAAATCTAACACGACTTGCTGAAATGTGGTTTTGTTCAAATAAACCACGTCTGCCATCATCAAGTAGGCAACAATACAGCACCGTTGTCACGTTCTCGCATAAAATAGTCCATTACTTTCATAATGACTGCTTCGGTTTCCAATTTCTTTGGCATTGCAACTATTCCTATGCTATCATAATAATCATTAATTTATTATTAATACCATGTACTTACTTAATCTGCCTCGATATAATAATTGATTAGTATTGAAAATACTGATTTGAATAAAGGAAAATTTAAAAATTCGAAAACGGTGTGGCAACTTGAAGTACGAATGTAAGGTTATGACAATGTAAACAAAGAAAATTATTCGACGTACGTTTTCTTGTTTGCACATAAAATAAACGGCACGACATACGTTTCTCAATTGCATTTTGCTGATATTTTGATTTACAGAAACAGAAAACTGTGTCACGTCGATTATCATAGTTTACTGCAATGAGTCATACCTAAAACCCGGTGAATCCGACTATAGACAAATAAACTTTTTCAAAAGTTTTGAAGCAACTAAAGAGTTTGCTTCTTTAGTCAATGGTAAACCGAGGATATATAAATCTTTAGTTGAAGTAACACGGATTCCAGGAGCAAGAGATTGAAATTTTTTGTGAATTGAATTAACTTTATTTTTCAAAATTTTCTGCAGATATTTAATTCGCATTTAGAAAAATTAAAAATAAACTAATGTCTTTGAAATCATTAATGAGACATTTAAGATCTTGAGAAACTGGAAAAATAGATTCTCTTAAAATCCCATCGTCAAGATACCTTCGGTACTCGCGTGGGATACATCGGTATCCCATGCCTATCAAAAGTGCGCATGTTTGGTAGTGGGAGTTCTGGTCCGCATTTGGTTTTAGTTAATCCTTCAGAACGGTCTATTTTAACAGATGACAAAGTGCATTTACAATTTTTTCGTTGTATTTTTGTTTTTGGTTGTGATTTGTGTATTGGCATACAAGTGTATCCCGTGCGAGCGCTCAAGTTTATATTTTGTTCTAATAATTTCAGTTTTATATTTAGTTGTTTTTTGTAAAACTCTTATTGAAAAGTGCATTTTCTTTACAAAAACATGGGTAGTAAGGACCGTAAACAATAGAAACTTTGGTTTAAGAAAATTCTGGAAGAACCAGTATTAGGTGAAATTGAGACTGATGAAGATGAAGTCGTTTTCATCTTTGCACTTAGTTTCATACATACTAAAGAAAAAAAGAAGTGTATTGGTGCTATCTACCACTCACACAAAAGACAAAATTGATCCTGAATCGGGAAAGTCTATGATGATTGTAGATTAAAATAATGCCAAATATGGTGGATCAGATGTGTGGAAATTTTAACGTTTCACGAAATAGAAGAAAATGGCCGCTTACTGTTTTCTTTCATATGATGAATACAAGTGGTATAAAAGCTCCAGTGCTATATCAGCTGAATAATCCTGACATTTCGGTTGTTTGTTGCGAATTTTGCGTACCCTGGCTCTAGATTTGCTTACACCACAAATTAATAGGAGGTGTTACTTACAATCAGTTCCTAGACAGCTAAAACAAATCCATGGTATTAAAGAAGCTTCAACTTCCTCAGCAAATGACAGTGAACCAAAGTCAAAAAGAAACAAAGTAGGAAATGGGAGATGCTATGTGTGCCCACAAAAAAAGATAAGCGTACAAGAAACGTTTGTTCTGTATGCAACAGTGGATATGTCAAGAACATGATAAGATTTTGCCTCTTTGTTGTATAAATTGTACTGATTAACTATTAGTTCATTTTATTTGATTATTACTTTTGTTTACTTCATTTGATTATAGGCTAATTGTACAATGATGTGATTTTATTACTTTTTTCTTCTGAATTTTCCACTTAATTTCATACGCGCGACCCACAATGTAACATAACGCTCCGCGAGTACTGCAGGGTTAAAATAACCTGCCCAGCGATTTTGCTGTAATTTTGATGATATGTTTTGATCAAATATTTTGATTAAAAAACAAGTTTCACAGCTAACGGTTGAGTTTTGGTGGACAGACATCCATTACAAAGTTGTAGAGGATGATTAAATTCTACATCGATCTGGGAAAAATATACAGGATGTTTCATTTGATTTTATCAGAATGTTGATGTATTCATCATTTTCGATTACCAGTTTGACAACTTTTGTACCCCATATAACCAATGTCAACTTTTAAATTATGGTCGTTACCGCCCTAAATGTGAATAAAATTTAAGTTTGTTATATAAAATAAAAATCCTGAAATATCTGAAAACCGGTATTGACCCAAGAAATCGATATGTGATACTTTTTGGATAAGACTCGTATACATAAAGTTATCATAGTTTTTCACTTAGATTCAGAATAAAAAAAAATATATGTTTCTATTGAAAATGTTAAAGTTGACAGAGATATTTCATATTACAACATTATTAGCTTACCTATATTACTTTACTCAACACTTTTCGAACTATACGGACTATTCCTAAAATAGCCGTTTTACAGCAATCATCAATAATTTGTGGCTTGTTTGCGCAGGTTGTCGGTAGTGGTTGTTGGTACTAACCCTCTGCAAGAAATGACGATAGAGGGTTAAGTGGACTTCATTATTTTTTTTTTTTATTAATGCTAATATTTTAATTTTATAATTAAACAGCACTGATGAGGGAACATAAAGAAATAGTTTGAAATAAATTATAAAACGCTGTAAAAGATAAATAAACTAATAGAGGTAGATTTCGTTCAAGGAGGTTTGTGAAGGTAGGGTTTCAAGAACTTTGGATAGTATGACTTGGATCTTAGTTCTCATGTGACATCCTGCAAACGATTGCCAAGATGAGTAACAAACTGTAAGGCATCATCACTAAAAGATTCCAAGATCTCTACTGTAAAGGGGACGAAATAATGTGCGTCATTTTCTACAATCTCCTTATATTTTCTTCGCTTGTTTGAGGCGGAAAAAATTAGAAGCACCACAGGAGACTTTGGTAAAAACGGTGATGTTAGATGGGGATAAAATGTCCGTGCACGTGGCGTCCTACTTGGTTCTAAAACAGAGGGAACGTGAGCAGAACCAAGGGCTTTATTAATTATTGAGTTGAGCGGAATGCGATCGGCACTAAGAGGGCAAGAAATACCATGTGATTCTATTGCGGACACTTGTTCTCCACATTTGCAAAGGTGAGGGCGGCATATATTACATTCCAGACGTAAATCTGCAAATGTTGTTCAGAGATTTGTAGATTTGTTGCTGTATGTATGGTTTGGTAAAAATCTTAATTAAATTTGTCAATAAGATGTTGAAAATTAATGAGTATTTATTTATTTAATCGTATGGTACATTTTAAATATTGTATTGTGATGTAAGTGTTATGTATGGTGCCCTAGAAGATCAGTATAAATCTGTATAGTGTGGTGACGAAACCGTGTGCAATTGTGAAGTTGTTTGAAGGAGATTCCTATAGCACATTATAGTAGAAAATAGGGCGTGTGAGAGTTCAAATCTTTGATTCTTGAAGATAAGCGTTGTAATTTGAGATCTGGCAGATTCTAACAAAGGCGCTCCCAGGACGGTAAGTTGGTCAGAGATAATTTTGATTCCTGGACATACTGAATGACTTTAGAATTTGGGTTGGATAGAAATAAGAGCTCACATTTTCCAGGGTTAACTTCTAGTCCTAAACGTCTGTCGGCATTGATGACGTTGGTTAGATCTGCTATGACAGATTCCGGTGATCCTCCAAGGGTACCGTCGTCAAGGTACCACCCGTTGAACTCTGAGGTTAATTCCTTAATTAGGTTGTGAATTGCCAGGCAAAAAGAAGTGGTCCACTTGAATCTCCTTGCTGGGCTCCTACTGCTGATGATATTTTATCAATCCTATATAATAAGATGAACTCCGAGCTGTAGCATTGATGGAAGAGGAGAAACAGCTTAGGACAAGTTGATAAAGCCTCCAAGAGCATATTATCCCTTTTGATTGAGTTAAACGCGTTTTTAAAGTCGATTTTTAAAATAACTTTGCCGGTATTAGTATTATTTTGAATGTAGGTTTTCGCGGCATGGACAATAGCCTTTGGTGCCAAATCCTAACTGAATTGGTCGAAGGTGATTAGGTTGATGTGTTATTATTGTTACTGAAGTTAATTTTTGAAATATTGCTTAAAACTTTTACTAGGTATTTAATGGTTTGGAACAATGGATATATAATTCAATTTACTTATACTATACCTGTACATGTATTAAGGCAGAGTTAAATTATTATAAATTCAGTATACAGTGTGACCACATATGGGATTTTTTTATTATGAGTTTCATTTAAAATTGGTTTTAATTTCTGCTTTTACCAAGACAAAAATTGATCAAAAATAGTACGTGATACACATTACTGCAAAATTTATTTTTTTTTCCAAAACAATGCAAGAGTTAGTTGAGTTGTTTTAAATATCGAAAAACATTTTTTAAATGCGATTTTTTAACCCATATACAAAATTTCTCATAATTTCATTAAATAATACAACTTTTAATTTTTTTGAAAAATATAAAACTTGACAGATGATGCACACTATTTTTGAAGTCAATTTTCATCTCTAATAGTGAAATATTGATTGATCGCAAAAGTCTGTGAAGAGAAATCTCTATTGTTAATATACAACTAGATGTTGTCTCCAGTTCCTCGAAGAATATTTTCATTTTATCAACGTTAAACATAATTGATTTCTTCTGATGGTTTTTCTTGAATTGGTTAAAAAATTTTCAAAATATCCAATGGAAGTGTATGAATTTTTACATTAAAAAAAATTAAATGAATTTTTACAAAACTATCACTATGTTCAATTTTAACCGCAGTTTCTTTTTTAGTAAATCCTTTCACGTAATAACATTTATATTTTTGTATTAATGGGTATAAAGAATAAACATTTTTACCGCACCCTCATTAGATGAAAGTAATAACATTTTATTAATACTATAATCCCTCGGCAAGTTGCAATTACAAATTTTAAAAAATGCCTTTTATGAGGGTAATAATTAACAACATTATTGTTGAAATTGCCGTTATAAACCAATTACAGAATTTAAGTACATTGTTGTAAAATGAAAGCATCTGCTCTTATAGTTAGTTGCAACGGGGAACAGAACATTTTGATGTGATTTTTTTTTTAAGGAAGTAAATGTAATGTATAATTTACTTTTATGGCATATGTTTGGTCAGTATTGGGATAAGTAATGAAGGCTATATACTACATTAGCTTGTTATTTAAGGCACATTAACAGTTGTGAGTTTTAATGTGCAGGAGTATTCATATTTTTAATTACTTGACCTTCATTTAATTTTAAAAACGTAATGGTAACAAAAATGCATAATTACAACGAAAATTAATTTTACCACTAAACATAAGTTCTCTGAGCTAATGTAATAGCAGGTGCGTCTTTTATTGGTTATTTTGTTAAAATACATTGTCCTTTTTTATGTAATGATTATTTACCTGAATTTTTAATAATCTCCAAATGAAATACTAGATCGATTTTGTTAAATTACACTTTTTTACACTTTTATTTGCAGTAATGAACAATTTAATAATTTTTATTGTGATTTTCTTCTTAATTTTGATTTAATGGTTATTTTATAAATGTAGGATCTTCTTATGGAGGCAACAGAAAACTAGTTCATTTTTACACATTTTACAAATTTAATTAAATTACCTAATTTAATAATTTTTCACACATTTGAAAAAGATTTTAAAAATTGACTTTTGTAAATTAATTCGTAAAAAATAAAAAAAGTGTTGGAAATGTGACCCCCTCCCCACATCTTGCCTAATGTCACTTATCAAGTTGTTCTAAACTTTGAGGTTTATATTTACAATTTTTTTGTTTTTACGTATTCCCACAGAAAAAAACTCAGCACACTATATTCAATCCACAGCCCACAAAAGTTTTTGTTTAAGTATTGTCGTACTTCCATTGAAAAATGTAGTTGAGCACCGTCTTTCTGAAACCATAATAAATTACTAGGGAGATATGTCGTTTGTAATCTTGACCTATTTGTTGACAGTTGTTAATATTTATCAAAAAATCAACGTTCATACTATATTTGTTTTTCTTAAAAATTTTTTGATAAAATCCGATCAATTTTGACATTTTTGTTTGCGCAAAAACTTAGTAAATCAAAAAATGACAGCCCAACAAAAAAATTGACACAAAAATATTGCTGAAAAATTAGTTACTTAAGCCTTTTGACTTCCACTTTATAGTTTTTCTGTAATGAGGAAGGGCAAAGAACTGGTAATGTAATACATTAAAAATTTAGGTGGAAATACCGGGTGACTAATGCCCGATTGCATAAATCGTAATTAGGCGTTGTTAACAAGCGGTTAGCCATTTCAAATTTTAACAATAGAGGTAACTAGCGTTTATGCAACCGAACATATATGTTTTTCTACTTGCGCGGTACATCGCATATACTGGGTGAGCTTCGTACAGCGTGCATTAAAAGTTTTTTAACTTGCAGAGAAATCAAAAACTTGAAATTTGGTACAGGGTTGTAATCAATCATTTTGTTCTACCTAAAATATTTACAGACGTTCAGCTATACAGGGTCTACTAAAAGTTGCTATCAATTTTCTTATTTTAAATACCAACCTATAATTTTTTTTTACATGGGTCGATTTGCCATATAAATCTGAGTTTATATAACCTAAATTATGTTATTTTATCCTTGACCGTTTTTGATGTATGTCATTTTTTTTCACAAAAATGTGCTTTGTAATAGTTAACAAAAAAATTTGAATCTCTCATATCCGTTGAGATTATAAAATAAAATTAATAGAACATTTTGCTGAAAATTCAGGCTTATTCCTGATGTCTTACTAAAGTTTTCATTTTGGACCATATGGGCACAGCCAATATTTAAATGTCACAATCAAAAATGATCGAAAAATCTATTTTTTCAAATGACACCATTTGCTTTATCTTACGTCATTAAGAGGAATTGGCTATAGAAAATTTTCAATTTTTTCTCGAATGATGTAAAAAAAAGCAGAAGATAACATTTGAAAAACTTGATTTTTTAATCATTTGATTGTGATACTTGATAATTGACTGTGCCCATATGTTACAAGATGAAATCACTAGTAGGAGTAAGCCTAGACTTCCAGCAAACTGCTCCATAAATTTAATATTATAATCTCAACTGATTTACGAACTACCACAAACACCATTTTTTTAAATAAATAGAAACGCTTAAAAATAAGATAAAATAATTTAGGTTACATAAACTCAGAATTATATGGATAATCGACCCATGCAAAAAGAATTATAGGTTTGTATTTAAAATAAGAAAATTGATAGCAACTTTTGGTACACCCTGTATACCTGGAGGTCTGAAAATATTTTAGGTAGAACGATAATGTTTAATTACGGTCACGGACGAAATTTCAAGTTTTTAGTTTATCTGCAAGTTAAAAAACTTAATGCACGCTGTACGCAGATCACTCTGTATAAGTATGTACTGTACTACATAGTGTCTTCCATTACAGAATATGCAATGGTTTTGAATTATTTAGGTATAGTAGCTTAGTAGCTAAAGAATAAATTTACTTTGGAGCTATTGGTTATTGGGTACAATCATATTCATTAAATTTTAGCAGGCTTATGGAAGAAATTTTATTTGCGTTAATAATAGTTACTGCAAGATAGAAATTTTAATTAATCAAATCAATATTTAGATTCCACAATATTGAAATTGTTAGCATGATCGTAATTTTTTTAATTTCTTACTTTGGTGTTGATATTTAATGCGTATATTGCCATAATTAAATTGAAACATTCTTGAAACATAACGAAAACAAATTAAGTAATAAAATAGCAATTCTAATAATAACCAACTTTACTGGACCTCACTCGAATCTTCAAGATTGGGCGTGAACCATTTGCTGTCAGCAAGACGGTGACCTTCTTCCTGACCCGTTTATACGTTTCACTGATGATCGAATTATATTCTAAAGACCAGTTGGTATTTCACTATTGTCTAATTCTTTCTTGAAATTATGGGTTACACAAAAAGCTTCTTCTCTCCTTCTCCATGCAAGCTCTCTCGCACCTACTAGAAAAAATCTGAGTTGGAGTCTTGAAGGAGTGTTTTTGTTCCAGGAATTAATCATTTTGAGGTATCAATGCAACAGAACTTACTTTTTTTCTGCCTTGAAGTTCTTTTCTTTTACTATCTTTGAAAGCTATCGCAACCTTAAAATCGATTTCAAAAAGCAGATCTATTTTAATTTTAAATTCTTTAAAATATTTTTCTGTTAACAGCTTTGCGGAGGTATTCTAAATTGCCTTTTCAATGAATATTTGATGTTTTTCTATATCAAAAAAATAATTTAAACGGATTTCTACCGACAAAAGTAAATTCTGAAAGCACCTTGGGTGATCTACCAAGCAGGTCGAGTAAAGCCATATCGGGGCCTCTTGAAGTCTACATAACGAGAATGGGACTGTCTGAGGCCGACTCAAACAGTCTAACTTGGACATCTATAGTCGGACGATTGACAACCTGCAGCCATTACCGGATGTCCTCAGGGTAAATTGCATATAAGACATCCTAAGGTCAACTTTAGTCTTCTATATTTTAATTTCTCCAATAGGTTTTAAGCGAACCACATAGTAAAGTATTAGTTGTGACGTATATACAACATGTGAAATATCGGGATATGAGAAACGTTGAATTGTGATATATACCCAACATTTCCAATATTGCTATATGAAACGTTTATAAAGAAACATTTTTTCTACATTCCAATTTATTCTACTCTGCTATGTTTCACGTGAAACATATGTGAGACATTCAGTTGTGACATATATTCAACATTTCAAATCTTGGCACACGGAACATTTATAAAAACACATTCCATATCCTGGTATGTTTCACCTAAAAAGTACCCGAGACGCGTACTTGTAACATATATCTCCACCATGGTCGAAAAAGCTTTGAGGTAATTTGCGTCAATACCTTAGGCGCCACTTACCTCATATTACCACCACTCCTGCATCAACCGCAAAAATAGCTTGTAGAAGCAAACAAGCAAAGTATAAAAATTTAGCGCAGGAACATTTTATTTTCAAGGCGCTGGCTTTTGAGACATTAGGTACTTGTGTGAAGAAAGCAAAATTTTTATTTTAAGCTCATCGCTGAGAGCGGAGATAGCAGAACAAAGAACTTTCTATACCAATGAATTAATTTCGTTACACAACGTGGTAATGCTGTTAGACCATTGGATCGGCCCCAAAAATTAAGCGCTTTGGAAGAAATGAATATTTTATGATTTATTGTTTATTTTAAATTAAAAGAATTTTGTTTTGATTGATGCCATTAAATTTCTATTATAATACATTTTTGGTAATATTTGATGGTTTTGTAATGAATATAACCACAGACCATTTTAGAAAATACATTTTTAAAATTTTTTTTAATGTATCAAGTAAAAAGTAACAAATTTTTTTAGTTCTTATTTTTTCTCTACAAATAGTGAGGAAAATTGGTTTTTCCTCATTAGCGGGGAAAATAATATCGTGTTATAAAAGTGCCCTTTTAAAAAAATATATGAATGTGTCATTAGAACTATATGCGCCTAGTACTTAGTTAAACAATTTAATTTAGTATTCAATCAGGTTTGTTTAATTTAATATCTTATATTTCAATTCTTAAAAATTGATACTCTACATTTATTGGTTATAATTACGCGGCTGGGCTATGACAGATTGAGACTACACCGATACTGCAAAATAGTAGGAGACTATTTGGGACCCACCTATTATCAAGTTTTGCTTTTACGTATGAAAATCTGACGAAATTCTGTAACAATAAGTTACGTTCACAATAAATAGTACTTTTTTCATTAGGTTGTTTTTTGGGGAATGTCGTGGAAAAAATGTTTGCGATTAACACATGAGGAACGCTTTTTTCCACTCTCACTCTAATGCCACTCGAGCTCGAATGGAAAAAGGAATCGCTTTCCTCACTTGTTGGACAAATAAATATTTTCATCTAATCTATCACCCGAAATTAAACAATTGTTTTTTAATTCCCACTTCCTACAAATGTGATATTTTTTTAGATTTTTAATATAACAAAAATATTTTATAACATTTCTGTAATTTTTTGTCTAAATGTTCCAAACAATACCGGAGGTGACACAGAAAAGTTGGTACAGTCAATATCTTTTTTCCTATTGAAGGTAAAGATTTGAAATTTAGAGCGTTTACTAAAGACGACCTTTTGAGTTTAATAGGATAAAAATGATTTTTGTGTCACTTCCGGTTAAAGTGGCCCAAATTTTGGATTTTTAAATAGGACACCCGGTATTTTTTGACAATTTCGGAATCAGCGGATCATTTTACATACGATTTGACAATTTTTGCCGTTATTTCTTGGCAGATTTTTAAAAATTTGGTGTTAAAAAATTGGAAAAAAAATTGTATTAATTGTATAGGTATAACTTAATTCACGTGCTAAAAAATTGCGGTTTCTAATTTTTCTAGGCATAACTAAAAGGTTCTTAATGAGTTTTGACTATAGGCGGCGTTTAATTTGTTTCCTAAAAATTTTTTTTTTGGGAAAATTTTTCAAAATTAGCAAATCGTGTGTAAAATGACTCGCTGATTCCGAAAATGTCAAAAAATACCGGGTGTTTTACTTAAAAATCCAAAATTTGGGTCACTTCCCGTTTAACCGGAAGTGACACGGAAATAATTTTTATTCCATTAAACTCAAAAGGTCGTGTTTAGTAAACGCTCCAAATTTCAAATTTTTATTTTCAATAGGAAAAAAAGATATTGACTGTACCCACTTTCCTGTGTTACCTTGTATAAGCAAGATAGAGACCATTAAGGTTTGTAAAATATTAATTATTGTCGTGTGGATGATTGACACAATTCTAAAAACAAGATAATTTCTTAAAAACATGCCAACAGTCTATAATGATTCATTTTAATTTAAATTGTTATACTTTCAATTAACCAAGTTTATACAGGATGTCACAAAGTATGCGTTTAAAGCTTAAAGGGATTATAGAGGACATTAAAATAACAAACATTTTTAGTAAAACTTTTATGTTACACAAATAGTTACGCCAAAATTGCGCGTCAAAGTCAAAGTTTTTTACGGTTCCAAAACTATTGAAATGTTGATTTTATAAAATTTAGAAAAAAATATCGTTTCTTGTCAAAATAAAAATTTTCAACCAATTTAAAAAAATTACAAACGTGTACTTTGAAATATCTTAAACGTAAGTGGCTAAGAGGTTTTCAGTAACTTTCAAAATAAAAATTATATAGTACATTGAATTCGAAAAAATAAAAAAAATTAATGTCATCCGAATACTATGAACTCTCCTAAATACAAATTAAATGTCAAACTTATTTATTTTGTAGGCTAAAATTTTACAATAACTAAATCAGTATCTAAATAAGCTACCTTAAATAATAGGAAATACAAAGTCGACTGCGATTTAGTTGTTATTTGCACTAATTTACTCATGTTAAAAATTTTAGTTTTAGCTTACAATAAACTTCACATTTCACAATTCAATTGTATTAATTTTTTCATTTTTGACTAGTTAACCAATTTTAATGAAAATTTACAAACGTGTACGTATTATAAAAATCGTAAACATAATAATAATAATGAAATGAAAATGAAAAATTTTATAAAACAAAAATCAAAAAATTTAAAAAATTAATTAACTTTTTACTGCAGAATAAATACTTCTTGGGGCCCATAAAATAAAAGAAGCATATGAATTTCAGCTTACAAAAGAAATAACATCAAAATTCACTATTCAATTGTTCTCGTCACTGCTTAAAGACCGTTCGTGAAACGTTTCCTTGAATTCTACCGACAATCATTTGTGAGTGAGTTCATTAGTGTAAATAATAAAAAAAAAAGTTAATTGATTTTGCGATTATATAAAATATACAAATTATGAGTAACATGTTTCGTATTAAATCGAGACAATTCTTATTATAACTCAATGAAAGTCTGATGAAGAAAACTCAACCAAAAAATTCCCGAAACGTATAACTGTAAAATGAAACTTATAATACTTGTTTTATTTTTGAACTCCAATTTTTAACCAAGAATGACTTTTCTACAGTAAAAATTTAATAATTTTTTTGGTGTATAAAATTTTTATTTCTAAAGTTATCACAAATCTGTTCGACAGTGAAGTGAACAAGAAGATGAAGTGAAGTTTTTGTAAGCTAAAATTGAACATTTTAAATATGGATAAATCAATATCTACTACTAATAATAAGCAACTCTTAGGTCAATTTATAACTACTGTGAAATCTCTCTTGGACGGACACTGTTGAGACCATTACAATATGTCCGCATAATAGAGGTGCTTAACTAAAAACAAATATACTGCAAAAATAAAACATCGCAATATTTTATTCAGATAAACCAAAGCAATCTAAAAATATAGTTTGTCGAGTTTTTGTTTTGGAAATGCTGTCTTGAAAATGTGATTGTAAATCGGATAATAATTCCATTGCTGTGGCGTCTTCCCGATGTTTAGCGAATACTTGTAGATCTTCCACAACACTGAACGCTTCTTCATAATTTCTAATATTTTCCTGATGGTGAATTTCTATGGATTTGATGTCTTCGTCCGAGTCATCAGAATTATGAGCACTTTCCATAGCTACAATGTTGTAATTTAGATCAATTTCATCGTCTTCCACTAATAAATGTTCGTTTATATTGACCTCATCCACAGACCAACGGTATAGTCATCTTCTGGATCACAGACAATGGTACTTCTCTTACTGCTTGAACCATTCTTTCATGCTTTGTAAATCCCTTTTTCGCAAAAAGTGTTTTGTTGTTTCTTCGGTAACTTTTTGCCAAGCATTTTTTATAAAATACACTGCATCTAATACATTAATCAATTTTCCGAGGTCTTGCAAACTATTAACAGATTCCATCCTTGTTAACAAATTTCTAACGAAAATTTCTATAAAAGCTTTAAAATTTTGAATAATGCCCTGGTCTAAAGGCTGTACAACAGATGTTGGTGGTAGAGAAGACAAGCCGGATATTGTGCAACTGTAAGTCTTTAGGGTGGGAGCAAGCATTGTCTAAAAATAGCAAAATCTTTTTGATTTTCTGTTTTCATTCGTCTATCAAAATCTTTCAGCCATTCTTCCATTATAACAGATGTCATCCATGCTTTTTTCCTTACAGCACAGGTAACCTATTCACCAACAATTTTCTTTTCAATTTTCTTTAGCTAGATTTGCACAAAGCATTATTGTAAGTCTTTCTTTGGATAATTTTTCACCAACACACCTCTCACGTTTAAACGCTAAAGTTTTGTCTGGCAGTGCACGAAAAAACAAACCCGCTTCGTCCGCATTAAATACGTTTTTTGGTGCATAACCATTCAAAAACGATTGCAGCTTATTTAAAAAATTTTTTTACATTTTCTGAATTAACACTACCAGCGTCTCCAGAAATGGCATTAAAAGTTATATTATGGCTGTTGCGAAATTTTTCTAGCCAACCACACGAAGCCCTAAAATTTCGGTATTCCAATTTTTCTGCATCTTCCTTGCATTTTGCTTGAAGTAATGGTCCTAAAATACAAAAAAAAAATATATTTCAAATAAATGTTTTTTTATTAATTTACCGGACACTGGGATTCCTTTGTTTCTCGCTTTCGTAGCAAAATTTATCAATGTTTATTCCGGTTGGTTTAAAAAAAACTGCGTTTAGTATCCAAATTATTTTCAGATTTGGATACTAATTTAAGAGTTGATTTTTATTTTTAATAATACCAGCTGCTTGGGTTTTTTTCCTATAATTAATCGATTTGCTAAATCTCTCACACTAAGCTTCTCTTTATAGTAAGTTTCTACCACTCCACCTTTTTGTTTTAGGGTTAACAACACTCGATGTTTTCCTGACGTTGTAAACACATCATTTGTACCACATAAAACTAAACTTTTGGTACATTCCTCCACAATATTTATCAAAGCCTAGGCGTTGTCCGTTCAAGAACTTTCATCCCTTTTGTTCGAAAACGTGGGGTCCGCGTCCGCCCAAGAGAGTGTCCGCTTAGGAGAGGTCAACTTGTACATGACATTCCTGACTATCAAAAAATGTCCGTTTATTATAGTTGTCCGGCCATTAGAGGTGTCCGCGAGGAAAGATTTCACTGTACATACATTGAGTCGCCTTTGTAATTGCTATTATTTAAGGTTGCTTATCTAGATATGATATAGTCATTGCTAAATTTTTAGCTTGCAAAACAAATAAACTTTAAAATTGATATTTAATTTGTATTTAGGAAAGCTTAGAAACCATTCCTTCAAAATTTTCACAGTATTTTTTAAAGGTAAAAAAAATCTGTTTGATAACTATGTTTAAGATATTTTAAAGTGTACATTTGTAAATTTTTACTAAAATTGATTGAAAATCTTTATCCCAACAAAAAATGACATGAATTATTTTTTTTAAATTTCAATAATCAACCGTATCATCTTTTTTTATTTATTTTGAAATAATAAAACCAAATTTTTGTTTAAATCAAATTAATACATCAAATTGAACCCGCTATTTTGAATTGTGATAGATCAAAAATTTTGTCAAATTTAAAAACATACAATGAAATACTTTTGATAACATTTCAATAGTTTTAAAACCGTGAAAAAGGTCATTAAAGATTTAAATTTTTTAGTTTGGAGCGCCATTTTTGCGTAACTATTTCTTTAACATAAAAGTTTTACTAAAAATGTTTTAATGTCCTCTATAAACTCTTTAATTCTAGAACACATATTTTGTGACACCCTGTATAAGTAAAGAAGTAAATTATCTTTCCAGCATAGTTCATTTTTGATAATAAAAATATATTTTTGTCATAATTTATTAAACAAAAGTAACCTCATATTATTTAATGTTTATTTCTTACAAAAGTGAGTTTTCAGATTTTTTATAACAAAAATGTAAATAACACATTTTAATTGTTGAACTAAATGACAGAGTATACAATTTATATATTTAAAGCAAGACCTTACAGACAATGTTAATATATATAAAATATTAATTATTAAATATTAATCCCCAAAACACCAATATGTAAATGGAATAATTTATTAAAAAAAGTTATTAACCCAATAACCCTATATTTGAAAGGGATGTTCAATTTAGGTTTCTATTTTTCGATAAGTATTTAAATTCAATTCGATTGCAACAATTCAAAGCATTCAACTTAAATTAGTATTATACAGAGCGTACAAATAAATGTTTCGTTACAGATTGCTTTTTTCTTCCCTTAGGACCATGTGCCACATTTTTTCAGGACCGCGTTCGTATGCCACCTATATGAAAGCGAACGAATTTCGTGTATAACCCCACACCCTAAAAAACATCTACAATCGATTTTAAGTTAACCCCCTAAAAAGTCGTACGCGCGTGTGTGAATATTTGCGCGTTTATTCTGAGCGTCGTAGTAAAACTAAAGCTTTTTTCGGATAATGGCGGCCGCACGACCGATTTTGCATCAAAACATTTCGCCGATCGGAATTGAACATAATATAACCAATTTCACCGGTAAATAATTTGAAAATTTTTGATTAACAATTTAATACGAAGGTTTTAAACATATAAACGTAATATAAATTTTCATCATCGCTTTATTGCTTTCATTCTAGTAGTTCGTTCATTTAAGGCGATAAAAGAAGTTGCGAGCTTTGAAATTACAATTTAGAGGCAACGTGTGCGATATAAATTGAAATTTTAATAATGTAAATATTTTCAGCGCGCAAAGAATATTACGTCTATTTCGGGAAATGTTTCGTGCATTCTTCACCTGGTATTCAATTTTTTCTTCGTCAGCTTTCAAAACATTATAACCGCTAAGTTAGAAGCGCCTAAATTGAAAAGCACATAACGTTTTATACTAAAAAAACCACAATATCTTTCCGAAATTAAAAATTTCCTTCTACTCATTTTTCATTTTATAAATCACTTGGATGATTTTTTATCTATGTATTACTTCTTTCACAACAAAATTATTCAGAATTAATTTGAAATTAATTAAATGATTTGAAGCTTGCTAAATTTTCAGTAAAATTGTGTTCGCATACAATACAACTAATTTGTTGTTTTTTAATTAAAATTTTACAACTTTATATTAATCTATAGAATTATTAAGTGATGATTTTATAAATCAAACATTAATCCCTTTTCCTTAAAACTACCTGAGCCTTATGTATCATTTGCATAAAATTTCGACTTTTTTATTAAGGCGAAATTTTCGTAAAGCAAATTTTTTGCATGAAGGTGTCCGTTTTCCATTATAAAACAATCCGCTATAAAGTTAAATTCTCCGCCAATTATAAATTTAAAACAATTGTTTCTCTCTAAACGATATAAAATTTAATTGGTTCAACTTCTAGAATTAATTAAGTGAGATGTACAATTATACGTGTAGTAATCAAAAGTAAAATTTAATTGCACAATTAAAAACTAAATTTACATTTATCGTTTCGGTTCATGAATTTAAGAATAATTTGATTTTTTTTTTCTTTTTTAAAATGGTGAATGTATGAGAACGTGTTTTTTTGTTAAGCAACCCTTTAAAAATCATTCACCCTCACGTCGCTTCCGGTTTCTTCATCTTCAGATCTGTTCCATCTCGAACCCTATTTGCATACAAGAGATACACACAAAAAGCCATTTAAATATTGATGCTTTTCATTTACATTCAGATGCACAACTGAATGGATCCTGTATATTTTTTAAAGCACCGATGTGGACATTTCCCACATGTTAGAAAATATATAAAAAATAAGTTCGTACAGCTGTGTTTAACTACGGCGTTTTGTACATTTAATAATTATTTGTAATAAATAGCCTTTCTTTCATATCCGTTCCATATGGTTAGTGGTCACTTGGATTTTAAAAAACGACTTTGTTTGGGGTCGCATATTTCCTTTTGTTTTATTTTTAAAAGGAGTAATTTAATTGCATTTTGTTTTTTTTACAAATGAATGTATCTATTAAGGTTAATAATATTATTAAAAAATCCGAAAAAAATTAACGGGTTTTTTAAATCCAAAATTTAAAAACAAAATAAATTTTTGTTAAAATTAAGTGTAACAAAGTGAATGTTATTGCAATGCGACAACTTTAAACTTCATAAGTTTAATCGTTGCTTAGTTTGATAAAAAATTACTAAAAGTTTGACAAACTTAAATAGTTCGTTATTATTAGCCGAATTTTATTAAAATCAAGGACAAAAGTCTTGAATGCAAATTTTGAATTATACGTATTTGTCTTTAAACTGAAAAAATTAAATGATATTTCTAAGAATTCGACTTATGAACACTAGTCATGAATATTAAATTATAGATTTCAAATTTTGTATCAAACGTTTCCAATTATCAAGCTTTAAAATATTGGTGTTTTTGTATACGTAGAAAAAATCGATAAGGTATTTTATGACATGAGTACATTAATTTTTTTAAGGGAGCGAGTTTTTTTTACTACTACTAACAAACAATATTTTATTAACTCATAAATTATACCAAATTTTGTTTTTATTTTTGATTGGTTTTAAGACAATTTAAATTTTTATTGCCTGTGAAATTCTACTTTCAACCCTTTAAGAGAATACCATCGCTTTGAGTTTATGAACGTTTCTGGAGAATTTTTTAATTAGTGTTGAAATTGTTTAAAATCTTTGGTTTGTTAATGAAACTAGTTTTTATATAACTACCCAACTAACTAACGTAATTACAAAATTGTTTATTTCTAAAAAAGAAACATGTTTTAAATTTGGTTAAATAAAATTATCAAACAGAAAATGTGATAAATCATAAAGTAGTTTGGTTATAACTAAATGACGATGAAATCATCAAAATTATATTAATATTTATAAAAATAATAAATTAAAATATTTTAAAATAAATTCAAAGAAATTTTTAGAAGGCGTAGTGTAATTAGATGCGTAGAAAACTGTTGAGAAGATCATCTGTTGGTCTCTATATATAACAAATTTTAATTAATAATTAATCAGTTTATATCATGAAAAATGTACAAAGTGTTTATAAATAATTTTTCGTTGTTTTGAAATTAGTTAAAATTACCGCTTTAATAATTAAATTAATTTATGTAATTATCATAATTAAATCTTAATATAAAAGCGTAGTGTAATTGTATGCAAAGAACATTATTAAGAGGAGGCGGTCTCTTCGATCTTTTGTATAAAAAACTTTAATTATTAATCAAAACTACTTCAACCAACACAGGTTCATTTTATATGAAATTTTTATAGAAAATCCTCATAAATCCGTTTTCTGTAAAGAAAACTTCACATATCTTAAAAGCTGCTTAACTTTAACCCTTGCTATAGCTATACCGAAAGAAAAATAATTTAATTTTACAATAAAAAAATTTAAGGTGTTCCATTTGAAAAAAAAGTTTTTGCAGTTTAAACTTAGCTAAAAGTGACGTGGAAAATATAACACTTTTACAATCTGTTTGAGTTGCAAAAATTCCGACCTTCCAGACCTATCCAATTGTAATGTTTTTCTTGTTAAGTTCAATATATCTCCGATACCTAGAGGTTTAGCATAGGGTGCGATACATGTTATTGACTTAAATATTTGTGCTCATTCCAAATTTATAAAAAAAAATAAGGTGTTTTATTTAAAATAAGAAAGTTAGTTGCTGTCCAGGAGGTATGGAACATCCTGATATTTTAAAAAATACAACAACTTGTGATAGCACCCATTTTTCTTTTGTTAAGTAGTTAAGGCATTATAAAGCAGACACGCACTAAAAAATCACTCTGTATATTAATGAAATATATGTAGTTAAGTATAAATGTATCATGACCAAAATAAAGACTCAAAATTGTGTGCATATTGTATTTTAAAAAAATGCATACCATTATGATATTTTTATTAAGTCAATAAATTAGAAGTTATTGGTGAAATTTAGGTAAGTGGTGGGGTAATTTGATGCCTGGAATACTATAATTGACTTAAATTACTATTTCTTCACTACGTTATGTATGAAACCAAATGTTAATTAATAGTAATTAATTTAAAAAATATGTAAAATTAATGCTCTTGGTATTTGGTTTTTAAAAGTCGCCATAATAATTCTTTAACGGATTACAAAATTTTAACGTAATTGAAATTGTTAATAATAAAATAGTATTTTATACTATAGGGATAAAAAATAAAATATTTTAGATGATTTGCTATTATTTCCGATTCCCAAATATTTTTTTCGTCCGTGCATCATATATTATTTTTTATTCGATTTTATAAAATTAAAGAATAATCAAGAATAATATTAAATAACGCCCCAAATTAATCAAGTTAATTTTATTGTAATCGAGATGCTATGAAAATTTTTCATACAGGTTCACAATTCACATAATCAGTAATTATTGTTTTTCCACTAATACTAGCTGTGAAGTGAACAATTATTGCGTCTCCTAGTCAATTGAAAAGTTGAATTTCCCTTTTAGTGGTTAATAATTTTTCTATTGTTGAACTAGGTTAATAATGGACAAATTCAAATTTTTTGAGAATCTAAGAATAGTTGTTTAACAAAAACGAGTGAAACATAATTTTGTATATCCGGGAGATTATCTTTAACGTATTTGCTGCTTAAAATTACCTAACACGATAAAATTATTTGAATAAAAAATGCAATTAGTTTAAAATTTGCGCCCCATCCCATAACCGCAAATACATAACATGAATTTATTTATTTATTAAATATGATGGTAGAATCAGTTTTTCAGGTTTCCCAAAGGAGATTTAACCAGGCGAGTTAAGTTACATCAAGAATTTTAAGTAAATTACAAACATTTTTGTTGTAGGTATTTTGAATGGTTAACAGAATCTGGAAAGTTGCATAAAAATGTCGATTCTAAAAACTTAACGAGTATGTGGCGAACACTTGACATTCCTAAATGAATTACAAGTGTCAATTTCTGAAACAATATTCAAATGATGCAAGGTATATTGGCGAAGCAATAAATGCCATTTAACATCTCTAGCTATACCAAAACTACTCAACCTTGCAGCTCAAATACTCTTAGGTAAAGAAAATTACGGAGGAACATTCTTAAATTGCAACGTGAAAGAAAGCACTTCAATTGAAGTTAACATCTCCCAACGATTATTTCCCAAAGCAGAGCACAAATTGTGACAGCCCAAGTGGACTCAAAACAAACCCAAGAAGCAGGAGATATACAGAGGGAGTACAAACAATTTTCACTAAAATTATATTTTACGAGCCCCAAAATGTTAATTTTAAAGTGGGTTTTAAATTTTTGCCAGCTCAAACTGCTACGTGATCATGGTTAGAGTTATATATAAAAATTTAAACAACCCTTGTGCTACATCTTTACAAATACGATATGTAAAGGTGGCAAATTGAAGTCGATAGTATTAGACTGCATAGAAAAGCTATAACTACAATCCGGTGCCAATGTTAGGGCAGTAGTAAAATTTTCGAAACCTAATTAAAAGAATAGATGTATCACCGGAAAAACCATACCTTCTCGTGAACGATAAGAGAATCTATTATTTCTTCGATGTCCCCCTATTTATTGAAGTCTGTGCAAAATAACTTGATTAAATACGATATAATCTTTAATAACAAAAAGCATCTTGGAAAGACATTAAAAATTTCTACATGTCAGACAAATCTAAACCGTTGCGATTGGCTCTTAAATCAACTAATTTATATATTACTCCGAATAATTTTCAGAGAAATGAAGGTGAAATATGCCACACAAGTGTTTAGTGAATCAGTTGCAGTTGGTTTATCAACGTATGTAGCTTTTAATGCTTTTGATTTATTTGCATTCCTGTGCTACTTGATTTTTACAAGAAAAATGTTTATTTTTATTTTTGGCTTAAATTTGGCTAGTAGTGGAAAAATAGTATATACACCATGGTTTTGAAGTCTGTCATTATTGCCTTAGCACCTGTTTATTTCGCGTGGGGCGGTAGCCCATATTCGTTAAATTGGCGTTTGGGAATCCTTGGCTCTTTTGTTAATCAGTTAATGTTTTAAATAATATAGGAATAAACAAATTTAGTTATTTTAAATGTTGTTGTAACTCTTTACTATATATTTTTCCCAAACAAGAGTGGGTCTCCTTTCATAGGAGTTGAGACGGGAATGTTAGACTGAAAACACATTGTACCTTATTAAAAGACACGTTAAATTTTTTAGCCGACGATTTTTAAATGGTAATAATCTAAAATTAACAAATATTTTGCTGTCAATATCGATCATAAAGTGAACTGTAATTTAGAATACACAAGATGGCGCTAATCATTTACATAAAACTAAAAATATTCCAAATCTATTTATTTTTTACCATTTAATAGTAAAAACATTGTGTAATTGTTGATTTAGTAAACATATTTTTGTTCTATAAAAGGATTTTTATTAACAAATTTATCTTAAGGGCGAACGATTTGTGTAATTTTTACGCACGCTCTGTGTGCACTGTACGTAATCATGACGTTTCAGGGTTTGTAGTTTCAATGTTAATTTGACGTTTACACGGCAGGAAGTCAAAAACTACTTTTGGGTCTAGAACAAAAATTACGTTGTCTTAGATACCACACTGTTTAATGAAAAGATCAATTTTTCGCCTAGAAATTCAAAACGAGAAAGAGTCATTAATGATACAATCAAATAAAAAGAATGTTTTAGTTATGATCAAAGTAATTATTTGATATTTATATGTTTATATCAAATTTTGTAACGCTTGCAATATACTAAGAAATAAAATTATTTTAGAAAAATTAGACCTATAACTGTTAAATAAGATAATGTTAAACAATTATCACAAATTGAATGAAGAGTTACTAGTTCTATAAAAAAATATTGTAGTAAATAAAAATATAAATATATTAAAAACAATTATTCAAAACTAAATTGAGTATGTGTGATAGTTTGACAAAAAACAGTTTTTTTTATTAAAAATATGTGAAGAGAATTCTGACAAGTATAAAGTGCAAGTGGATGCGTAGGGCACATGTAAAAAAATCACGTATTTGTTTAAAAATCTACCCGTAATAATATTTACCAAATAATTTTCATTAAGGTTTCAAATTGTTTAAATTTATTAGAATTTAAATATTCAATATTATACTGCAAACATTGATGTAAAAATGCTTGTTGAAAAGCGTTGATTGAAGTGTTAAGATGTAATTGTATTTTAACATCGTAACAACAAATTTTTAAATAATTAACATATACGTAATTGTGTAAATTTACAGGTTTATTAATTTCTTAAATACCAATTAAAAGGCAACAAATAAAAATTATTTTAAAAAAAAATTCGTAAAAGGTTTTCAGTTAAAATTGTCAAATTTAGAAAAAAAACTGAAATTGCATTTTTTCTATCCAATAAAAATTGGATACCCGTACCTGGGACTGATACTTGACGTTAAACGTGTCTAATAATTTTAATTACGTTGTTCGGTTAAAGAACAATTGGAAAAGTTTCCAGAAATCTCACAGAAACTGGAATTGCTGTTTTCTATATAATTAAAATTATATTTTGTTCGCGGGTAAGCACATTTATTGGGAAATCTCGGATCCGTTTTAACTAATTGTATTGTTATAATCTAGAAATAGAAAAAGAATAAAACTGGAAAAATTTCAGGGATAAATTTGAAAAATAAATAAAATTGCAAAAATTGGATAGAACGACACGTAATCAAATGTTTTCTGGTTATTTATTACAATTAAAACCCAGAGATATAGTAAAGGACGATCAGGATCACTGAATTTAAGAAATTTAGCTTCTTATTTTTAAAATACTTAGCATTTTTTTTTTAAATTTAAGTTATACTTTCAGTTTGTTCTGATAGTAGGTACCATCGTGTTACTTAGTTTTACTTTGAACTTGTTTTAGTTTGTTTGTAGAAGTAAAATTTAATTTAAGTTTAAGATACTGCCCTGTAAGTGGGAAATTTAACCTGTTGGGCGATTAATCAATAAATAAATAAATAAGTAAGTAAATTACAACAAACTATTGCAATTTTATTTTTTATTAAAATTATTATTATTTTGTAATAAGATAATCTGAGCTTTTGATTTAGTAATTACCGTTGAAATACTATATTATAAAATAATGATTTAATTGCAATTTTTTATAATAATTAAGGCAACGACTTATTTTAATTATAATATAAAATAATTATTTATTGTAGAAATTTTGAAAACCTGAAATTGAATATCATAGACGTCAAAAACTTTGTCTTGAAGGTGAATCAAAATTTTAGATGCGACAGATTCTTATGGTAATTGCGAGTAAATCGGAATTGATAATAAAATTACCGGTAACTGTAACGTATTTATAAAGAGTTTAATTAACCAAGGGATTGTTTTAATTGTAATAATGGCTGTTTTGCATAAACGTTGTCGTTTGCATAACGGCTTGGGTCGTTTTCTGCGGTTCAATTGTTCAAACAGCATATGCAGATTGGTTCCGGGGCTCAGAGAGGTGGCAATGAACATACAAGGAAACAATAACTTTATTGTATTATCCCATCAGATTGCTCCCGAACGAATCGCATACCTGAATATGCAAATTTAAATTAGCGCTCAGGACGGCCAACGGTGATAATTACAACATTTCTAATTTCTTTTCGAGCGTAATTTTTAATACAAGAACTCACCTGCGTGCTTAATAATCTTTTAAGGGTACATTCTGTTGAATCCCTTTTAGCCTTTCTTCAGCCGTTTTGCATGTTAATAATGCCGAATTGTTATATAACACTTTCCCAGACAGGACCCGATTCTATATATATAATTATATGCAAAGAACGGATGGGTACGCAAGCAGGCATGCATTATAGTAATGCAAGTTATTTTAATATATGCATATGAATGTGGATAAACACTAGGGTGAGGTGTGACGGATAAGATTTACTAAAAGAGCTGAAGGTCTGTTCAACTTTTTGCAGCAGTTTTAATTTTGGCATCACCACGTGAGTACTAATAGTGATATAGTTCATAAACAAGACTCAGTAAGTAGCACACATTGTTGTTGATCATCAACATCTTGTAATTAATTTCATTCTTTGGTTTAATTTGTGTACTTCTACAATTGTACTTCAATTTACCTAATTTTTATTATATTGGTTTAGTTTTTGTTTACATAAGCTTGGTATACCTACCTAATATAAATAAAATTACAAAACAAATACCATACACCCAAGATAAATAAAATACTTAATATTTTTCTAAACACAACCATTATTATAATTAATAAAAAATAGTAGTGATTTATGTAATTAATTTTTATAAAACCTTGTATTTTCTAATGATTGATAAGTTTCTGCTTTTATCTATTCAAAGCAACACCCGGGATTATTAAAAATATTTTAGTAATTAAAATTAATTTACGGCTTAATTAAAACACGAATTTTTGTGTGAATAAACTATTTATTATTAATTTTGCCATTTATAAACGAGTATAGGTTCGTTATCTTTTTTATTTAGTAAATTTATGTCCCAAATATTTATTATTCAATTTTCAAAATTGCGTAGTAATCTTTTTGAATTTATAATTGCTTATTTAAAATTTAATATATTTCATAAATAATTTAAAGATTTTTTTCTTAATATGTTTATTTAATTTAGTGCACAACTCTATTAAACCCCTTTTTTTTTAATTTTAAAATCGTTTCAATTATTATGTATTTAGTGCTTTTATTTTCTTTTAACTTTAGCTTATAGTGGATTTAATTTCTGTTAATAATGGATGAATCGCAGAAGAATCAAAAATTTGTTTACGTAATTGAATATTTTGATCATTACGAAATGTAAAACGTAATACATTAATTTACTCAATATTTATCTTACAAGTACGTACTTTATTAAATTAATGTTTGTGAATATAGGGTAATTGAAACTTATTGATAAAATTTGGATTTTTATTACTTTTACATTATGTAATATTCATTAATTTTCATAAAAGTTTTTTTTGTATTTGCTTGGAATCATCAAACTATTTACAATGCATTCAAGTTTAGACAGAAGTTAAAAAATCTCTTACAAAAAAAATGTGTTACTCTTTTATAAATGTTGGCTTAATAATGCAACGATTTTTTTAAAAACTGTTTTATTTCAAACATTTTCAATTTAAAAAAAAATAAAAATTAGGTTATTATACTTATTAGAATATTTCTAACAAAAATACTACTATATTAAGCTTTTTAAAGGAGTTTTTCTTGATAAAAATTTTTTATTTGCTTAATAAATACAACAATTTTTTTACACTGTTTTATTTTTAGCAACATTGAAGTTATTGAACTGAATCCAATTTTTTAGAAAATCTCTTAAAAAGAGTACTTTATAAAAGTCGTTTTTCTTTAATTGTAATGAACAGTTTCAATTGCTTAATAAATATAACAATTGTTTTCAAATTGTTTGGTTTTAAACCATATTTTTATTTAAACATAGATATAAATAAAGTAGGGTACTAAACAGCATCAATTTTTTTAAAAAATCTTTTAACAAATAAACGCGTTTTATAAACTTTTTTTAAAAAATAGTTTTATTTTTAAACAACATTTTAATTAAAATTAAACACTTGGGAGATTTTAACAGAAGATATAAAAGAGAGTTTAATGCTATTTTTTCACATCGATTTGACCTTTTTTTTTTTTAATTTTGTTTTTGACTTATCATTACGACTATATAAAAAATGAACAAAAGAGTTTTCGAACAATCGGATGAATAATATATTTGAAATAAAATTTTATTTTTAATTTATCGATCAAAAACTTCGTACTCCTTTAAAAATTTTTGAATCACTTTAGTTTTATATTAATAACATAAAGTCAAATCAAAAACTTCATAAACAAATATGATACCACGTATACCACAGCTTCAGAAATTTTTGCACCTTATACAATACCGACATGTTGTGCTCGCCGTTAATTTTATTAAATTAAATATTTGTTTCTTTGACAACAACATTTAAAAGTTTAACTGTCGTTTCTAATACAATTATTATTTAAATTTAAAAGATATTAAATTTTGCCCTGCGTACTAAGATAATAAGCAATGCGCGCCTTAGGTATTAAGAAAGTGGATTAAATGCATATACTGAAAAATAGAATATATAAACTTGATCAATACATATTTTCTAACAATGTTTTTATGCTGATGAAGTTCATTTTAATTATCCTGAAACGCACTTCCAACTTAGACCCATTGCTAATACACAATAAAATAATAATCTAACTTCCGTAATGCAAAGTAACTTACTTTTTATTTATAAAATGCCACATTTTTTGTGAAATATATCCAATTCATTCTATTCAACCTCAGGTGTATCTCAGGGTTTCCAAATTTCGCCCACTGTTATATTTGCGATATGTTAATAACCGTAATACAACGTAACTTGTTTCTATACTTCTATGATAAACTTTTATGCTGTATTCTATTAAAAATGTGATCATTTTACGATTTAAAATATTATTAATGCCATAGTGTCACTGTTATTTTATATTTACTCGAACAAGGTTCACTTAACTCTAAAGTCTTGGTATTGCAGAATAAAGGCCTTTTATTATTTCATATTTTATGTATAATAATAAATAAACCGTGTCCAAATTCAAAATTACTTATTTTTATAAAAAGTGCAAGTTAGAAATACAGAATATAATAATAACCTAGTTAAGGGGTTCACGTGAACAAGACAATATTTTCAATTACAATTATTATAGGTGCGCAGCTTGTATGTATATTTTGACAACATAAAAAGTAGTATTCGTTTATAAAAAATCTACTGTAAATTACTCTTTCGGCTTAACCTTTTACAAGTCCTTTAAATATCTTTTTTTTTGTTTGAAACTGGTTTGACTTCTTTTTTTGTATGTGATTTGTTCTTTGTTGAGGAGGGGTACCAAAAAACCACTAAGTCGTTTTTTCAGGCAACGTTTCGTGCACTGAATGTGCACTTCTTTAGGCCTTTAAAATGACAGACTATTTTTTTTTTATTTAAAGGCCTAAAGAAATGCACATTTGGTGCACGAAACGTTGCTTGAAAAAACGACTAAGTTGTTTTTTGGTGCCCCTCCTCAATAAAGAACAAATCATATAAAAAAAATAAGTCAAACTAGTTTCAAACAAAAAAAATTGATATTTAAAGGACTTGTAAAAGGTTAAACCGAAAGGGCATTTACAGCAGATTTTTTTTATATTTTTAAAAGTATTTAAAAAAATTGTATACAGGGTGTCCCGATAAGGATACGGAGCGGCCGTATCTCGACAATGGTAAGGCCTAGAGGCTTGAAAAAAAATTCTTATATATTAAGTGGCCAAGAGAAAAGGCTGGAAATTATTTTGAAGTTCGTCAATCGACCGCAAGGGGACGCAAATCCTATGAAGGAACATAAACTTCATGCTATCTCGGAAAGTTGGACAATAAGCCCCAACTTTGAAGGTATAGTTTTATTGCTTGTGTTATACGGCATCATTTTGTCTCATGACATTTTTCCGTATCTGTCATAATAAGGGAGGGGGAGGTCAAATCATTTTTCAGTGTTTGAATTGCAATATCTTCTGAACCATTGAAGCTATTGAAACATTTTTTATATCGCTTGAAAGAGAATTTTATGGTCTTTTAAAAAATATTTTTGTTGAATCATCTAGTTTGAAACATACAAACTAGAGGACGTTATCAACAACAATTAGATATTTCTGTGACTTTTGGGAAAAAAATAAATAGAACGGTAGTGTTTGATTTACAGATTCTTAGCCGTTAGGGAAAATCTAGGAAATTGAACTACTTCAATCGGATAAAGTTACCTTAGCGAGAAATACAAACCGTTACTATGGTAACGCTACTTTAAATATATTTAACATTTGTCAAAAGTTAAGTCTGATAGTTTCTGTCACTTAGATTACCTCTTAAATCAATTTGACATTTACTTACACGGAAGCGTATGATATGTTACGAATATATTTTCAATGTATCGAAAATGCTGCAATTGCTGCCCGACAATATGTAATACAATTTCCACGAAGAAGATATTTTTCTCGAGAAGTGTTTTCAAGATTATCTGCAACAATTACTTATTTTTCTGAATTGAAATGAGAACGATGGTGTTTTTTAAAGGCTTCTTCGCCATGAGTCTAGCTCCATTTTAGTGAAAATCCCATCGCGATGTCTTCATTTGTTTTCGATTTATAGAAAAAAAAATGTAACAAACGTAATTTATTTGAAAGCCAACGGGCCAACGGAACATTAGTGATAACAATAGAATTCCCCTCCCTTATTATGACAGATACGGAAAAATGTCAAGACAAAATGATACCGTATAACACAAGCAATAAAACTATATCTTCAAAGTTGGGGCTTATCGTCTAACTTTCCGAGATAGCATCAAGTTTATGTTCCTTCATAGCATTTGCGCCCCCTTGCGGTCGACTGACGAACTTCAAAATAATTTCCAGCCTTTTCTCTTAGCCATTTTATATATAAGGATTTCTTTTTCAAACATCTAGGCCCTTACCATTGTCGAGATACGGCCGCTCCGTATTCTTATCGGGACACCCGGTATATTAAAAATTTGCTTAATCGTTTCTTTTGTCCGATAAGTAATTATTTATTGAGTTACTTTAACACTCGTTGTCGTTGTTTCATCTACCTGGAATGTGACTGCCAAGTTCAGTCCAAACCAGTCGCAATTTTAATTAAGAGTTGTCTAATTTAAGTATTGATATTATTTGAAATCAGATCCTTGGTATTGACTTACTCTCCCAATATATTAATTTGTATTAAATTTGCACTTTATTTCTAAAATTATACTTAGCACCGTTATGGCTTTGTATTCGACGCGAACTACAGAAATTTGCATGTCATTATTTTGATCAAATAAATCAAACCTATCAGTTGTAATATTGTAATATATATTTACAATATAAGTGCGTAATCAAGTGCTTCGATTGTGCAAAATATTGTACAATATTTTTTATATTGAGGAAAAAAAACTAACAGAATTTGAGATTCCACGAGTCTCATCAAAAATTTAGTAATGCACTTATTTATTTATATTTATAATGTAGTACATAACACATTAAGTAATACATTTATATTATGAGTTATAATTTTCTCAAAAATAAAAAAATATGGATTAGTTTTGAAAATCACAGTAAACCAATTTCATCAATTTTAAATGAATGAAGACAATTATGTAAACTAATGTGCACTAGTGCATTGGACAAATTTTACATGCCGTTTTTGATAAAGTATATACAGGGTACGGCATTAGTGTGAGGAAGCCTGAAATATTCATTATTATAAAAAATATCAAAAAAATGTGTTAGGTAAATTTTAGGTGTACTTAAACTACATGCATTAAAATTGTTTACAATTATACAATGTGTTTTATGTTATTGTTTTTTAAATGGAACACACTATATATTGTTATGAATTTGAATTGCGTTTACTTTACCCATCACCCCAATGCAATGGTTTAATACGTTATTCAGAATACTTTAAGAAATAGATATAGCAATTTATAACCTAAAAACGTGTTTCATTTAACACCAGGTAAGAATTTTTAAATATCGTATAGTTTTTTTTTCAAAGCATTAAATTTTGATAAACCTTAACTTTGAATGCAATGCGATCCATTACTCTGTGACATAATTTTCTTATTTTTTTTTAGAATAGAACACCCTGTATTTTATATAATTATAATAAAGTTTATTATTATATATTTATTATACCGCTTCGTTATTTTTTTATTTAATTTAAATTTACTTTTGAATTTTCTGTAAATAACGTTCATTAAAACACAAAATGTGCGAGTTGGTTATAACTTTGACATTTTGGTTAAAAAGATACTTAATATTAATTTTTGAACAAGTTAAAAAATGAAAATTATAAACTTTTAACAAAAAAACAAACATAGAATCACAAAAATTTCAAAATGGCCCCCTTGTACATCAATGCCTGTTTGCAAACGATCTTCAAAAGATCTACTTACATTTGTTAATGTCTATTATTTTTAATTCATTTGTAATTCTCTGCATCATATTTTCTTTAGTGGTAGTAGGTGTCTTATGAACATAAGTAAAATATGTGTCTTGAGACATCTCGTGTAAACATTGACACATATGAGTAGTATAAACTAAGAAAAATGCCTACAGTTAACTGTAACGGCATGTGTGTGTTAAAGTGCAAAGCGCTATCAAAGCAATAGCTTTAATGCTTGTAACACACGTTGCCGATAAAGCCAAGATAACTTGTACAGAAGTACACACGCAACAAAAGAACACCTGATGCAGCATTTCGCTCTTATGAAGTATTTAAATGTTTATTCACTGGAGAGCAGTCATGTAAAATCCACATTTTTCAACGAATATTCATAAGTATTTCTTCTAATAATTCTTGTAATACGTTTTCCAAAGTAATGTAAATAACTATCCCCGTTTGCATGACCTTAGAAAAAGTGTGGTCCTATGACATAATTTCCCAAAACGCCACCCCAAGCATTTAACGACCATCTTGTTTGATTGTGGAAATAAATTTAATGGGGTTTAGAAGTTGAATAGTAGTTTACACTGCCATTTTGGGAAACGGTGTCTCGTCTCTAAATAAAACATAATTAGAGAAAGATTAATCCGATTTCCTGTAACCTATATTGCTAGTACCTACGTTAAAATTGTTGCAGTAAACTTCAAAAACTAAAAGGTTCTGCTCTTAGTTGTCGTCTATTAGCGAAATTCTGATGATAAATTTTACGCGCAAGCAATGACTTTATGACTTATGAATTAAAGTGTAAGAAATGCTAATTAAAATTAAAGGTACTCTTAATGAACTTTTTATAATGATATAAAATACAGGGTCTTCTGTTTAAAAAAAAATAAGAAACTGAAAAATGGATCACAATTGGAATTTATCAAAAACCTAATTCTTATAGATAAAACTAAATGATAAGAGAAAATTCTTACAGTGAGAATATATTTTTGCTTTTGTTTAATTTAGGACATACCGGGTGTTCAATATAACACGTTTTTAGGTTGTAAATGGCATTGTATAACATATTAAACCCTTTGGTGTGATGAGTAAAGTAAGCGCAATTTAGATTCATGATAATATTCACGATATTTCGTAAAAAAACATAACTTTGCGCTACCAACAAATAATGAAACACACTGTATAGTTGTAAATATTTTTAAAACATGTAGCTTAAGTATACCTAAAATTTATCTACTTACATTTTTTTGATATTTTTTATAATAACGGATATATTGGGCTTCTTCACACTCATGACCTACCCTGTAGTTACTTAAAATCGCTATTAAGTAATCGAAACGTGAAAAATCTATTTAAAGCTTTTCATCATGTTTTTGAGTTTTTTACCAGGTGTCTTCCGTAGAATATCTGGCGTTTCAATCATCGGAAGAATCAGAATCAGTAGGATACAATGACTGAAACGTCGAGATATTTTCACCCACAAAATGCACTAAAAATCAAGAAAATCTTTCATTAACAGTTTAGAATTTGGTCTGAAACCCCTTCTGGGTAGAGGTGAAGTACAAAAAACCAACTGAAATTGCCGGCGTTTTGCTCACTATGTGAAAGCTTTATCAAGGCTAGATTTATTAAAAAGAAAAACTAAATTGTAATATAACAAAAATGATTGACGGTTGGAATACAAACAAAATTTCAATGAACAAAACCGTAAGTTTATAAATATAGATACAATATGGACTCAACTTATTCAATAATGTTCAAATTTTTATAAATTTTATCAATTTTAATTTTTATTTATTTTAGTAATTCTATATTCGTAAATATACTTTGGTGCGGGTAATTCACTATTGATATCAAAATATATTTTGTTGACATAATGCATAATTATACAGGGTAGTGCTTTTTGGTATCAAAACCCAGCTAAAATTATTGCGCATAGCGCTCGTTATCAGAAATCAGCTGAATTACATAATTTTTTAAAAATTCATCAATAAAAATTAGTAATTTTTGATGTTTATTTATTAACTCAATACTATTTTTCTTTCATTGACAAAATTTTTGAAACAACGTGAAATTCAGCTGACTCCTAATAGCAACAGCTATACGGACTAATTTTAGCTTCATTTTGATACCAAAACTATTAACCTATGATCCGTTTTCAAAAGCGTATTTAGATACTATGCGCGATTCGAACTTGAAAAGTGTAATAGAATTTTTGAAGTATTTTTACGTTTTATTATTGTAATAATTTTGTAATTTTAACATTTAATAAAAAAAATAATATTATAATTTCTTACCAGCAGTCAATGGGGCATTTAGAACCATTTCTGTCTCATTTCAATAATGGTGTGTAGTTTTAAGCATGAGGGGGAAATACAAACTTCATGATGCATGCAGTAATTGAATAAAGCACTCAAACTACAATATCGTTATTTTCTAACTTCTAACTTTTTCTCGTATCTTCCTAAGAGATTAATAAAAATAATTTTGTTTTGTTTCTACTATTTTGGATGATAATCCGTCGGATAAGCTAACAAAAGTGTTATTTTGATTAATTATATTTATTAAAAAGTTTTCAGTTTTAATCGTCTTCATCTATTAATTTAAGTTCGATTAGTAAGAACGTTTAATTAGTCGAAAAGGTCAACTTTAATGAAATCATGACCTATCCTACAAGTTCTTATGCAAATCCTTCTATTACGGGTGTCAGAACGATGCCCTTTCTTTTCCCTCCAACACGCCGTTTTCATTAGTTAAAGAATTTTAATTCCCCACTCCGAGTTTCTTCACCTTGACATTGCTTCCCCTAATTTTCTCGCTCCTCCTGTTTGCTAATTAATTCGGTCAGTGGAGCATCTCGATTTCATTTATAGCGCCATTTATAAATTTTTTAACATTCGTAATTAAGAGCAAAGAAATTAAAAAGTGGGGAACAATACTTTTTTCCATCTTTTTCTTTTTCTCGGGGGTTCTCTTACCAACCGACACCGTAGCGTCGTATTTATAATTTACGCATTGTTTAAGTTAGTTTAATCGTGCAAATATGAATTAAGACTTTCTGTTTAAACAAACAAGGAATTTTAACTAAAAGTAGCGAAAGTTTTTGAACGCAGAGCACATAATTTATATATTTTTTTCAAGGGTTATTAACCGCAGACATTAGCGCATCCTCGCTGTTTTATTTCACTTCTACATCAAAAGTGGTTTCGTCGCACTCCATTTTTCGCTCATTTAAAACATTTATTCTAACGCGAAGTATTGTGAATAATTCATTCACGTTTCCGCATGTGCTCGATTTTAATCCACAAACAAATCGTAACATTTCTCGTTTCAATCAAGGTTTTTAAAAAAAAAAAAGAAATGGGTGGGTGGGTGTGCAATTAATTTTCTTTTAGAAAGGATTGTGATTAATGGATTTGAAGGCATCGCATTTTTTAAAGATTGTTTTTCTTGGATAAATGTGTTACGCACTGAAAACTGTATTAAGAATTTTTTGTGTTAAGTTTTGCATAGAAAATGAGTCTCCATTTGAGCTGATCCAAAGTAATGGCTGGCGCCGGTAAGCACATGTGACGCCCCAGCGCTTCGTAATATCCACACGCGCTACCCCATTCTCCAAAAAACGACGTCGGTCGACAGGCAGGAGGGTGAAACGGATGTGCTCGGGGGTGGAACGTTCGCTCACACTACGGAAAATGGCAAAGAAAGCCATCAAGGGAGTAAACCAGATAGAAAAAGAAAAAAAAACAGATTGATTGATGAGGATGCCTCCGTGATAAAAATTTGTTTTGCTGTATACGTGTCTCTTTCTGTAGCTTCTTGAATCTCGCAGGATTTGGTTCAACCTTTTACGATGCTTTTCAGTATTCCAACAGGCACCGTATTTTCAATATGTAAGCCTTTCATGCTGGAAACGTAGTGCTCCGGATTGTAATGTAATGTATTGTGCCCTATTTGATTAATCTATCTTACAGCAAAGAAGTTCGTTTTGCATCTATAGAAACTTAATGCTTTGCATAGAGTTACTACTAGCAAATAAATTCCCTTATTGCACATCAAAATGTTTTTAAGTGTATTCTACCGAAATGTAAATTAATATATGCAAATTTTCTTGACTATTGAAAAAAAAACGAAGTACATAGTTTTTAAAATACGTTATTAATAACTGAATGTCAATTCTTGCTGGTATTTAAGTTATAATTACTTAATCACTTATAAATAATAAAATAAATACATAGAACTTATACATTACGATTGATTTCTTAGATTTCTCCAATGTATACGTTAATGAAAGTTATTAGTTTACCACGAATATCCATATTGCCATGATTAGCCATGACCATGATTCAGAACCAATAGCGGCATTATTATTCTTTAAAATTTATTATAATTTAACTTGTAAATTTCTATCAATAGTCATTCTAATGCATGCACTCGCATAAAATTTCTTGTGGCTCATTTCGTAATTCCTCTGCTCGTCTTATTATCCATTAACCTGTTTGTAACCGACTGCAGAACATTATTTTCTAATGAATTAAAAATTGTTTGTTTTGCAAATAGTACAATTTAATCTTAAATTTGTTTTCACTTAATACAACTAAAGAAAAGTGCCCCATTTACTTTTTTTCAGAATTCTTACCTACATGGGAACGAAATTACCTCCACCTTAACAGAAAAGTTTAAAACTGCAAATCAATCTAAGAATTGCTATTCCAAATCGGTTGTTATTTTTTTAATTCAATCTAACACTTTTCTTTCTTTTAAGAGGTTGGGGGATCAAAAACAAACGCTTATTTTTCTTCTAATTTAATTGCTATTTTCCATCTAAAAGAAGAAAGAAAAAGTACAATTTATTATAATTTTACGCGAATATGGAACAGTGAGTAATTTTATTTTGTCAAACCATATGAAAAATCCTGAAGCACGCGAACGAGAATCACAAATTTATCAAAAGTTGAATTGTACAAATTTTTATAAACGTTGATTAATCACTTTACTACCGCTTTTGAAATTTTTAATGCTGTTCTAATAAAAATAATTAAAATATCTACAAATTTACAATACCATCCCTCAACTTCCACAACTAGTTATTGATTGTCACTTGTGGATTACGAACACATATGCAGGGTCGTACACCTTACCTCCTATCTTCTGTAGCTCAATTATTAATTAAGTTAGGATTTTAATATTTTGCAGACGTTCCTTGTACTTTTGAATGAGTTTCGGAAAAATATTTTTGATTATACAAAGTATGACGCCAAGATGGTTTTTTTTAGATTACAGCTGACAGATGAAAACAAAAGCCCTGAGAAGACGTGGTTGGTGGCGTCGTTATATGACAAATACAGGCCAAGCAACAAGTATTTAGGTGGCAAATTTAAATATTTTTGATTAATTCAAATTCTTAAATGGTAATAAAATTAAATTAAATGTATTTTTACTAATGCTTTATTTATATCAAAACTTTTAACTCATCGAGCAATTAAAATTATTACGTAAAATTGTCAAAATGAAATAATAACAATAATATGATTGTGTATCGTTCTACACGGTATGTACCTATACAGGCTGTCCGTTTTTCGTGTGCCACTATGAGGATCTCGCTTATCTTAAGAGATACGAAGTCGGTTTAATTGGGGCAAAGTTGTGCATTTTTATGCTGAATTACAATCTGACAAGAAATTTGAAATATCTTTATTAATTTTTAAAATATAAATAAAAAACGAAAATTTCTGATTTTTTTTTTAATTTTTGGCCGATAAACTAATCGGATTAGACATTTATAACCAAGACATTATTGAAACACTTTTTCATGGAGAATTCAAATATGACATCACTTTTTCAATTATTTTTAACATGACTGAGAAACACCTGTTAACTTCATTTAGAAATAGGTACCTAAAAATTAAAGAATGTAACATCACAAAGACACAAAAACAAAAAAAGGTTGTTTTTTTACAAAGCACTGCATGAAAAAAATGAAAAATTGAATTTTTGGCAAAAATGTGATACGGGACTACCAAGTGTATTATATCGTTGTAAAGAGAACAAAAAACGTCATCTAGAAATAGTAAAATCCAAATCGGCGTTTTTAAGAAAAAATGAAGTTAACAGGTGTTTCTCCGCCATGTTGAAAATAATTGGAAAAGTGATCTCATATTTCAATTCTCCATGATAAAGTGTCTCAATAATGTCTTGGTTAGAAATGTCTAATCTGATTAGTTTATCGGCAAAAAATTAAAAACACAAATCAAAAATTTTTTTTTTTTTTGATATTTTCAAAATCATTGGAGATATTTCAAATTTCTTTTCAGATTGTAATTCAGCATAAAAATGCACAACTTTCCCCAATTTAACCGACTTCGTATTTCTTAAGATAAACGAGATCCCCATAGTGGCGCTCGAAAAACGGACAGCTTGTATGTATATGTACCTGTGATTGGATGAATACTGGATTTTCAAACTCAAGTCGGCATTATTGCTAACTTTTTTATTATTAGAGCTACATGGTTAGTTATGACAAACTAATAGCATTTGTTTCTCTCATCACTATGGTGAAAACAAAATAAAATCGAACATCGCGTTCGCGAGTTATGTCAAATTGTTCCATACAATATTCTCAATTGATAGAAAATTAAATACTGAACAAAAAGGGTTCCATTATTTTTATCCTAAAGTCAAAAATGACAGAGTTATTGATGATTTTTCAAATTGGTTAAGATGGCTGTGTTAGTTATAACTTTGCCTTACCATAAAGTAGAAAGTAGGAAGAATGCCAGACCCGTGGGTGGTCCAGTAGTAATGCCAAGAACGTAGTCAAATTTACTAGTCGGAGAACCGTTGGTCGAAGCGGTTTGAATCTTGTTCACGGCAAGCACTTAAAAAAAATTATTTCGTAATGGGGATAGATTAACATACAAAATTTACGGTGGCTATATCCAGCAGAAGTGGTAAATGAAATGAAAAAAGAGGAATATCCATGAAGCGAAAGGATATGGTTTATTTGAATTTATTCTGTGAACATTAAAAGAAAAATTCAAATTAGATGCTCAAAAACGTCACCGTCTTGGTCCAAGCATTTTTGAGCCTGCCTGTAAACGCTTTTAGTTGCTATAAACTGTTTACCAGTAAAACTTCAATTTGACATTTTAATCGTGATGACATTTATACAACAAACAATTACAGTTTATAAAATCACAGCCACTTTAAACTTATTTGAAAAATCATCAATAGCTCTGTCATTTTTGACTTTAGGATAAAATATAATGGGACCTTTTTTGTTCAGTATTCAATTTTCTATCGATTCAGAACATTGTACACAGGGTGTCCCGTTTGAAAAAATTGAACAATTTGACATTACTCGCGAACGCGATGTTCAATTTTTATTCTGTTTTCACCATAGTGATGAGAGAAACAAATGCTACTAGTTTGCCTATTTAACATACTTTGCAGCTCTAATAATAACAAAGTTAGCAATAGTGGCGACTTAAGTTTGAAAACCCTGTATATTACCGCCACCAGTTTTTAAAATTAGTTCGCAAATCTTCCGTGGTTTTTGTTTTATTCTGTGCGCTGTAAATGCAATATATTTTTTTGTTTATTAGACCTCTTTTAAGATTACCTACATATTCCCAAAATTTTATTGAAATTGTTCTAAATTATACAGGATGATCAAAAACTAGTGTCAAACTTCTTAAACTGTAAAGCACTTTATCTTTCTTATTTTAAACTACAACCCATACAAATTTGTATGTTATTGTATTGTCAATTGTAAAACAAGCATTTTTTCTTATTACAACCCTATGACAATCACAAGTAATAATTGAGTTAATTCTCCTGGTGTTGTCCTTCTATACACACCGTGGGGGTGTGCCTGACCTCAAGTTGTAATAGCTAGATTTCTTGCGCATGCCCCCGGGCCCAACGACGTCTAATAAAAAAACACTTCTTTCCACTCATGTGGGTGGCGCTCGTTTTTTAAATACGACCACCCATCGAGTGATACCTTAAAATGACGGGCTGACCAACACGGTTTTTCAAAAATATTTGAAAGAGTGTAGTCGTAAAAAAAACGTTACCCTGCTCTGGGTGGATCTGACTTAATCTAGCAGACGCCTCTCACTTTTTATTTACTTATTTATATGAAAGGATAGTTTTATTAACAGTGTTATAGGGGTTCTCAATGAAGTCGTCTGCCGGTCTGCAGGCCGGTTTTTAACCTAGTTCTTAATATTGTACAAGTTACTTATCAAAACTCATAAGTACCTTGAAATTAATAAAAATTGAAGGTGCATTTGAAAAACAATCCGTGAACATGGCAGTTTATTAAAGAGACAAAAGAGTATTTGGACATTAGTGAAATGAAACTAACTATTATTTAAATTGTTTAAACAATTTTGAATGACCGACGAATTGTCTACATCTTACAAATAATCCAGAAGTTCTCAAAATTCTACTCGATTTTTTACTCCACATCATAGTATACGATGGGAAGTTATGCGACGATTTCTAAACCGAAAATTTTAACCCCTTTTTTTCACTTTTTCCGACGAAGTAGAGTTAGTATGTTACAAAGAAGCAAAAAATTTGTTTTTATGCCGACCGGCCGTCCGCACGTATGTAAACAAGATTCCGGCTAAACCACAAGTCCGATTTTCATGAAACTTGGCATGTAGATGTTATTTATAAATGCCCAGATCTGATTAATTTTTGGGCCTAATCCATCCAGCCAAAAGGGTACATCACCTACATAGACTTTCTTATTTCTAAGGAGTAATTACTGAGATATTTGTTGTCACGTGACATTAATAGTTTTAATTATATAGTGAAAGTACTCTTTATTTTGAAATTCCATAACATTAACAGGTGTAATTATAATAATGTCATTCTAGTAATTAATTATCGATTGCTGTGATTATTCTTGTTATTATTATTTATTGTTAATTGTTAGTTGTTGGTGTAACTTATACAAGTGCGGTTGTTTTAATTCAAAATTTTGCAAGATGCCAAAAAAGTTGACAAAACAATGCCGTGAGTTAGTGCTAAACGTGTTTGACTATTTTTCTGAAGAAAAACAAAGCGGTGGTCCTCTACTATCTGTATTTGCAGTTCAGCAAAGAACAGCGGACTCGTTACAAATTTCACTCAGAACCGTACAAAGACTGTGCAATCTAAGAAATGAATTTGCATTTATAATTAAAAAAAATACTTTTCTCTGTGTAAGGATATAATAATACTTAAATAAAAAAATCGAGTAGAATTATGAGAACTTCTGGATTATTTGTAAGATGTAGACAATTCTGTCGGTCATTCAAAATTGGACTCTATTACCTAGTTATTAAAAATCAAGTTTGAATACACTGTCAAGAATAGCACGCACTACCTCTGAGACAGTGTATAACTATCTTTGTTTCTCTTTTCTATAGCATAGAATGGAAAGTATTTTAAGGGCGTGATTTATAACAATGAACACAAAAAACGAACGTCCTACACTATAATCCTATAATCGCCAGATGAGACTGAACGGACTTTACTACAGACTTTATTTAATAAGTGTGTCAAAAAATGTTATTAACCAGGTACTAATTGCGTTTTCAATTAATTTTTAAAACCACTAAGAAAACCCGATTTATTTTGGCTATTTGTCAAAAATATTTTGCGGAAATATATTCAAAATAAAAAGGAAACGTCTGTAAAATCCTAACTTAATTAATAACTAAGCTACCGAAGACGGGAGGTGAAGTGCAGAACTCTGTATATTCTCTTACAAAGTTTTATTAAAATGTTTACACCTCCACCTCAGTTCGTTGCGAATGTGGTATATAGTTTGAGAGTATATACAGGCTCACATCCAAATTGGGACATGCTATAACTTTTCTTAAGCTACCTAGAAGGAAAATTATAACAAATGATTTTCATTAAACATTCTTAAATAACTTTCACCTTCACTCGTACTATACGTACCTTAATAAACGATTTTTAAAAAATTTGATATTGTAGAAAATATTTTTTCCACTACTAGCTGTGAAGTGGACAGTTATTGCGTCTCCTAGCCAACTGAGAAGTTGAATTTCTCTATTAGTGGTTAATAATTTTTTCTATTGTTGACCTAGGTTAATAATGGAGAAATTCAATTTTTTGAGAATCCAAGAATAGATGTTTAACAAAAACGAGTGA
The DNA here is from genome assembly GCA_030710515.1 of Abscondita cerata. Lineage (NCBI taxonomy): Eukaryota > Metazoa > Arthropoda > Insecta > Coleoptera > Lampyridae > Abscondita > Abscondita cerata. The sequence goes on along the minus strand of JALBCR010004377.1, from coordinate 304,966 downwards.
AACATAATTTTGTATATCCAGGAGATTATCTTTAACGTATTTGCTGCTTAAAATTACCTAACACGATAAAATTATTTGAATAAAAAAATGCCATTAGTTTAAAATTAGCGCCCCCATCCCATAACCGCCAATACATAACCTGAATTTATTTATTTATTTAATATGATGGTAGAATCAATTTTTTCAGGTTGTTCAAAAGCAATTTAACCAGGCGAGTTAAGTTACATAAAGGAATAACAAATTACAAACATTTTGTTGTAGGTGTTTTGAATGGTTAACAGAATCTGGAAGGTCCGATCTGTTGCATAGAAATGTCGACTCTAAAAACTTAACGAGTATGTGGCGAACACTTGCCATTCCTAAATGAATTACAAGTGTCAATTTATGAAACTCAATATTCAAATGATGCAAGGTATATTGGCGAAGCAATAAATGCCCGTTGACATCTCTAGCTATACCAAAACTACTCAAGCTTGCTGCTCAAATACTCTTAGGTAAAGAAAATTACGAAAAAACATTCTTAAATTGCAACGTGAAACGAAAGCACTTCAATTGAACTTGACATCTCCCAACGAGTAGTAAGATAGAAAGCATAGCATGTAAAGAAGATATATCGATTTTTGTGTCTACGTGAGTAAGTGAGTAAAAGTGGGGAAAAGAGAAACGCTCTCGGGCTGTAGAGAACGATGTACGTGTAATTTTGAGTCCGCGCAATAAACAATGAATGCGCAAAGTTCTTTGCCAATTTAAAAGAAGTGTTGTGGATATAAATAATTAACCCACTTATTAACAAACAGTATTAATATAAAAACCAGTTAAATGCTGCGTGTAGTATATAAAGCCTGCGAAGTCTTGTTAAAGCTTGCGAAGTAGTTAGCCTGCTAAGTAGTAGTAAATAAAAAGCAAATAAAACTGCGCTTTGTGGTAAGCCCGCGAAAGTGTTGCAGCCTTCGAAATAGTGTAAATAACAGAAGACAAAATGTCAAGATAAAGAAAAGTTTAGAATGCAGTCGAGTTACGAGAGGTCACCTTCCGAGAACCGTACAATGTCGCTCGTACATGCACACGTCAAATAGTTACCAGAGTTAAATCAGCATATAAAATTTGTGTATTAAAAATTAAATAAGATTGTAACGAGGTATAAATATCGCAAAGTCGTGCACGCAACGCTATTCATAAGTATATTGTATTTGTAAAAATTATATTTTGATTATTTTCGATAAATTAAAATTTTGTTAAATCTTAAACCACGGTATTGTTATTGAGAAGCAAAGCCTTTTTATAGAGATTTTATCAACCAAAGAATTAAAAAAAGTAAGTTTATGCTCACATTTAATATAAAATTATATTTATCTGCATAAAATGTTTGTGCTTCTAATAAAATAATAAAACCATTCTGTTTCTCATTAACGACAAGACTTATCACACATGTTTATAAGAACTTTTCGTCTTAAAATTAGTACGAAGCGCCCGCTACAATATTTTAGATTTCTTAGGAAACACCCTGTATATAAAAAATTTAAACAACCCTTGTGATACATCTTTACAAATACGATATGTAAAGGTGACAAATTGAAGTTGACAGTATTAAACTGCATAGAAAAACTACAACTACAATGCGGTGCCAATCTTAGGGCAGTAGTAAAATTTTCGAAACCTAATTAAAAGGATAAATGTATCACCGCAAAAACCATACCTTTTCGTAAACGATAACAAAATCTATTATTTCTTCGATGTCCCCTATTTATTGAAGTCAGTGCAAATTAACTTGATTAAATACGATATAATCTTTAATAACAAAAAAGTTAAAACTAATTTATATATTACTCCGAATAATTTTCAGAAAATGAAGGTGAAATATGTCACACAAGTGTTTAGTGAATCAGTTGCAGTTGGTTTTTCAACGTATGTAGCTTTTAATGCTTTTTGATTTATTTGCATTCATGTGCTACTTGAGTTTTACAAAAAAAATGTTTATTTTTACTATTTGCCTTACATTTGACTAGTAGTGGAAAAAATAGTATATACACCATCGTTGTGAAGTCCATTATTGCCTACGCACCTTATTTCGCGAGGGGCGGTGCTAAGGCTATAATGACAGACTTCACAATCTTGGTGTATAATATACTATTTTTTGTTAACCGTTGTAGTTACATTAAAAAAAACTTATTTTCTGATAATTCAAATTTGAACCAAATTAACTTTAAATTCAATTTTTCAGTAAGAAACCACTCACAGAAAATATTTTGCTAATCCAACCTCTCCTTCTAAACTATGATAAGAGAATTTGTAAAAATCTTTGGTTTGGCTGCTCTTCCAAACTCAAGAAATTTGAATTTGACATTTGCACATATCATGAAAAGTCCATCTAATTTATTTACACCATTTATTCCAACACCGATTTTAATTTTTGAAGCTATCCAAAGCACGCTGTACTTACCTTTACTTCCGTCTTAAAGAAAGCAAGTATATAAGAACTTCTCAATTAATATTTGTGAAATCCTAACAGTCAACTCACTCTACTAATGGATAATCTTACAATTACAAGTGTAAAGCAATTGAACATGCAAACCGTGATAATATAATCAAATACAATGAACAGCATTCACAAATTGTGCAATCTTTTGCAGCAGATGCAAGAAAAATGGCAAATGAAATGAAAGCTAATATGAAAACTCTTTGAGTAACACTTAAACTCAATATCAAGAACTCTTCTAAACAAGGAGAAATAGTTGCTGTGCCTGCTATTTCAAACAACATGAATTTTCTGATTCCTCAGAAATATAGCAACTTACTATTACATGACAGTAGATCTGATGATCCTAATAGAATATTGCTATTTGGACATGAAACGTTATTAAAGTTATTTTTCCGCTTTACAGTATCCATGTTCAACTTGATAGTGTGTTTTTGCGTTACTGCCAAATAACACTGAGGATACATATCGAAGGTTTCTACGTATATTAAAAGGTCGACTTCCAACTCTAAATCCTGAATCTTTCCTACTTGATTTTGAAAAGGCAGCAATCGATGCTTTTCAAATTGAGTTTCCCGGAATTGAAACAAAAGGGTGTTGTTTTGATTTGAATCAATCAGTAACCCGAAAGTTAGGGGATATTGGTTTAAAACGTGAATTTGATTCAAATATAGAAAACTATGCGCGTTGAAATGCTAACTTCAATAACGTTACTTCTTGTTGAAAAAGCTACTAATGCTTATCTAGAAGTCGCAGGAATTTTTCCTGAATTTACAATATTTCAAAAATACATTCATTAGGGGTCGTGAACCGAAAAATGATCGTAGACGAGAACCACTATTTCCTCCAAATATATGGAATCACCATCAGAACGCAGTAAATGGTGTGGCCAGGACTACCAATAGCGTAGAAGGTTTTCATTATTCCATTTAATTTTGCTTTCAATGTGCACATTCCACAATGTGGATATTTCTTGATGGAATTTTGGCAAAAGTTTGTTTGCAACACACATATTATTTGCAATATGAAAGTGGTCAAATGATGCCTTGATTATAATAAAGATTATTGATATACTTCTTTTAAGTTTCATTCATTAACAGTGTAATTACATAAGTATACTAAACTGTTAACATGTAATGTTAATACTAAATTTTAAGTTTAAACAACGCGTGAGGATGTTAATAAAATTTGATGTAGTTTTTCACCTAGCGACACTTAGTGTTTCACGTCAATTTTTAAAGCACTTAAATCCTGGGGTAAGTATTCCGTGTTTTAGTTTTAAATTCAACTTAGTTAAACTAGAATAAACAAAGGATTAAAGTCTTGGCGTTACGAATTATGCCTATAGGAATAGTGATAACGACGAACTGTCGGTGTTACCAACTTTTGCCGTTACGGACTGTCGATGATACGATTTGTACGTTACCATTTGTGTGATATGTTATAAGATATCATTTATTTTACAAATGTTTTGTAAAGAAACTGCCTAACGCTTATGTTTTATAGATAAAAATTGTGTTTTTTTAGGAGGAAATATTTTGATTTGCACAAATATATTAAAAAAAGACTTTTTTAAATCCATTTTTTAGAAATCAGAATGTAATAAATTAATAATTCCTGTTTTGTACAAAATAAACCTATGTTATTGAAATTTACCTCCATATTGCTAGGTTTTCATCTGAGATATTTTGTTGCTATCTCTGCTGAGTAGCTTTTCTCCCAATCAGAGACGGTGCTACTTTATAACGTACAACATTTTACTGTACAGATTCCATTCTATAACTTTCAGTTATTTTTGTATGCATAAAAGTTTTCCTATACTTATCTTAGTTGTTTTCTTGTTATTGTTTCATTATAAACGCATCACTATTGTTACGTAGTATAAAATAATTGACACAAGTTTCTTGTTGCTTTAGTCATTTGAGTATTTTTATTAAATTATATACATTACAGTTTATATAAAATGTGTGAATTATTAGATTTTTGATGTAAAATTCAATTTATTTTATGTCCAATTACCACATTCATTTTCTTTAGTACGGTTTTCCCTATTTTTGATTTAAAAGTTTTTCAAAATTATAACAATTATAATAAGTTGTGGCAGACACAGTTCTAGTAAAGAGAATTATTATTTATCAATGTTTATCATTTAATTTAATTTAAAATAAAAATCACCAAAATAAAAATAAATAAAATTTTTTCAAACTTTCAATTTTTACTGGAATTGCAGCCGAAAACTACAAAAAAGGTCTAAAAATTTTAGTTTTAAATTCTACAGTGTTTCATTGGGTAACGGACATAAGTTAACTGGATAGGGGACATCTAGGTGATTCTAAAATAACCTCATATGATTATAACCGAAATACAGAATGTTTTATTCGATAGATATACAAAACATTTACAAATTTGTCACCCTAAAACAATATTATTGAATTTAAAATTTTTATTTTTATATTCAAAAAAGAGGGCAAAAACTGAATCTAAGGATATGCCTTTGGAATTTGACCAGAAAAGTGCACTACTTTTATTTAATATTGAAATTGTTTATTTTTTAAATTTTCGGAAGTCAAAATTATATTCATGGGATATATTTTAGTTTATTTTGAAGATAATTATCTGATCCTGCACAATAAATATTTTTACTTACTACAAATGATATTATTACAGGGCCGTATTAGGGATTAAAAGTAACAAACATGTAAGAAAACGTGAAACACTCTGTATAAAAAATGACGTATCCTATTAATATAACGATAAATTGAAATTTAACAATTAACCTTACTTTAACTTTAGTTACAAAAAACAAAATTAGGAAGAAACTAAATTACTAAAAAAACACTTTGTATTTCGGTTATAAAGAGCGCTAGATCAATCATATGGGGGTATTTGAAAATCATCTTGATGTCCCCTACCTGCATTTATCGTATGCCCGTTTCCCAATGAAGCACCCTGTACATCATGCATTTTTTAGGATCATAATTATAATAAACGGAAGAATGAAAGATCTACAATTGTTGTGTTTGAGTTATTATAAAAAAAAATTGACGATAAGAAAATATAGTTTTTCAGTTTTTCATATCAACAATAAACAGTAACAGAAACTTTCTCTGGTCATTTGCAGTTTGGAATTAGATTGAGTAATTTAATAGTAGATTTCTAATCTTTCTACTTGTCGCAATCCCCCTCCGCCCTTACCTTACTCACCTCACTAACCCTCTATGAAAGATTCTTAAGTCGTCTAATCTTAATGATGTATCCCTTCCGCCCTGAAAAGGTGAGCACGCCACTGATTAATTACTACTACATATACAGGGTGTTGCTATATTCGATCGACAATGCTTTACCCTAGAGAGGTCTTGTAAATTGGTAAATTTTGATATAGGAACATAAACCCTTAAACGGCTTAGTTGCTGAGTTACAGGGTGTTGAAAGTTTAAAATAAAATAAAAATTTGCAATCAATCAAAAATGCCTTTTCTAATTTGGTGACTAATATGCTCATCAAGAAAGTAATATTTTGACAGAAACCAACTTTTTAAAAATTTAACCAGTGGCCCGCTATAAGGGTTAGTGACAACTTTTACCCTCCTATTTTTTACGTCACTGGAGCAAATAATTTTTTTAATTTTTTTTTAAATTCTCTATTTATTTTTGGTTGAAAAAGTAATAACATTTTATGCTGCTAAAATGAACGGTCTTGAAGATATTTGCTTCTAAACAAAAGTCTGTAAGTACTGACATATTCCAAATTACCCGTCGGCATATTGCTAAACAATTTGCTTCGATTCATACTATTAGTTTGAATTTGAAAAAAGGTTAAGCGTAAATTGTTTAAGAAGTAATACAAATTATTTTAAAGGCATTTTGATTTATTTCTAATTTTTATTTTAAACTTTCAACACCCTGTATCTCAGCAACTAAGCCGTTTAAGAATTCATGTTCGTATATCAAAGTTCACCAATTTACGAGAACTGTATGGGGTAGAGTTGTCGGTTTAATATAGCAACACCCTGTATATTAAGCCTATTATATTAAGCGTTAACAAACGTTCTGTGATAATTAACATCGGAGAAGTTTATAACACGTCAATACCTAAACCGCTATCAGTTCAAAGTTAAAATTAGATAACTTGATTTCTTAATCATAGGTAGACTTTCTTTAATGCGACACATTTATTTTTCAATTAATCACTCGCTCGAAATTGATACGCGGGTTTTGAAAAAAATTAAATTTATAAATGCATAATACGAAAAGTCTATAATTTAAATATCCTCTGCAACAAATTGAAATTTTAAAGTATAAAAGAATTTTTCCCAGCAAAATCTAATTTCGTTAAATAAAAACGCGAAAAAAATTGTCTGTGTTATTATTTTTTTTTTTAATACGAATGTTATTATAGAAGACACATCCAATTTTAATAACAAAGCAGCCAAAGTAAGTAGCGTCTAAATATGAAAAGAAGCTTAAAACGTAATATTAAGAAAGGTGGTAGATGTTGTGTGGACTGTACTACATCTCATTTTATTATAATATATTTCCTCTGGTGATTTGTGTGCACGTCTCGAAACCCCCCATCTTAAGCTCCCTCGCTCGCTTGAGCTGATTCGGGAATAATTCCTCATGCATTCTCCCCGTCCTGACTTTATTTCTTCTCGTTTTGCTTCTTTTCTCAAGAGAACCCGGACTTATTGCCTTTTAGAAACGAAACATCTTCGCATCCGCAATTCCGGGCGCCCGCTTTTCTTTAGCACACATGATGTTTCCTCTCCCATCCCGCACTTTGATCTAAAGTCGTGGTTGCTGTAGCGTGCATTTTCCACTAGATTTTTCCGCCACTCCTTAATACAATTTTAATGTTGGTATAGAAGGGTCACGAGTTCGTTATTGCGATGTTTCTCTAGGTACCCGTTCTTTTAATGCAATACGGAGACGGTGATGTCTGTAATTTTATTTGCACTACTCTGGTGGAAGTGGCGCTATGCACAGATTGCTTTATTACTGGCTCATTAAGGATACGACGTGGAGTTTGCGCGCACGCCGCGGTGCCGACCGTGATCCCGTAAATTAAATTAATTACCACTTCTTCAACAGGTGGTAGTTACTAAAAGAAGAAGGGTGAAAAGATAACTAAAGAAAGAAGGATGAGATGCGGTAGTTAATTGAACAATCTTGTTTTCTCGACAAAAACAGGGTCGGTTCGTTTAAACTCAACTCTGCACCATTTCATTCATTAATTCCCTAACTGATTAAATTTTCAATTGTATTTAAATTCTTCTTCCTTTTGTTCTATTTGCACTTTTGCCACTAAATTTCGGTTTGACAAATTATTATATTATACGCTTCGTTTCTAACTGACTCGCGGTCGCCTTTTCTGCCAATAAAATTATAATTTTACATTAAAAGGTTTTTTTTCCATTTTATTTCGCTTTTACGTTTTATTTGGTTCAATTCAACAACTAAAACGGAAATTTATAGAATAAAGGCGGCATTTGTATTTGTACGCACACATACCTTTAGAGTTTGAATTAATTACATATAAAATATCTATGGCGGCAGATAGTCACAGTGTGCGGTTATCCTTTATCTTACTTACTTAAGTAGTTTCTTATTGACTTCCATTAGTCTTCCACTTGAAAGCAAGCAAAACCAGCAGGATACGAAATCAGTCTGAAAAGTTATAATGGAAGTACAGCTTCTTTGTATGTTAATAGAAAATCTATACTACTAACTTTTTGCATAAATAATTTATCTGCTTTTAAAATAGTAACAGTTAAAGATTTTGAAGACGTCTATTCGATAGTTATATAAAATTTACAATAAGAAACAATTAATAATTTGTTGTAGTAATACCAATAACGGTATAAATTCTTCTTCTTTTTTAGGAACTTGACAAAGAAATTCCCTTAGCGGGTCTAAATGTACAGATTTTCCAACAGTCACTACATATTTGCACAATTATGCGAGAAATAACTTCATTAACACAATTTTTTGGGATGATGAGCTTTAAAAATAAAGATAAAGAGCATTCAGTTTGTTCTTATTATTTCTACTTTTCTAACTAATTAAATATTGTCTAACTTATGCTAATTTTAAGCAACACTGGACATGTGTTAACTGATAACATTTAACATGAGCTCAACACTATTGGTTTACTCTAAATACATTTGTTACAGTCTTGACAACTCATTTTACAGAGTCCCGATTTATTACACGGTTTTTTAAAACTGTTATTCCTAGAAATTGTATGATCTAACCTTGAAATTATTTTTTAAATACTTTTGTGGTTAGTTTTTCAATCATCGGTTAACTTAAATGTTGGGTTTACTGTTATTGTGATAATTGTTGTCGCAATTGCCTTCTTGGAAATTAACCGAAAGTTAACCTTAACCAGAATTATCCCACATTCATAAGGTGCTCATGCTCGATCAGTCGGCCGGCAGTTGTGGACTGTCAGTCCAGGCTGTTATCGTTGATCAACATACAACTAGGGTTTAACTGAACAATTTTATCCGACAGTTTTTGGTGGGATGAGATAATTTCTAGACGTTTTGACTGATGCCAATACACACGTTTAGTTCATGATCGACAGGCCCAGTTTAAAGACACAGTGTGGATGAAATAATAATGTGCGGCAATTGTGGCCATATTATCACAAAGGACAACGAAAAGAGCGTGGGGAAAGAAAAAGTTTAAAAAAACGCTATAATTTGTTTGACATAGACTATCAGTACAAACATGTGTAGTGTGCTAACGAAACCGTGTGCAATTATGGACTGGTTCGTCTTGGCAAAGCATTTTTTTAGGTTTAGGAAAACAACTGAACTCTAAACATGTCAAATCTGAACCACATTAGTATTCATATGTTGTGGCTAATATTGATAAGTAAGCACTGCTATTGTATGAGGACGTATAATGGACCAGTCCAAGTGCAAGGCATCACTGTAAGGACTGAGGGCGAAAAAACGTTAACATTGAAAAACTGCATAACTTTTAAACCTCTAAATAAATTTTCAAAAAAAAATTAGTTTTGGATAGGTTATTTATTATATAAAAATTAAGAAAAATTAAAAGATCAATCAGACTTATCGTCATAAATAATTTTGAGTTTGTCGGGAATGGTCTCCATCATGGCTTTTATGGTGGTGCTCGACACTTTCTTGGTCGCTACGGTCCACATTTTTCTAAAACTTTTAATTGATTTTGTAGTCTTTTTTGCCTGCTTCAAGCTTCTTTTCACCAAAGCCCAGTACCGCTCGATTGGGCGAAACTTAGGGAAATTTGGTGGGTTAGCCTCCCTGGGTACAAAATCGACATGATTCTCTTCGTACCATTTTTTTGTCTGCTTACTGTAATGGCACGAAGCTAAATCCGGCCAAAAAAATGTGGATACCTTATGTTTACTCAGAAAAACCCGCAATCTTTTTTGAAGACACCCGTTCATGTAAATATCGGAGTTAATTGTTCCATTTGTTATAAAAGATTGGCTTCTTTCACTGGAGCTACAAATCGCCTGCCAAACGAGAAATTTTTTTGAAACTTGGACTTTATTTTAGTTCTAAACTTCTTAGGAACATTTTCTCATCCACAGGAAACATAAAACTCCTGACCAGGTAGTTGAGAAAAATCGGCGAGGACGTAAGTCTCATCATCCATCACGCAACATTGACGTTTTTGGAAAAATCTGCTCTCAACTTTCTAGCTCGTTTCTTGGCTTCAATGTTTTTCTCCGCATTACGATCTGGAGTTGTTTGAACTTTGTAGGACTTAAATCCACTCTTTTTTTTTTTCGAATTGTCTTTTCCGACAAGTCGACTTTTGCAGCTAATTTCCGGTTCGATATCAGCGGATTCTTAACCATCGCAGATATTGCCTTTGCACCTTTTTGGTGAATTAAAACCCTCTAGTCGTCCACTTCTTGGTTTCCGTGTTATGGTAAAGTCTTCCTTGTACCGCTTGATGACTATTGCTGCCACTTGCCTGCAAACTTTTGCCTCCTTTGCAATGCGAACGACTGACCATTGTAGATTTTCAACAAATTTTTTAATGATTAATCTATGTACTTCCACTACTTTTGCCATTGTGAACACAATTTGACTCAAATAAAAATAAAAATTTGACGACATATTCTGACAATTATTTAAAAGCCTACTACATCTAAATTTTGTAAAAAAATTATATGGTATAAAAGTTATGCAAGTTTATCAATGTTAATGTTTTTTCGCTCTCAGTCCTTAAGAAACCGTAATATTTTAAACCCTACTATCATTAAGATCAGTTTATCTATGATGTCGTAATAATGTCGGTACCCCCGCTAAAGCTGCTACGCCGCCGGAGTACCCCCTATCTTGTCCTCGTGATATGACCCACTACGTTTTATGATAACAATCGCTTTATAAGAAACGTTTTTGCATTGCAAAGTCTGTTACAGCATCGTCTGTGGACTTGAACCGAACCCAACCGAGGCAGCATTGCAGCTTCGCCTATAAGCTTGAGTTCAACTGACAGAAGTTGTAGAATAGTTTGTAAGTTTGAGTCGAACCGAGAGAAATTTGCTGGTAAAAAAAATCTTTTCACGTTTCTTCACAGTTACCAAAAGAAATAGACCTAGTAGTTAACTGTGCCCCGTCTGCAGTACTGCATCCGTCACTAACATCCTTACCAAGTTCTTCGACTCGATTGATTATCTTCTTACCCGGTCGAAGGCATGTGATTACTAATTACTATCACTCTAAAAACACTCTTCGCATTAATTAATTCCTTTATAGTTCACCGATACCTGATAAACCGCAGCAAAAAGCTTGATTGCTACCATCAACGACACATCGTACGTCACTAGATAAAAACCGTACAACTGGTGGATTAGCTTCCACGTAATAGTTCTAAAATGTGATCGGTGTTATTCACTTATAGGTATTGACAACGTATCTAGAATCTGAAGTGGTCTTGTATGGTCGTATACAGGGTGATCTGCGTACAGCGTGCATTAAAAGTTTTTTAACTCGCAGATAAATCAAAAACTTGAAATTTGGTACGCAGCCATAATTGAACATTCTCGTTCTACTTAAAATATTTTTACACCTCCAGCTATACAGGGTGTGCCAAAACTTGCTATCAACTTTCTTATTTTAAATACAAACCTATAACTCTTTTTGCATTGATCGATTCTGAGTTTATATCACCTAAATTTTATTCTTAACCGTTTTTGACATATGTCAATTTTTTTCAAAAAGTGGTCTTTGTGGTAGTTAACGAAAAAAAATTTATCTCGGAAATCAGTTGAGATTATAAAATTAAATTTATGGAGCAGTTGGCTGGAAGTCCAGGCTTACTCCTGATATCCTACTGGTGATTCAATCTTGTACCACATGGGCATAGGCAATTTTCAAATATCACAATCAGAAAAGATCAAAAAACTATTTTTTTTAAATAGCACCTTCTGCTTTTTTTACATCATTCGAAATACAAAATTGAAATTTCCTATACTCAATTCAATCGAATGGCCTATGAAAAAGCAGAAGGTGCTATTTGAAACAATTGACTTTTTGGTCATGTTTGATTGTGATATTTGAAAATAGCTCTCAGAAGTAAACCTGAATTTTTAGCGACGTGTTCCATAAATTTCATTTTATAATCTCAACTGATTTTCGAGATCTATTACAAAGCATATTATTTTGGAAAAAAATGACATACTCTGTACATCAAAAACGGTCAAGGATATGATAATTTAGGTTAGATAAACTCAGAATTATATTGCCAATCGACCCATGTAAAAGGAATTATCGGTTTGTATTCATAATAAAAAATTATTCTTTGTTTGCTCGCCCTTTGAACTCTTTACCCCTTCGACTTTACCAGTTTGATTTGTACCCACTTTCCATTCGCTGTTACTCGGTTAGTAGGCCCTGAACCGTTTGCTGCAAATGGCATAAATTGTACTCGACTTTCCATTTTTCTTCGCCGCACCCCTACAATCAACCGCATTCCCATTTTCCTCCCATCCTCCGCATGAATTGGTGACAGCGTGACAGTGTCCATTCAAAATCTTTGTGAACAACGAATTAAACGGATTGGTTTCAAAACTCCCCGCCGCACCAGGAACTTTTGCAGCAGTTTGTAGTTTCTACAAATATATTTTACGCCCTCACCGTAACCTTTCCCTCTTGCCCAGCCTCAACACGGTTTTTCGGGTCTTCAGTGAAAAGAAAATCTCCCTCTTCATCCAAATGTCACTCGACAACCTTGTTCTCCAGTTTTGAATTTGAACATCTTCAAACCACGATGGATCTGTAATCAGCTGGAACTCCTTCCTCAGTTATTTTATTTTTCAAATCCTTCATGCTCCGATTTTTCTAACCCTTATACTTACCAAAAACATTTTCCAGCGCGCCATGCCCCCATATAGTGCTCAATTAAATCAAAATAGATTACTTACCACAAGTTTCTCCTTCTTTACAATTCTCCGGAACCAAAGTTCATACAAATTGTTTTAACACTATATTATTTTTTAAAAATTTATCGCAAAAGGCTTTGACAGCTCCACAGCTCCAAAACTGAATGGAGACTTTTTGAAAAATAAGTACTTGCGGCAATGTATTTATTTTATGCAATATGATTAATAAAAGTTTCCAGAGTTTAATTTCAGGAGTCCCACGTTCTGCGCCAATTTTTGCTTTCGTACAATTATGATTTTTAATTTAACTTTAACCTAAAGACGTTTGTAATAAAATGTGCATAGAAAAATGTTACGGATTGAACTGAAGATTTGGGACCTCTTTTATAAAATATCATAAACCATGTCGCAGATCAATCTGCGCACACTTTGATCAAAAAGCAATTGATTTGTCAATATTATTTATCCTCCATAAATGTGATACCTAAAATGTATATAGAAAAACGGATTCAATGTTAGTAATCAGCATAAAAACACTTAATGGCTGCTTACTAGTCATTACATTTGATCTGCGAAGTGGGCTTACAGCATTTAAATGGAGGGAAGAATACTTCGGGTTTTCCATTAATTCTTAATTATAATCAAATTTTAACCAATGTTTGTTAATTTACATTTAATCGATAGTTTTGTGAACATAATTTACATCAGCAACTTTTAAAAGAATTGCTATTTAATTTTAAATGTAGGTGTACCTATGCCAGATAGTGTTAAGTGGGAAATAATATTTTATTTATATTAGTTTTTGAATAATAAGTAGGTACTTGCGGCAATATATTTATATTATACAACTATACAGATTTTTTTGCAGAAGTCCCACGTTGTGCGCCAATTTTTGCGTTAATAATAGTTGAGATTTTTAATTTAGCTATAACCTTGATACAAACAATATAACTACAAAACAACTACTTTTGATAATAACATATTACTGTAATTATAAAAATAAATCAAAATATAAAATTAAATTTAAAAATCAATAAAATTTTTAGTTAGTTTATTGAATTTGCTTTATTTATTTATTTATTTAATCGTATGGTATACATTTTAAATATTGTATTGTTATGTAAGTGTTATGTATGGTACCCCAGAATATCAGTATAAACCTGTACAGTATGGTGACGAAACCGTGTGCAATTGTGGATTGGTTCGTCTTGGTAAAGAATTTACTTCAAGGTTTAGGAAAACCACTAAAACCTAAACATGCCAACCCTTACCCACCCTAGTATTCACATGTAATAATATTAATTAAGTGTGTAATGTGATTGTGTTTTGTGAAATTGTGTTGTACATTTTTTCTTAATTATCCGGGAGGGTCTTGATGACCAGGTCCGGAAACCAAAGTGGTGATTCTCAGGAACAACTTGTTTTTCTTGTTGACCATGGAGTACTGTAAGGTACTGATCACCTTTCATATTTGATATTTGCACCAAAAACCCCTAAAAAACACACACGAAAAAACTCCAAAGAAATTTACTTTGAAATGGATGTATAAATTGAAAATTCGACGTTTTTATTGGTGGGTTCGATCTAGAGCGGTTGGCATCAGAACAAGTTTGAACAGGGTTACTACAGGACTTACTTTTTTTTGCAATGACCAACTTGAAGATGGTTACTTTTGACGTCACATTCTTTGATTATGACTGGATGTACACCATTCCATATTTTTTTCTGTAACTTTATTATTTTTAGTTCCCTTTTTTTTCTAATTAATTCTACATTTTTTCTACTCTTTTTTCTTTTTTATTTCTTTCTTTATTCTTTAGCCTTTTTTTCTTAGTGTTAGGTTAATTAATCTAATAAGAGAGTTAGGTTTTTTATGGGTTCTACCTTATTTACGGTAGCATAACTTAGTCGACTTTCTAAGTGTCATTGCTTTAGTTCTCCATGGTTTGTTCTTGTTCTATATCGTCAGTAATTAACCACTTTATGCTACTTGCAAACATTTTTTAATGGATTGTTCATTGATCTTTAAATAGGTTTATTCAACTTGTGTGATTTTTTCATCACCAGCCATTTTAATCTTGCCAAAGAAGTAATTTGTTACGTTGAATTTTCGTCTGATTACAATTTTCGATTTTATGGATAAGTATTAGTTTATATGCCGCTACGAAAAGTACAGCACATCACATTAAACACGGCTCAATGCAATCTATTATCGAAAGGTCAGCCTTTCGGTATTTTTTATTTAAACCAATTTTATTTTGATTTCATCGTTGGGTGCCCTTTAATATTTTCCTGCACTTCGTGCTGACGCTGCAATAATTTTTCCAGTTCCTTCAAATTTTCTACAGTGTTGTGAACCCGGCAGCACGATATACTTTTTTTAATACGAAATACTCATGTTAATACTTCAATATTGACGTTACAAGATATTGTCAATTATAATTATTCGGTTACTTCTCTGGTTGATTATGCTGCAAAACTCAAGAGGCTAAGATTTCTAAACGTAGTAGTACTCTGCTTGAACAACCGATTAGGATGAGACATACAAATTTATTTAGGTTTTTAGTTTTCACAAATTTTACTAATTGCACTTTCGCTATCGAGACGATTATTTCTTTCTTAGTTTGACGAAGCTCCACGATATCTCCAACTACGCTAGATAATTTCAGTTCACAGTTGGGGTTGTTGCTGTTCTTTTTTTGCCTCAAACGTGAGAACAAAGAAAGTATGTCTTAGTATTTTTGTCTTAATTATTGCTAACTTAAATAATTAATTAATTTAATTGCTACTATTGTAAATTATTATAAACTTTGTTCCTCATGTCATGATTTGATTAATATTCATCTGTTTAAGAGTCTAAGAGACTAAACAAAATTCCGACAACTTAAATAATTATTTCTAGTCACTATAAATAAATATTTCTACCTTATTAACTGGTTACTAAATCGGTCCACTGTTTATTTATTTATTCTTACTGTAACACATTTATACCGTAACAACGTTATAAAATTTAGTAGTTACACTGACGAGAAATTATTCAATTAGTTGCTAGAAAATTATTAATTAATACAATTTACTTTAACGAAAACAAAGTTTTTGATACAAATGTTTGTTTTTTGTTACCATACACAAGCTATGTTGCGTCTGCAGAAATTAAATTTTTAACGACCACCCTAATGTTTAACCATAAAAATTATTAATTACAAAACTAGCAATATTTTGAGTGCATTTTGATTAATGCTTCAAATGCGCAATTAAAAACACACATAAATTTAATTGACTGTAATTATATTAATTAAAGGTATTAATAAACGTACTGCAGGTGTTTAATTGTGATGGCATTATAAAAATAAAAGAAGAATCTTAAATCCTATTTTAGCTTAAACGCGGAAGGCTAAGACATTAAAAAATTCGTTAATAAATAGAAGTTACTTAAAAAGCGATTAGGAAGCATCAAGATAAACTGTATGTAAATGATCAAACCAATTGATACCGGCGATTATCGACAGATAAAATCAGCAAAATGAGGGTGTGATTGGTGGAGGCACCTGCGAGGTAAATTACAAAATAACTAAATGTTCTATCAAATTAAATGCCACCAAAACGATTTATATTTAGGCCACCTGCGTGAGAATTCATATTTTTTTATGGAATGTCTAGGTTACATAAATCGTAGGTATTGGGACAATGTTGCACCTGTATCAACCCTAACATCGTATAAAAGCGTCTTGTACAGGAATATAGAAAATCGCACCTGCGCGATAATCATAATTTCTCACCTTAATACAACATGACAGTTTTAGACCAACAACGATAAATGTTGACTATGTTTGCTAACAACCTTTTAAAAGAAAAAATGTACTCGCCTCACCTCAACCCCCCAATTTTATATACGGAAAGAAATTAAAATCGAGAATATTTGATATAATAAAACTATTAAGGTTTATAGAACGCAGTCATCAATAAATATTTGTTTCCTTAAACTAACTTTTAAGAGCCCATTTGGTGAGTTTACGGTTGTTTGCCATAAACATAACGGAAAAATTTTTATGCACTACTGAATAGTATTTTGCGGTCGCTGCAAAATTTTGCCCGAAGGTAGATAATAAAATCATATATTGAAGTTTATGGCAGATAAAGTTTTATAAGTATAGCTTAGGTGGTGCGAGGATGTTTGCCTGTCGCCTCAGTTACTGACCCTGTCATAGAATGCACCAACCCATTCTATATGGATATAGAAGTAATTGTCGTTAATGGCAGTAATAATACACAAGAACGACACGAAAAGAAATAAATTATGGTAAGCCTTGATCTAATTAAAATTTTAGTGTCTCTTCCTTGATATTTTACTATCTTTGTGGCGCTCTCGATTTATGGCATTCAAGCATGCGAACAATGGATTGAAAGACGGATACAAATAACGCTTTATTTGTTGTTGGTATGTATTTATTGGATATCTATGGGCACATGCCGTGCCAACCCCAAATCTATCGATTCTTGTTTATATTGATGCGGTCGTTGAACAATTTAGACCGACCGCAAAAAAACATCATGCACTTGCAAAAATATAAATATCAGTTACCGCGGATTAACAACCTGAATAAAATAAAATTTAGTAAAAACGACGTACATTTTAATTAATATAATCTTGGTGAACGATTGTTGAGATAATTGATCAACACGTCTTGATGAATTCTGCATCAAAAAATTTAATATACTTTAAAACATAGTTCATATATGAAATGCAAAACCAATACACAAACGTAATTATCCAAAAAAATTGCAATTTAAGTTTGATCTAGCGATTTACGGGAAGCTTTTTAACAGTTCAGGATTCACACAATAATTATTCATCAATTTGTATAGAAAACTTAATCTACATATTTTTCTACGTGGTTTGAAGATCAATTAAAATCATTTAAAAGTTTTTGGTAAGAATAGTTTTCAATCAGCCAATTTTTTAAAATAAAGTTGTTTGAAGAATCTGCGTTGAATGGTTTCTATATGATGAGTAATGTGTATCCCAAATGACTGAGTTATATTCTAATATGCGCTTCTGACCTAAGAGAAATATACAACGTGTCCAAGATAAGGATGCCCACTATGTGGATCTCGGAAACGGTAAGAGATGGAAGGTCGGTTAAATGGAACAAAAGTTGCGCATTTGAGGGGATGTACCTATTTATAGTATTTGAAGAACTCGGATATCTCTTTTAGTCTTTGAGATATTTGAAAAAAATTAAGTTTTCTGATTTTCGTTTTTATTTTTTTCTGACCTTATTTGAAGAGATATCAAGAAAAGAATAGCACATTTTTATTACCACATTTCTAGCTCTACCTAATGGTTTTATCCAATTTTTGATACAAGGTTTTGTTTGTTAGCAACCATCATCAACTTTATTTTTTTAAATACACGAAAAAGTATTTTTTGCCATATTTAATTCTCTCCTTGATATTGAATTCAACGATATGTCGCACTTTATATTTTTAAGACGTTTCGGACGAGAAAATTAATATTCAATGTAAGTACAGTACCGAAACATTAGAAAACCGTAAAATTATAATAAAAATATGTTTTGTAATTTTAAATAATAGACAAATGAAAAACAAATTCATTTTAAATGTTAATAAACTCACAAAAGATGTTCAAAAAGATTCCCGTTATTCTCCAAACATAAATAGCATCTTCTAACTGTAGAATTTAACACATTCCTCAACATTTGAGGAGTAACACTAGCACACGCTTTAAAACTAATCTTTGTAACATTTCTTCGTTTTCAATATCGTTTCCATAAATGTAATTTTAATGTATCCCCAAAGAAAAAATCCAAAGGTGTTATATCTGGAGAACGGGCTGGCGACAGTACTTTTGCATAAGTGCCAATACATCTTTCTGGAAATCTAAGTGACAAGTATTCTCTGACAACTCTAGAATTATGTGCTGGTGCACCGTCCTGCATAAACCAACAACCTTCAACTTCTTGGATAGACAAATCATTCAAAGCTATCTCTAATTCATTTTTGAGTAAAATTTGGTATCGTTCAGAATTTAAGGATTCGTGGTAAATGAAAGGACCTATAATTCGAGTACCAAATATAGCCGCCCACATATTAAATCCGAAACGGTGTTGGTGTTTGGCCGTTTTGTACATCCATGGATTTTCGCTTGCCCAATAATGAGCATTTCTACGATTAAAAATTCCATTATCATTAACTCTGCTTTCATCGGACCATATTATTTTATTCGGAAAATATTCATTGACGTGTATACTATTCGCAGAATATTCTACGTCTTTCTGGGTCACCTGGTCGAAGTCCTTGGCAGATCCTAAGTTTATATGGATGTACTTTCTCCTTCTTTAGAACGTAATGAGCTGCCGAATGGGCTATGCCAGTTGCCTCTTCAATGTACCTAGTAGAAACCTCTGGATTTTCCGTTACAGCTAATAAAACAGTATTGGCTCTTTCTTCATTGCAAGGTTTTTTGCAAGATTTTATAAGTTTTTGGAACGCACCATATTCTTTTAGGTTAACTGCTAATCTGCGAAAAGTTTTTTTGTTATGTTGACGCCTTTTTGGATATTTGTTTAAATACATTCTTTCGGCTTCAGAACAATTACGTTGACACAAAATGTAACACGTCAGTATGTCGAATTTTTTATTATTCGAAAAATGTTCTCCTACCATATTGTTTTTAGGTAAACACAAAAGGTAATTCACTCAAAGACCACCAAACAAACGTAATATGTACAACAATCAATTATGACAGTTATGAAAACAAAATGCAAAGCCAACTTATTTTTATCAAATGCAACAGTACGAGGGAAGATGTATTTTAACTGTTTAATTAACAGTATTTACACTAAATACATACTTGTGAGTTATTTTATTTGCAACAGGAATTAGAAAATGAGAAAACATAATTTTATAATAATTTTAAGGTTTTTAATGTTTCTAGTATTAGTTTTAACTGTACTTTTTCGATGTTTTACATTGAATATGAATTTTCTCATCCGAAACGTCTCAAAATATAAAGTTGAATTCAGTATCAAGGAGAGAATTAAATATGGCAAAAAATATTTTTTTGTGTATTTAAAAAAATTAAGTTGATGATGGTTGCTAACAAACGAAACGTTGTATCAAAAATTGGATAAAACCATTTGGTAGAACTAGAAAAGTAGCAATGAAAATGTGCTGCTCTTTTCGATGTACTGAACTGTATCAATCTCATTTACAGGAATCACGTTGTAACCTTTGTTGTCTTAAAGATAATAATGTAGGTACAGAACATCAAACGAAATATACCAAAAAATTAGTTTTCGTTACAATGACATGCAGTAATCCCCACTACTCAGTAGCGCGCTCTACCTATTTAATTACGCTTAACAGTGACGGCGTTAAATTTGATTTAAAGCTCCCCGCTTTGATCAATTTTAAGTAATCAATAATCAATCGAATTCTTAATCTAACGGCAACATGTAAGTATAACATAAGTCGAGTACAATAATAAAAACATGAGAATACATACAGAAAATAGACATGTAAGTACAATACATAATCAACGAGTTCATTTACTTCATTTTCAGAATCCGGTAGAGGGCAAACGTTTACCACTGCACGTTTGAATGTTCCGTTACGTGTTTTGATGTTTTGTAATGTAACAAACGTAACCCAGGCACTTGTAAAAGCAAGATTTGAATAGTCAGCCACTAAACCCGAAGCGAACTTGGACAGTGATTAACGTGGTAATGTCAGCAATGATATAAAACACAAGCATTGGGATAAAATAAGTTTCATTAAACTTTTATTCGATTTAAATAAAAGGGTCAATTTTGACAAAGTTGTAAAATACTTAAAACCAAAAGGGACCCCTATGCCTAGGCTACCTGACGAAAGAAGGGTAAGAGAAAACCTCAGGTTCCGCCTTAACAATTAAACAAACACAACATAACCAGAACATGTATTGCACTAATACGCATTAATTGTAGGAATTATTCCTCTGTAACAAATATAGTACATATGTATTTCTGTTGGGGAAACCATTCATCGGTTCATTTTTAAACACGAACAACCTCAATTACGAGAATGCAGATGCAAGGAAAAGAAAAATGTTTTCAATTTAGAATATAGCAATTCAGCTCATTTATACATGCATTTTCAATTAAAACTGAAGGAGGTTAATTAACAGTGAATAACACTGTGTGTAACAGGCGAGTTTCACCAGTCGCGAAAGCTCCTACCTGCCTATTCAGTTGGATTTTTGAGATTGCGTCAATTTTGAGCTGGCCATATTGCAGTCAATTTAATCCATGTTAAGTTTTGCAATTCTCACATATACACAATAAGATACAACGGTTCCGCCAATCAAAGACACGTGATTAAATTATTTACCACGTAAAATGGAACGCAGTGTACATAATATAAAACAGATTGGAATACGCCATAACACGAATATTATACCAATATTATTTGTTCGGTCACCATTGCGCTTAAAATAAAAATTAAAACTAAAAGCACGAGGTCGCGATAATTAGTTTTTTAAAAATAAGTTACAATCAAAATCGCGTATCTTTAAATTGTTGAAATTGCATAATCAAGAAAAGGAATGCGAATGCTACGTTAGATGGCTTTTTACCCCAATTGCACAACGAAACACGCATTTAGTTGCCAATTTTTAAAATAAATTACAGGTACAAATTTTATACAGACCAAAAATAATACGTAGTATAATGTTGTTGTTAACACTCTAACAGTCGGGGACCGGATGCCCAAAACTTTCCTTCGCATCCCTCGACAAAAAAATGCAGCCCCTTAACGGGACTTTGTAACGGTGCTATCTGACCGGCGCATATCGACATATTTTAAACCGATTATAAAAAAAATTGCGGGTAATATTTGAATTTAAATATGGATCTTTTAACTTACTACTCGGATAATACTGTCACTTCCAGGAAAGATTTCGGTAATTCTGAAAGTGTGTCATTTGTCTCCCTGTGAGGAAATAGAAAGGATCCATATTGTTAGGATCACTTGATAAGGGGTTTAGTGGTCTAGAGTTTAATATGCTTTCAATTTATGTCAATACTGTAAGTAATTTTTCGTCTCACCAACAACCTTTAATAGATGACTTTTAACACTTAGTTTCAGTTTCCCAAACATCTCCAAAATGTGGTGAACTTGGGGGGTTCAATTGCCAAATTATATCACGACGTGATAAAAATTCTCAAAGGCATACTATAAAACATAATGTGAGTAATTCCAAATAAATAACCGTGATGACAAAACAATCAAATAAACAAATTCGAGCTTTTGTTATTTTGGCTCCTCGTCCCTTACGATCTTCAACATGACAAGACCGGCAAAGCCAATTCCAATGGTTGCAAATTGATAGGATAAGAGGCACATTATTTTGTGGTTGAAAACGAAAACGTTTCACGCAATTCCAAACTTTTCGTTTAGCTGAAGATCAAAATTATTAGCAATACCTGTTGTTTTGTTTAATTAAAAAATTAAAAGTTCCAAAAAGGAAAAAAAGGTTGCTAAAATGTTGGAATTAAGAGCCACTTGCGGAATGAACCTGATGATTTCCGTTGTTACCAGTTCATGGACGAAACGGAGAACTTATGTTGGGAGGGAATCAGGGCAAAACGCCAAAAATACTTCCGTATGTGGTCAAAACTCCAAAATGTAGAGAACGACGCGACGCCTTAGCGATCGTAATATGGCGCTGTCCCTGAACTCGATTCCACGGACAAAACGTCGAAAATGTTTTTGCGGACAAACTTCCGAAAATGCTTTAGTGGACAATCAATTTAAGTAGTTTTATGTGATCGGGGGTGAACGGTGTTGGTTGGTGGGTTACAGCTATTACAATTTTTGGCTTTAAAAGAATTATACTCTCAAAGTTTTGTTCACACGTACATGCATTTGTGCCAAGGGCATGCAAATTATCTGGCCGGTTAGATTTTACTCAAGTCAAAAAAGATCTTACATGAAAAAAAATTGGTTTTTGAAATTGTTATAATTGTTGAATAAATTTTTGACCAGAATTGGTTAAGTTGAAAAAGCAAACCTAATGTTTGCGAAACGTCGTTATCTTTAATATAAATATTTTATAAGTAAAAAATTTTAAGTGGATTGTTGCATCGATCGACAAATTTCTTAATGAAAATTTTTCAGTTGTTTCTTTTCACCAATTCAAGATAATATTTAAATAGATTTCCACAAAAGCGTTTTTGTTGATTACAACAAATTTTACGTTAAAAAGAGATGGTTTTTTAATTGTAAACTATAAAAAATTGTAATAACTGTAACCTACCAACCAGTACCGTTCACCCCCGATTACATATTAGTATATTGAAAAACAAGTGTCACAACAACACTTTTTGTCACACAGAGACAAAGTTTGCAGAACGATCGAAGGGAGGTCTGCAATTGTCGGAGTGTACAAAAAGTAGTTGTGACACGTGTTTTCATACTATTTTTCTATTTTGCAAAAATTTATTTCAAGAAATAAATGTTAATATTTGATCTAGTTTTTTTTGGTTTAAAGCTATGTTGGTAGAGTAGTTAATATCCTAACAAAGTTAGCAACAAATGCTGTTGAAAATTTGCTATCTTCAAAATAATGTGTTGAGATTTTTAATCGTCGTTTAATTCACGAGTTAGTTACAAAACTTTTCCGTCGACCGAACTTTGTAATTTTAATAGAATTATATACTCTAATAATTCTAGAGAAGAAATGCTATTGTGAACGCACCACAACCACAAATTTATAACCTAACTTCATCGTTTCTACTTTTTTGTGAGAGCTTCGTCTTTTATTGCCAACAGTATTTTAATATAAGCTCACCAAGTTGATGGAGAATTAAATTACTCAATTTCGATTGTTTTGTCGAAATAAAATAGTTTTCATCACATTAAAACAAGAAGACTAAATTTTTTTTGTGAGAACGGATTAGTGCTTAATTAATATAATGGTCCACCTACAAAGACAACACTAAAAGCGTTTGACAATGTTTGATATATCATGGATGTAACTTAGCACATCTCGAACAAGTTGAACTTTATATGTATAATGATTTGTCGCATCATACGGAAGAAAGATATTTATATCCTTACTGTGTGCAAGCAGTTTACCAACTTATTGACGCAATTGTCCTGCACATATTCAATACTGTCAATGACTTTGCAAAACTTTTATCAGAGACATATTTGCTTAAGACTCCTTATCGATGAAGTTTGGTTTTACATTTACCGTTCTATAATTTCACAAACACGTGCATGTAGAGTTTACAAAAAACATTTTGTTAAAGTGGTTCCGCTTCACCTCCAAAATATTTTTTCAGAAGTCGGAATGTTTACTTTTTATAGTTTTGATTTTTTCTTACAGCCTTACTTAAAGAATCTAACTATTGAATAATGAGTAAATAATATTGAAGAACTACGTGAGAAAATAGTTTGTAAAATAATTGAGCTGAACACCCTTAACATGTTATTAAACGTTATCATTGGAATGTTGCATACAGTAGCGTCTCTTTCCGTATCGTGTACAATACGGAAACAAAGCTATAGAAATTGCGAAATAGAAAAAAACAATTTCAATTTATTGTCCACAGAAGTGTTTTCGGCGTTTTGTCCACAGAAGCATTTTCAGTGTTTTGTCCAACAGTAACATTTTTGACCATTTGTAAGCATTTCGTTTTGTCGATACGACAATTTCTACTTTTCGGGGTTTTGACTAGATCCGGCGATTTGTGTACAGAAGCATTTTCGGCGTTTTGTCAGTTTTCGGTGATTTCTCTATAGAAGTATTTTGGCGTTTTATCTGGACCTCCTCCCAACATAAGTTCTCTGTTTCGTCCATGCATTGATAACAACGGACATCATCAGGTTCATTATGTAAGTGGCTCTCTTTACAATCCAACAGACTTGACAACTTCAGTTTCGTTTGCGCAAATTTGTATGCACAAATTTGTTATAGACTTTTATAGTGGTAATGCATCTTTCATGAGTAGTCGGAGAAAATATACTAACGGATGTTTAAGTAAAAAACTGGGCTGGGCAAGCCATGAAATTAAACAGATTTAATTGTTTGTTTAGTATAGTGTTTTATAAATTAATTTAAAATTAGTACATTTTAATTCCACCGCCTACTTAGGATTGTAATGCATTTCATATTGATTACTCAATACCAAAGGAGGAAAGCTCATAATCTTGAACTAAATATCAATAAATATATGTTTTAGGCCCTCATCTTGAAAAGAGACAATTTACGTCCTCATTTGCGGCCGTAAAATAGCACTTTTTTGTACTTATCTGCCAAAAAAAAAGTAAAACGGCCGCTTCGTTAAATCACGATTCCATGCCTCATTGCAATAAAGCATAATTATTGATGTCACATAGTTTTTTTAAACAATAATATCCTTAAGATTTACGTAAGATGCAATTCAGAAACGTATGTCGTTCCTTGTAATTTGTGAGCAAGCATCGCATGAAGTATAATCTGTTGTTTTCATAAAACATAACCTTACATTTGCAATTGGTATTTTTTCTTACGAGGAATCAATGTTTTTAATACTATTCACTTATTATATAGAAGCAGCTTTAGTAAGTACTTCATATTAGAAATAAATTAATGATTAACGTGATACCAAATTGCAAGCTTGACTTTAATTATGAAAGTAGTTACTGGACTATTTCATACGATACCATGTCAGTATCGGATTGGCGCCTTTGCGCACAGTTATGGAGGTATTTTATGAATTATAAATACAACTATTTACTTTATTTACTACTTAATTCATTACAGCAAGCTGCAGAAGTGCATTTAAACAAACAATATGTGATATTGAGAAAATTGTAAATAGTACACGTCATGACTTAATATGTCGCTGAAAACAAGCGACTGTTCCGTTATGTAGTTGAGGAAGATAAATTATTTTGTAAGAAATGCCCACAGTTAACTGTAACGGCAATTGAATGTTAATGCAACATCGTCATCAAAGCGATAACTTCCATTACATACAATGGTTAAAAACGCTTGAAAACAATCGTTTCTTAAATTTAAGTTGTGTTGGTGCAAACGGCCATACTTAAAATAGAATCTTTTATGCACAACTTAAACTGTAATATACTGGCATTATTTATCATATATTTTTTTCCGAATTTGGAATATATCAACTATTTTGCCTCTTTAAAGAAACAATTACTCGAGCACATATTATGTCGACATTATCTTTCATAATGACGGTGGACTCTATCTAACAAATATGTTTTCTAAAAACTTCTTTATTTTGCCATTTCAACACCATTCCCTAAACACTATATTGTTTTGATTAAATTTGGAGGTATTTTAATTTTAGTATATTTAGTTAGTTGGTATTATTAAATAGGATAGGATTTAATTAGTTAGAATTCTTTTTATTTTTATTAATTACCTATAGTTTATTATAGATGAGCTGTAAATAGCGATTTCTCTGGCAACAAATCAAGCGTTGCGGCGCTTGTCAGTCTAGCAGTGTGGAGGGGTGCAATTACAATCGTTTTCACTATCACCCACTTTTTGTTTATACCAACGATTAAAAAATTATTAATTAGTAATGAAACAATGCTTCTAGATACTTCAATAATTTTTATTTCAGAATAAATATCAAATATGAACTGGTCAAATTTAATTCACTAAATTGTTTTTGTATTCGTTGTCTTAGATGAATAACTGTAAAAGTCCATATTATTGCTTTTTGTATCTATTGTATCAACAAAAAACCGAATAAACTATGTCAAATTATTTCATTCTTTTAGCATTCGTACGTTATTTTTAGAGTGTTCCGCGGATGTAATAGTTATTTACGAAGAACTTTTTCCTACATGAGCGCGAATCCTAGAATAATTTTCCCGCAAGAGGTCTGTACAATATTTTTTGTATTGATCAAATATTCCCTTAATAAATATTAGCAACTATTTTACATTAATGTCAAATTTTAATATAGTTAGCAGAGTGTTATGAGTTGACTATAAATTTTTTAATAACTTTGTGTAGATTTTTTAATAGTCCAGTCAAAAGAAATCGAAAAGGATCGAAAAGTAGAACTCGTGTATACTAGCGTAAATTAAGTTTAGGCCGTCAGTAATAACATATCAAAAAGTTGACATCGACACTGTATAAGAACATTTCGCAATTTGTTAATTCAAGTCAAAATTTTCAGTTTTTGGATTCTATCTTTTTCGGATAAAATAATGTTAAAAGGGAAAGTTGTTCGTTAGGATCTCAGCTATTCTATCCACCTAGCCAAAAAAATTAAAAAATAATTTGTAACTTAAAATACGTAAAAAACCGTAAAAAATTAAAATACGTATAATTGAATAATGAAAAGTTGTAGAGCGATGATATTGGGTGAAAGTATAGTTCTCGTGGGTACAATAAGTGTGCAAAACCAGAGCGCACCAAGTGCGATAGTTTCGTTTATAAAAAATTGGAAAGTTTCAAATGCTCTGGCTGGGATTTTTTTTGTAAAGCATTTGGTGGGTTCCCAATTTTTTTACAAAAAAATCGAGAACTTTAACTGCTGAAGAAGTTAATAAATTCATAAAAGAAGCGCCGGACGGCAAATATTTGTTACAGAAAGTAAGTACACTCATGAAATTTAAAACTTGGACACCACAATTTCTGTAAACAAAAGTTTGCACATTGTGAAGCGGGCTTAAGGGTATCATTTACAATTCTAACAGCAGGTAGTCTCAGCAGGGGTTATCTTATAGAAGGACTGTAGAATGAATCATTACACTAAGCACGTTTTAGAAAATAGGTAATTTACGTTGCTTACTTAATTTTTTCTTTAAAGAATATATTTGAAGGTATCGCTAATTAAACACCATAGCTCGATTAATTATCGAATCAAAATTTTGTTTAGGAAATGTTTACAAAATAAAATTAGAAATAATTTTGATTTAAAAACGTCTACAAGCAATAACTTTTAAATTAAATCAAAAACTAAACATGGTTATTTGGGTTGACTGATTATTACTTATTTTTAAATAAATCTAACCTACTAATTATTGTAAGTTATTAAAAAAATCATTAAACTCTCTATTCATAATATTTAGTCCTTACAAAATGTATATTTTATGACGTTTCATTTTTTCTGTAGTTAATATAAAAGTGAAAATAAAAACTAAGGCAATTCTTATTGTCAACGTATATATTTAGTTTTTGACAAGAATTTATTACATAATTATAATTAAGATACCAAGTTATAGTTTAAAATTAAATGAAAACTTTTTTTTAAATAAAGGTATTACTATATAAATAAATATAAGAAATCAATAATGGGTGTGACCTCCATTATTATTGATACATTCTTGGAGGCGTCTGCTCATTGACGCTATCAAGGTATCAATATAATTAATATTAATCGTTTCCCATGCGGTATCAATGGCTGCAATTAGTGCATTACGGTTTACTGGTATAAAATTTGGCCCTTGTTGTCTTCGGATAACAGCAAGTATTCGAGCCCAAACATTTTCGATAATGTTAAAATCTGGGCTTTTGCTGGCCAGGGTAACAGCTCCAAGTTATTTGCTTGTATCCAGTTGCGCACAACCTGCGAAGTATAGGGTCATCATATCCCGATAGTTAATTATCGAATGTTCCAAGAAAATATGTGTAAATAGTAAATGGAATCTACTAACGTAACGTTAAGTCGTTAATTATAGTTACATAACTCTCCTTTCATAAGATATAGTTCATATTAATATGCTTATTGTAAAGCTTCGTACACACCTGAACAACAAACCGAGGAACAAACAGAACAACGAACCGAACGGCAATCGGAACATTAATTTGGACGGTGCTACGTACGAATTTTAGAACAGATTCGCAAGTCCTGATTGTTCCACGAACGGTTTGCGGCGTTCCCGCAACTTGTCGGTTTTTTCTCCGACATCAAAGAAAATGCGCGCGAATGCGTTTGCAGGTTTGGACGAATCTAAACAAAACGGCGAACAAACTTATGCGGGAGAATTAAATTATTTATTTTTGTCCTCCCTTTTGTGGGTTTGTTGTGTTTTAGGTAATATTATGGAGTTGACAGAAGAAAAATGTTTTAAATTAATCAGTGTTTAAGAATGCAAGAAAAAATGATGTCCCTATTAGCATCATTTGGGCGGGAAATTTCAAAATAAAAAAAGCGAAGTAAATTATAATTTTTTACTCTTCTTTGTGCGTAAAAATTTGGTTGGCACTATCTTCTTGTTTTCCGCAATTTTCTCTTCTCAATAATAAATATATATGAACTGAAAACTACTGAAAATAATTATGGAACAGCACAAACGTTCCGTTTGTTGTTCGGATTGTGGAAATCATAAAAGATCGTTTGTCGTTCTGTTTGACTTTCGGTTCGTTGTTATGTTTGTTGCTCGGTTTGTTGTTCAGGTGTGTACGAAGCTTTACAACTTAAGCAACAATTTTTGGCGAATAAAGATTAGTTTGTGATGTAATATTAGAAACACAAATTTATATCATATCAAATTTATGACAACTTAAAACCAAGAACGTGTATGTTATTGCTAAGAAATTATTAAGGAAAAGCGCAATTGCAGTGTAAATATTTATAATTAGATATTATCGAAAGTTTATAAGTCCTCTATTGTAATCTTAATACTTAAAAGAAAATTCTGTCCATTAGCATTATAAGGAAATGGCTTTTACTTTATGAATAAGTTTCAATAACAATAGAATATCCTTGCTTGTTTAATTTACTTCCTTTGAGTCATATTGCTCTAAGGGTTGTTACATTGGTCATTAGAAGTATGTAATAAATAAACAATTAGCTACTGTTTGAGAAAGGGTAGTGTGAACCAATAAATAAAGTAAGAAATGTAAATTTCATTTTAGTTTAAAATTTCAAGTGTTGTGAAAATGCCACCTCATCTCGGTGCTGATTTGAAAGCGCGGATTGTTTCGGAATTAGCGGCGGGCCGTAGCGTGCGTGAAAAAACTAAATATATACGTTGACAATAAGAATTGCCTTAGTTTTTATTTTCACTTTTTATATTAACTACAGAAAAAAATGAAACGTCATAAAATATACATTTTGTAAGGACTAAATATTATGAATAGAGAGTTTAATGATTTTTTTTAATAACTTATAATAATTAGTAGGTTAGATTTATTTAAAAATAAGTAATAATCAGTCAACTCAAATAACCATGTTTAGTTTTTTGATTTAATTTAAAAGTTATTGCTTGTAGACATTACCTATTTTCTATAACGTGCTTAGTGTAATGATTCATTCTGCACTCCTTCTATAAGATAACCCCTGCTGAGACTACCTGCTGTTAGAATTGTAAATGATACCCTTAAGCCCGCTTCACAATGTGCAAACTTTTGTTTATAGAAATTGTGGTGTCCAAGTTTTAAATTTCATGAGTGTACATTCCTATAAACAAAAACTCTTTATCAACTGAAGTTTTAATATTAGGTAATTTTAGTGTTCGGAATTAGTGGAGCCATGCGAAGGAACGAATTGGTCCAATTAAAAATTAACGATTTAACTGATGTCGGTTCGGCCGTAATTGTAAAATTAGGTGACACCAAAAATAAAAAGGATCGTGTTTTCACGATAGTTGACGAGTTTTACGGTATCTATCGCCAATATGCTGCTCTTCGACCACCAAATACGTCTGAACGTCGCTTTTTTTTTTAATTATCAGCAAGCCAAATGCACTAAGCAGCCTGTTGGAATCAACAAAATAGGTAGCATCCCAAAATTGATTGATACATACCTTGGTTTAGAGGAACTCGCATCTTACACGAGCCACTGTATGAGGCGATCATCTTCCACCATTTTTGTGGAAGATGGTGCTACGATTGAAGATCGGAAACGCCACGATGGATGGGATTCTTCATCAGTGGCGGAAGGTTACATAGCAGAGTCTATTGGGCACAAAATGAAAGTTGCCAAAACAATCACTTTGGCCGTTAAAAATTCGTCAGAAACTTCGCCAGAAACCTCGTCAGAAACTAATCCAATTACTGATTACTTGAACAATGAAGCAGAATCATCCATCATGACAACTTCTTCAACAATTGTCAAATCATCAAATTTGGCAAAAATCTTTGAAAATTAAAATAAAAAAGTAATAGATTTCAATAACTGCACATTTAATAATGTAACTTTCTAGTTCTATTACTAAATATTTCATTCAAATAATAATTGTGCACAATTATTTAAGAGGGATACGAAACTCGGTCGGTTGAAAATCGGCCACGGTGAACGTTTGTTTCTCCCTACCTATTTCCGATCAGGGGAATAGCAGAATCAGGGGTATAGTAAGCCGTGTCGACGTAAGCGGCTGCGCCCGGTTAATACGGTGAATGCTATTATGTTACACTTTTCCATAATCGACGACTAGAATATTTCCAGCTGTACTTTAGGATTTTTCATGATGCAAACCATAAGTTTGTTGACAAAATTATATTAGAAAAATAAAATATATCTTATTTATAATTAGCATTATACACATTATCATTTAAGTAAATGGTTGATAAAGTCATGTATTGAAAAATTATACGTTGGTTATACCTAATGAAAAATAAAAAGATTCTAACAGCAGGCAATTGATACATAAGAAACAATAATTCTAAAGGTCTAAGCAAAAGAAATAAAATTAAAAATTTATTAACATGGACTATAGCTCCCAACAAGCACGCTATCTCCATTTTTCTTAAATACAGGGTGATCCTTTTCAACGGACTATTAGATGTATGGCAAAACTTGTCAAAATAAAAAGCTGAAAATTTGTAATTAGGAGTTTCGGGTATTGATCTATCAAATGAAAATATGTATGACTTTTGCAACTTCCGGTTATACTGGAAGTTGACGTCATTGTTATTTTAAATAGGACACCCAGTATATGTTTGACTTTTCGAATTGCTGATTAAATTCTACATAAGTTTTAATAACAATATGCTATATCTAACTGCAATGGTTTAGGAGATAATAAATATTTCATAAAAATATTGAGGTTTTACTGTAACTTAGAAACTCTAGTAATTCAGTAATGAATAGTAATTTTTAATTTTACCGTATAATTTTATTTCTCTAAGACGGCTCTATAATATCCTTGTAAAAATTTGCATATTTTTATACAGGATGAAAGAAAATTGATGGTAATTTGGGAAATGAAAATTGGCAATAACTTTGTTTTTAAATAGCAACCACCTTTTATTCTCGCCCTGTAAAATTCTTTGCTCAATTTAAAAAATTTCTAACATATCCCTATACCCAAGTTTGACGCTTACTCTTAGCAAACTTGGGTATAGGGATATGTTAAGAAATTATTTTCTAAATTTAAAATAGAATACTACAGAGTGAGAAAAAAATAATTGCTATTTAAGAAAACAAAGTTATTACCAATTTTCATTTTCCAAATTTACCGTCAATTTTCTTTCACCCTGCATAAAAAAATTAATTTTTTCTCAAGGATGTCATAGAGCCATCTTAGAGTAATAAAACATCAAGGTAAAAACCTAAGAATTACAATTTATTGCTGAATCATTAGAGTTTTTAAGTGGCATTAAATTTTAATATTTTTTGTTTATTATCTCAAAACGATTGCAGTTGGGTATAGCACTTTGTTATTAAAACTTATGTAGAATTAAGTCAGCAATTGAAAAAGTCAAACATATTCCGGGTGTCCCATTCAAAATAACAAAGATGACATCAACTTTCTGTATAAGCGGAAGTTGTGTTTGGTAAATCAATATGCGAAATCTCTGATTACAAATTTTTAGCTTTTTATTCTGACAGGTTTGGCCATAACGTCTAATAGTCCATCGAAATGAATCACCAGATCCGAAATCGTGAACAAAAACTCGATTTATAGCGAAAAATAATGCTCAAAGTTCCTATAATTTTTTGGTAAACTCAAAATGAACACTATATTTATTTTTGAAATACATTTTTTGAATAATTTTTTTCCGTTGCATCGCAACAATAACAAGTGGTTTAATGCAAAGGCCAAGTTTACACATTTGTCATGATTAGTGTTACATCAAATTTTCACAAAAATTAAATAACGCTGCTAAATTGGAAAAATAGAGTTCAAAAGATATTTTATAGGATTTTTGTCATTTAGTTTGTATTATCACCCATGAGTTATTTTGCTCAGACTTTTCGGCGGTTTGTATAGGACAAAAAATTATCAACAATTACACATTTTTGGTTGATTTTCTTTTTCTATTTTGCGATTTTTTAAATAATCTGGTTCACGAATTGGCAAATGTCTCGTATGTCTTGGATCAATCAGTTCAGGTAAAATACAGTCAATATAAAAATTGCACAACTTCAGACGCATATTTTTTCCCAAAAATCATTTCTCTTTAAAATATACGCAACTTTCATGGACAATTCACTACCCGTCCATACTCCAAATATGCAGCCTTTGCGTCCGGTAATATGCAGCTGGCCCTGGATTTGAAAGTACCACTTATGATGTGTATTTATAACATATTCGTGGTTTTTATATGTCCAAAACTTAATTTTTTCTTTCTAATAGCTTCATCAACATTCATTTTATAGCAAGAATATGGACATTTGACTTCCACAATTAAGTCATTTCCAACGACACCATCTGGAGTAGCACCTAAAAAGAGAACTAGTAATTGTTTTTAGTCACCTACTCTTGTTCTGTGATCGCCTTTGTAGATCTACTACAGAATTAAACAGGCCAAGTATTTGATAAATGAATACGTATCGGCTAAACATGAATATCAATTTATACATAGTGGCCAAAGTAAAAGACACCATTTCGAAAACATGTTCAGATGAACTGACATATGGATTGTAGTTTACACATAGTAAACACTTTCAACATATTTTGTAAACTGTTAGAAGTTTAGTAGGTTTTTATTCATCTAGGTATTCTGCATCTACTATATAAATGTAATAGTATATTATGTAATTAGTTTATAATGTAAGAGATTATGGCATGAGTGAACTTTATCGTATGAGCGAAGCAAATATAATAATTTTACAAATGCCGTAATCCTACATTATAAACGAATATCATATGCTATTTTGTCGTAGAACTAGTTCCCTCTGTAACACACGATTCAGTTTTAAATTTTATTCAACTTCTTCCCATAAAAAATATTATTTGGAAGTACTTGCATAGCCACATGTGGTTACTATGCTTTTTCAGCAGCAATAAATTGCTCACGACGCGTGTCACAATGTGACGGATTATTAACAATTTTGACGTTTATAATCACAGCTCTCTAATGGTAGTTGACGTCGAATAAACATATAATATTACTTGTAAGTATTTACCCTTTTTATTCACACGGGGTTTTTTATTTTGACCACTCTGTATTTTGATTTAATTTATTTTGAAAAGCGATCGTAGATATTATGCGTCTTAAAAATACCAATTACCTAAAAATGAAATGTCTTTATCAGTAAATAAACCACACTCCTCAATAAACACGTTTTCCTGCATTTGCAGTTGCCCAAGAGCTTCTTTTTCAAATTTTTGCCGTGATTTGTTGCTGGTACGTTCAACTGACTTGAATATAGTATTGATTTTACCAACGATCCACATTGTGTCGTAGCTCTTCTTGTGCATACGGCATGAAAATACGATGCTGTTAAAAGTTTTCTACGTTCTTCCAACCAGTACCCACTTTCAGCTTGAGCAATTGTATTTTTTGTAGTTCAGCTCGTTCTTGGTCACTACGCTTTAAATTTTTAAAAACTTTTGTTTTTCGGCTTCAAAAACACTTAAATCTAAATCTGGTTTTGAACAATTTTCTCCATAGTCCTTGTCGTCAGCTTGTGCTACATACGTTTTACTTTCAAGAAAAAGTCGTTTTCTAAGTTTATTAGAGGCTTTAATTTTGTTCATCAATTTTTTTCGATGTTGCTTTTGTTGTTCGTAACGTTTTAAAATTTTACCGGGGCTAACTCCATGTAATTTTTTGTAAAAGTCATAATGACATCCGCTTGAATTAAAAGAAACAACTGCTGCATTACATCTGCCAATGTATGATCGACGTCTTGAAAAATTTATTCTTTTCCCACCGACAAATTTTGCAATAATAGAATTAAACTGTTCAACAACGTTACTATCGACGTCTTCGATTAAGCTCCTTGCATGATTGGATATGTTTGAAATTATTTGATGTAATTTATTATAAAATTCAAGATTGCTTTTTATTTCTTCGATGTACTTAATGTCTTCTGAGCCTCTTTTACAAAAGTATCTTGCACAATTATCATGTGAGCCAAAAACGTGATAAAAACTATTGTCAATATCTTTTTAAGCAGTACTACCGACTCCGGATTTTTGTTCTGCTTTCTAAATGCAATTGCCGACACTACTGCTGTTCGTAGGCGTAAAATATTTTTACCTGGAAAAATTAAAGATAACAATCCCTAGGAGACAATTATTAAAAGACTGTGTTGTAGTAATTTCATTTTGGTACCATATAAACAAAAATTATTTAGATAACGGTGAGTAATCCGAAAATTAGAAAATATATAAAGTGGTAGAACTCTGTAGGTACACGTTTCATTAATTTAAACCTGTGTTGTATAATGGTTTTTCATTATTTTATAAACCATGCATCTCTACCTACTTATGCACACCTACCTAATAATTTTCTAAGTTTAATTAAAAATCGAGTTTCTGTGGATAAAGCTTTTAGTTTATTACAGTAATTACGTAATAAATGATTTCGACATTCTACTTTCTCCACAGTTAAATCTTTGTAAGGTCGCGATTCAAGAATTCTTTTATAGGTAGAACTATCTCCATCTGCAATCATTTTCCAATATCGAATACCATACATGTCTTCACTCGCCCTGAAACCCTCTACTATACTTTGCGCTTCCATACTTGTAGAACTTCCAATAAAATTTTTGTAGCAAGTATGTTCAGGTATACTCTTGTCACATCTCTGATACCCACTGCAAATTGAGCAAAATTTATTTTTCACTCCAATAAAAAGAACCTTCCGAGTGTGCTGGCCAACAATTGCAGCTGCTCCCGAAGAAGCGTTGTAATTTGTTCTATAAGAACGTTTCGACCAGCAACCGTCAGCTACAACTGTTACAAGAGGTACACCATTATTATCTAGCTGTCCGATTGAAATAGCATGTTCACGTTCTTCTTGCGCAGCCTCTCTCATTACCTCGCTAGCAGTTTCTTGCCATGTGTCGCAAACAGTATCGTGGCATTTGGTATAAAGCTTGTCATTCATATATGGTACATCCATAACCGAAAACAATTCATGCATATTGGAGTACCCAATACCTACACTCATTGCACCTTCAACAGAATGTGTATTTAAACTATCGTTTTTGTTTGTCTGTAGGTAAAATTTTGAGTTACACATGTCACACTTCATTAGGAATGTTGAAGTTAAACCGTTTCTAAGCTCTTTCGTAAAGTGTATATTGTTGATTGAACAACCAAAATGAGGAGCATGCGTATTGATATTTTGAATTTGTTCCCAAAAGTGCTGAATGTCAATTAACCGTTTTCCATCAATAGAAATTACATTATTAATATGATCTGTAGAGCGATTTCCTTCTGCCTCCTACAAATTAAATATATTTAAAATAATTATATATTTCATTTGAGATTTTGCAACCTTTGATGGGCCGGGTCTATCAGAGTTTGTTGTCCCAACGATATCAACTGACATTCTCCTCGTGTTTGGTGGTTTGTATGCTAATTCCTGTACTGGACCCTAAATAATAGCTATCTATGTAACCAGTAACAAATCGCATAATTGCGGAAGTATAAAATATTATTTATAATTTTAAAATAATTAATAAGTTGTATGTAGTATAATGTTAAATATTTTACGGTGATTAAAATAACTAAATTATTCTATATTTTTAGTTGTTTTAATCACCGTAAAATATTTATTATTATTTATAATATTGCCGGGCCTCGTTTTCATACTTCCACAATTATCACATTCGTTACAATGCAAATATTTTATACGAGTTACTACAGATGTTTTATCTTATTTTGAAAAAAGCATAAAGTTGATATTTATTTTATACTGTATTTTATACTGTACTCAATTCTCAAAAATTATTTGAAGAAATATCGCGAACTTCATCATGGACAAATGAACAAGCTGAAAATAGAGTACTACAACGTTTCCTACCGCAAATGGAAACATGCAATAGACAAAAAACAATATATTCATTTGATAAGTAACGTCTTTCAATTAGATGTGACGAGTACTTACGGCAATGGTAGTACTCCTATCTATACATTCGTCTAATATGCTCTGTATAAATTTCTCGGTAATTTTTGACGAGCAGCTTCCAGGTTTTAGCATTGCCCTTATTTTTTCTTTTGAATGTCTTATCGCGGTTGTCTCGCCTTTCCCCATACTAAATACGACAACACAGTTAAACCAATTAAAAAAAAATTATAACGTGCAGAGATATTTTATATAATATATAAAAGTCAATTGAAACCGTACGCGTTCGAATTCGAATAATGGGATTCCCAACTCGAGCAGCGGCAACTGCTAAGGTATAGTGGGGATGTAGACTATCAGCTCGAAATATAAAATTATTGCTTATAGAGTGTTACGGCATTAATTGTATCTAACTTATTTGCAAACTGATTTTACTTAAATTAGACTCACGTATTATTTATACTTCGACCTGGAAATTGGCTTTGGCCATTTTTAAATTGGTGGTATAACAATCGACTTATGCGCCTTCAAACTTACACAAAAACTTTCAATTTGATCTTTTTTAACAATTCCTTTTAACTGTGATTTAATAATCAATCAAGCCAATTTGTTAAGCTGTCCTTTATCTATAAAACTAGCCATCATTTATTAAAAAGGTGCAGTAATAAACTATTTAGAGAGTTCTTGTAACACACGAAATGCATGTAATTTTTAGCGTCGTATCCCTCTTAAATGTTGTTAATGACGCCTTAACAATCTTCTCCCGTTTTTCGTGTGTTTTTGTGTAAAGTGTCAATGTATAAATAGGTACGCATTTTGACTTCTTATTGTTAAACAATAATTTATAAATGTAGGAAAAGTTCCTGGTTTCTTACTTCTATTTCTAATTTTTTTGCTATTACTAAAATTATATTTCGTTAGTTTCGTTTATTTTTCAATTTCTTATTATTAAGAGATTCTGTCAACAAATAAAATTGTGAGTTGGACAATTCCACCATTTCAAACCTTTAAATGCAGCAACTTAGCATGTGCTTATCAGTAGTGCCATTTATTGCACTTTAAACATAGAAAAACTAGTTACTCAGTACACGTCCTTGTAATTTTATCTCACTTCAAACAGGAAATAATTAAAATTTGTAGAGCATAGTTTCTTCGCAGACAAAGTACTTTTCATCTTTTGACGACAAACGTTTTCGAATATTGATGCTTAGCTCACTCTCCAACATACATAGGTACATACATGTTTCTACTTACTGCTTATATGCAACTTTTTTAATTTAATTTACGTAAATACTTATTCTTTATAAAGTTTTGCATGTTCCTAAAAATCTAAAATACAATCATCAGATATTAAATGTTTACAGTCGTATACGCGGTTTGTCAAAAAATATGAATTAGGACCTTCATATTTGACTGTCTCAATTTATTTCATCGATTAAGTGAAACACTAAACTACATTCAATTATAAAATTTCCATTCAATTAAATCAAAAATATTTTTCTTTTGTCTGCAATAACAATGCAAATGTAACTGTATGTTTGACAGAAGAGAGGATATATTGCGATCTGCTGTTGTTTATTACCCAAATTTGTGTTCTGTTTTAGTCAGTATAAAACTTAAAGATCTATTATAATGCATTATAAATAATGCATAAAATTTACTAATTCGAGTGATTGATTATCTCATACATTATAAATATCAGTTCATATTTCAAAATTATAAAAATATCTTCTTTGTTGCTAATTATTCATAAAACTTAGAACATTCAAATGTTGATAAATTCTCAAAGTGATGTATTCGTTCTATGTACTTATTCAAAGACCTGATCTCTGACCTATGCTAACTAAATGAATTTGTGTCAACATCAAATATTGGATAAAGTCATCTAAGACAATTAAGTGTGTATAACGTTCTGGGTTTGGTAACTTCGATTTTCACTATGTGATGTAATTAGCGTTGGGTGTAAGTCAATTATTAAGTTTCTAAATTCTGAGTTCATTCATTTCTCAAAATTAAATCAATCTCTCTGTTAAATCCACATGAATCAAAATTGAGCAATCACATTTGTTTCAAAATTAAGTGATCTCCATGTCCTATTCTTTGTTACCTCGTCCTTTTCCTTTTAAAGGTAATGGACTTTTGTAACTTCCTAAAAACCTTGGGATTACAAAGGGTTGAAATCTGCGGTATGCTCAGTTCGAGTACATAAAAGATAAAAAATAAATTAGGGCACCGGTTCCCGTCAAGTAAGAAATTTTGCACACATTAGGGACCAAGTATGAACATGTGTCCTCGATAAGAAGAAGTAAGTAATCCATCCACCACTACAAACCATCTCAAAAATATGAGTAACAGGTTAGAACAATTAAGTTTAATAAACTCACAACCAACAACATTTAACTAACAAGTACATACAAAGTAACAAATAATTGCAAAATAACACAATTTAATTAACAAAATAACGGAAGTATTCGAGGATGTATTGATATCTAGTTAGCCTAGACCAGTTCCTTGCATAAACAAAATATTGCGTTACCATAGCAACGAACAATAACTTATTAGAAGTGTCAGTGTAAAGTTTGACGTCAAAAAAGTAAACCAGAGTCACGCAATAAATTAAATGAAAAAGATGTCCACCGAATTTGTGAAAATCGAAAAATTAGTATCGAGCCATCATCAAGTACTTGTATTTAAAGGGTTAAGAGGTAAGCAGATTTACGAAGATATGCTTAATACCCTTGGTGATCAATGTCCTTCGTATGCGACCGTCAAATTGGAATGCAAGCTTCAAAAGAGGTAAATTTTCCATTGAAGATGATGACCGATCAGAAGGCCAGTTTCTGTGTCAGTCCCCGAAAATATCGATGCAGTTCATGACATGATTTTATCAGACCGTCGAATTGGGCTAAAACGGATATCTGAAGCACTGAATATTTCATACGCGCGTTCATCATATGGTTCATCAATTTGGAAATGAGAAAATTGCTGCAAAAATGGACCCCAAATGTTTGAATGTTGACCAAAA
This sequence comes from Abscondita cerata, assembly GCA_030710515.1. Lineage (NCBI taxonomy): Eukaryota > Metazoa > Arthropoda > Insecta > Coleoptera > Lampyridae > Abscondita > Abscondita cerata. The sequence continues at coordinate 264,850 of JALBCR010004377.1, read as the reverse complement.
GCGTGCAAGGGTAGAAGCATCGCGTTCGATCTGTGCTCGATTTGAAAACGATGTAAACTTCTTAAACCGAATGTTACTATGGATGAGACTTGGGTACATTTCTACGATCAGAAACAAAGCAACAATCGATGGAATGGCGACACTCTGGTTCTCCAAGACCTAAGAAGTTTCGTGTCCAAAAATCTGCTGGAAAAGTTCTTGCTTCAGTTTTTGGGATTGCCATGGAGTAATTATGATTGATTTTTTGGATAAGGGTAGAACAATAACTGGAGATTACTATTCGACATTACTGACCACTCTACGGGAAAATATTAAAGAGAAAAGACGCGGAAAGCTATCCAAAGGTGTTTCGTTTTTGCAGGACAACGCCCCTGCACACAAATCTCATGTTGCCATGCAAAAAATTCGTGATTTAGGGTTTGAATTACTAGAACACCCCTTATTCATCCGATTTGGCTCCGTCCGACTATCACCTCTTTCCTCAACTGAAAAAAGTTTAAAAGGTCGTACATTTTCTTCCAACAAGGAGGTAATAGAAGCTGTGGAGGTCTGGTTTGCAGAGCAAGAAGAAACATTTTTTGAAAGGTCTAGAGACGTTGCAGGTTCGCTGTAATAAATGTATCAATTAAGAGGAGAATATGTTGAGTAATAAAATATTTTGACATTGAAATTTTGTTTGGTTCTATAGTAGGCTAAGAATTTTTCAATATATCCTCGTAAAATATATATGTATACTTAATCTGTTGGACATGACATTTAGTGGCACGTCTAAAAAGAACGCTAAGAAAATCAGAAGGATCTTTTTTTCTCTTTAAACCACTTGATAGGTATACCAAACCATAACTTTCTAAATTTAAGTCTTTTTTTTTAACAATACTTTTGTAACTGAAGGCTGTCAAAAGATTTAACAAAATAAATTAAATAATGTTAGCTAATTAATTCATTAAAATCGAACGTCTCAGTATGCACAATTCGGTCCAATCCACTACGTGTACTCCTTTTCTCCCTCAATGAGGGTATTAAATCGGGTCCAGCCCAGGAATAAATGACATCCATCGCAGAAGATGTAGTAAATGTTAACCAACTTCAAAAAACATATCCCCGAATGTATTTCTCAGGAAATAAGAATAAGGTTGGGTCCGAACTAACCAGAAAATTGACAATTTGCCGGGAATCTCTTCACACAGGAACAAAAATTTCTTATTTCCAAGTCAGTATAAAAAAATCTTCCGCCACATCCCTTATAAAACGGCGCAACCACACGACATAGTATCGGTCGGAGGTTCACAAATGTAATCTGCAATGTTATCATTTACTACGATTTTTCTAAACAAATCGCCTTCGAAGAGGGTTGGCCACTTGCTAAATGTGGTGTACAAACACCATAAATATTATGTAAATGTTCTGTAAATGAGTAAATGTTCTGTAAATGTAGTAAATAGGAGAAATATTCGGAAATGTAGTAAAATGTTCTAAATATGTTGTAAATGCAGTAGAATTTAGCAAATTTTTGGCAATGTCCCGAATAAAATGGCTAAGCGGACCAGTTGGTTGAATGCATGTTTCAAACTCTTTAGACATGAAATGGCGTTTGGTTACTACAGTAGAATAATGTTAACATTATCATTTTCATATGCAAAATTTTCAGAAGAATACACATCATAATTATATTGAGAGATTTATTAGAACTAAAGCTATAAAGTTTGGTAAAAAAAACCTAGAAGTAAGTTAAGCAATATTTTACTAAATACAGCGTGTTTCAAAAGGACTTTACTACTTTAAAAATTCATATAATGTTTATCAAACAATTTCTACAGAGCTGGTTTTGGTGTTGTTTAAAGGAGAATACTTCAAGTTTTTGACTCGCGTAGTCCGCTAGTCAGTGGATGATGATGAACACGTCTTGGACAACATAATCTTTTCTGACGAGTCAACTTTTCATTTAAGTGGCAAAGTGAACACACATAACTGTAGGATTTGGGGTAGTGAAAATCCGCATGAAACATTGCAACATGTTCGTGATAGCCCTAAAGTGAACGTCTTTTGTGCGTTGAGTAAGAGGAAAGTGTACGGCCTCTTTTTTCAAAGAGAACCATCAACGGCATAGTGTACCTTGATATGTTTCATAAAAACTATGGTGTACGTTACCTCCTTTGCCAACCACTCTACACTGAACTTAGAAGAAGAATTTGCGCTGCTGTTGTGCAAGTTACACCTGAAATGCTAGTGCGAGTCTGGGAAGAAATCGACTACCGATGGGATGTCTGCAGAATAACCAACGGAATTCACATAGAACATCTGTAGTTTAAGGTAAAAACTTGAAATGTTTTCCTTTAAAACAACACCAAAACCAACTCTGTACCTTGTTTGATAAACATTATATGAATTTTTAAAGTTGTAAAGTCCTTTTGAAACACCCTGTATAATAATTTATAGACCTGTTCAATAAATTCATAATTTGTTTTGTTTACCTCATGCTGACGTGACGTCTGTAAACTTAATGGAAACGTCTATTTCACCACCAGTGACTGATTTAATAATTGCATCTTAATTGTCTTATTGTAGTTTATATATTATACAGTGTGCTTCAAAAGTCTTAAATAATGAGCGTAACTTTTATATATGGAAAATATAAAAAAATAGTTTTAATAAAAGTTGTTGGATATTTTCTTCAAATTTTGGAGCTTCCCAAGGTGACCAATCTTTTTTAAATTAACTTCCCTTTTGACCTCAATTTTGAAAGAATTTGTTTTTGTGGTTAAACGGTATATTAATTTTGGTATGTTACATAATAATATTTTTGGAACATAGCCTCGAATTCAACAAACCTTTATTCAATCAAATTGTTAAAACATTAATGTTGGCAAATTTTTTATCTGTGAATAGAAAAAGGGGTTACCCGATAAGCAATAAAACATTACTCTGATAAAAAAAATAGAATATTTTATCGACAACCAAAAGCAAAACAAAAGATAGGATGTTTCCAAATAAGTGGCCTGCTGGTTCCCCAGGTCTAACAATTATTTTTTATGGAGTTATTTGAAGTCAGTGGTCTACAAAAATAGACCGAAGAATCTTCTATGTTTTTAGAGAAAGAATGAGAATTGATGGAACAAAATGATAAAGACGTTTTGCGGCAAACTGCTACTCAAGCATCCAAAATCGTTTAGACCACTGCCTTGCTGTTAACTGTGACTATTTTGAACACTTACTTTAGGTACTTTAGTTAATCTTTTAATGTTTTCAACAATTTTGATTGAATAAAGGTTTTGTTCACCTTTATTTTTTCTTCAAAAATATCATTAGGTAACATACCAAAAGTAATACTACACCGTTGTAACCAAAAATTGCTTCTTTCAAATATTTTAGAACAAAAAGGAAGGTTAGTGTTAAAAAGAGTTTGACCCTTGTGGTGTTTGATGTTTTTTTTCCAATGTCACCGTAAAATTTGAAGTGAACTACCAAATAACTTTTATTAAATCTATTTTTTTGTTTTCCATATTACAAACTTTTTAATTAGAGAGTGTAAATAATTGAATACACTATGTATAAAATATTTATTTTTATACTTATTTTTTGGTCGGTCTCTCACGTACAACTCGCAACTATTTATCTAGATTGATACAGATACGTTGATAAATAAAATGAAATAGTAACAAAAAATAAATTCAAGAACTGCAAAAAATTCGAAAGTACCTACCAACAAATTATATATTTTTTTAATCAATATTTATTTTTGTTAAAATTAAGTATCAAGGATCTACAGGCAAGGTTGTACAACAATTATAATTCGACATTTTTAATTATTATTATCCACAAACCCACATTTGTTAGTAACCGTCTCTGTCCAACCTGTCTCAGGTGTTTATGATAAAACAATCTTGGGATTGGATGTAACTTTATTGATATTTATACCAAACATTTTGATTTTATCAAATTAAAAACATATACATCTTAGATACCGAAAAGAACAGTTTCATTTACATTACTTGATTTATCATAGAACCTATTAACTATGTTTTTCATATAAAAAATACAAAAAAATATTTTTTAAGGAAGCATTAGCAACACTTAATAAATGTAATTCTCGTTATTGATGTTTTTGTCGTAGAAAACTGTTTGTAATTTATTTTTTACAATAGGGCTACCTGGATCTTATAAATAAGATGCGAAGTTATGCGACGTTTTGAATACCAAATTTTAAGACCCATTTTTTCACTTTTTCCGACGAATTACATAGTCTGTTGTAATGAAGCAAATTTTCTGCCTTGTGGCCGATCGGCCATCCGTCCGTATGTAAACGCGATTTCAAGAAAACCACCTCTCCGATTTTTATGAAATTTGTAAAATATACAATAAGTTATGGGAAAAGTTTGTTGTTGGAAATTTGATTGTCTATAACTTTTATTTGAACTATTTTTTCTAAAACGCATATTTTCTTTTTTTTCGAACAAATGTTTGAGTTTGAATTAAAGTATCTGAACCCGTTATAAGGGTTATCCTTAAAACAGTAAGTTTTGTAAGTTGCGACGCACTTATTTGATCTGTGTATATGTGTATCTGTTTATCTTATTTTTCAAGCGAAATGTTTTATGTTACCATACTCTCTCGTCACTCTTTTAAGCGTTGGTTGATATATGAATGATGTGGATTTCTGTGCAAAATCACCGCTGAAAGCTGGTTACAAAGTTAAAACCGGTTAGAAAATCTTGAGTTAAATTTTAAAAACTTTAAGAGTATTTTTGCTTATTTTGTTTTGTAAAAGTATGGTAAAATATTGGGGGGGTTGAAAATGAGGTACAATGTTTTGTAAATGAGGTAAATGTTTTTTAAATGAATTAAATGTTTAGTAAATGTGTCAAATGTAAATGTGGTGTACCTATATAATTTTCTTAGTGGTCAACTCCTCGCAGTTCTCTTTTTTTTTCAAAGTTATTTATTTAAATAAAAAAAAATTGACTCCCATGATCAAAACCAAAACGGCATCGTGTAGTCAATTTTCAACAAAAAAATAACTACGCTAACAAAATTAAATGAGCTGAGCTTTTAACTTGTTACAACCGGGTTTGGAATTATTTGTTTTGGTGCAAATATTTTACATAGTTCACATTTAACTAGTATCCAGTTTACGGTTTGGCAACATTTTGTACTTTCTGTTCGTAGAAAACTTAAAGTTTCTATGAGTAAAAGAAGCCTGTACTTATACAATCTCTTTAAATATTTTCTTAATCAAATTGAAGTTCAGGTTTCTGGAGCACTTCATTGAAAGAGGAGTTTTCTGTAAGACCACTCTTTACAGCCCTGATTGACTTTTAAATACTGGACCAAGTAGTTTTTAATGAACCGAATCTTGAGACCAAATGGCAAACCCCTACCACGTTGATTTATCAAATTTATGTCTTTCGGCATAAATTTTCAAAAAATTAACCACGTGATAAAATTAAGTGTTTTTCCGAATATATGGCGTCAAATGACTTGCATGTTACTGTAGTTTTAAAGTTTCCAAACTTCGACTTAAGTGCTTGTCCGGGACTTGCAAAAATGACTTGACCATATAAGCCTGCAATTGTCGTAAGAGAGAGAACAAATGATAAATATTAAGTGTATTGTTACGAGTGTGGCGTCAAGTGACTTGTCTTTTACTGTAGTTTCAAGATTTCGAAACCCCTAATTAAGTGTTGGTGCGAAACTTGCAAAGAAAAACATGGCGGTATGAGCCTGCCACCATCATCTAAGAAAATACGAGAAAATTAAGTGTTCTCTACGAAGATGCCGATCAAATGACTCCTCTTTTACTGTAGTTTTAGAATTTCCAAACTGCAGAATTAATGAGATTCAAAATTAAGTGTTTTTTACGAGTATGGCGTTAGATAACTCATCATTTCTACACTGCGGGGTTAGTGCTTGTTCGAAAATGACGCAAGGAATAATTTTGACGGTAGAACTACTGAAAGTGATACAACTGGTTGCTATGAAATGATCTTTATGAATTCCTTTATGTTTTTTCTTCGAGTTGGGGTCATCGATTTCCGGGATACCAGTAGACCCTCCTACCATTTTGACGTTATCAGGCAAGAAGGACAACATCTTCCAGAAGCCAATTTTGCCGAAGTATGTAACTCTGTACATGCCTCGAAATCTTTGTTATCTGTCCAATTATTTTTCTCCACGGTAAGTGTTACAGTATACCTTTCATCTTTGCTTCGATAGGAATATTTCTTCGGAAAGTCTCTATTGTAATTTGTTTCTGTTTGTCACACTTGCATTATAAATGGGCATAGATAAGCATAAGCAGCTATTATTTCTTCACGTGATTTTTAGTTACATTTCCTCTAGGTATCAATCCAATGACAATGAAAGTAATGTGCTTTTTGTGTTTTGATCGAATCTCTAGAATGTGAGTAGGCACTGGTTTTTTTATTTCTTTCTGCCTTTCATTCTTTGCAAAGCTTTGTAAAAACATTTTGTTTAATTTCTTATTAATGACAGCCATACGTTATATCTAGTATTGATCCTGATGCACCTATTTTGTTCCATCATAGATGTATTGCGGTTCTTTCTCAGGTCCCAAGAACCTTATCTGAAAAAGTAGTTTTCAACAGCAATTTACATTCCCGATCTGCTTTCTTCAGATTAGACTGGTCAATAGGAATCTAGGTTTATCCACACGTTTTGAATAATATTTTTACATTGGAAATTACTAAATCAAGTACTTTTCTTATATCTTATTGAAGCTGAAGGGCCCCCAAGGTCTATTTTACGAAACTGATTCTGAGCACTAAAATCCCAACCAGTCTTCAAATTTTGAGAGTTGATTCGTACGAAGTCGAAGTTGGGTAATATTTCTTCAACGTTAATTTGAGTACCTACTTGCCTAAAAGAAACACCCTATCATTTTCTTGGGGAAGAAGTTCTAGTTTATACTAGGACTTGCTTCATTATATCATATTTTACTATTTTTATTCTTCTTCTGTAACATATTTTCTGTGAGCAATTTAATCATTGTGTTTATTGTACTGAAATGGTTTTTATTTTTATTTTACACAAGCTTTGTTTAAACAATTATTGAAATACGGTATTTATTTAATATTTATAAAAAATATCTTTAACACTAAAGTAAAGAATACGAAATAAAGGCGTTTGTGGATTATTTTCTATAACTTTATTTTAATTGTTTTGTTTTCGACAACGAATTTCACTTTTTCGAAAATTTTAGTCTTAAGCAAAAAAATTCGTGAATCACGATGATTATGATGAAACTGATTTTTCAAACAAAAACTGCTTTTATTTAGTTTAAACATTTTCTTTTCGAGATCTGAGACAAAAGTGTTGTGAATTAATTACATATTCTACAGGTTTTATTTGATTGTTGTATTTCTATCGTATCGGTTTCGATGTTGATTTGTTTGATGCATTACTTGTTTATGAATCAATGTTGAAGATTTATTGTTACAAAGTATTGAAAACTAACAAAACTTATCTAAAAATTGATTAAACTAAATTGTCGATCAAATTTGTACAAAAACTAATAAAACCTGGATTATTAAGTAATATTTGCTTCTGATCGGTACCTTAATATTTATGTCTACGTGCATAGACTACAGATCTGACATAAATATCTTATTTTCTCGATCAAATTTTGAAATAAATCACCGTTTGTAATTTTAAGTCTTAAGGTTTAAGGTTATGTCGAATGTTGTCCTGTTTAGGGGATCGTAACCACGACCCTCTAATTTGAATGCTTCTTATAATTATAATGAAAATTAAAAGTGCGTTTTCCGCTTCAGTAAGTAGGGGACAACCGAATTGAAATTAGTATTTAAATTGTTTGAAGAATCTATTCATTTATCGTAGACGGATTGAACGCTTTTCTTTTAAAATGCGAAACGAATATCGGATAATTGCTATGGAAATGGATATAAACATAAAAGCGAATTGATTAGATATTAATTACGTCCAAGGAAAACGTTCTTTCATGCCGCATTAAAATTTTTCTTTGTGTTTCAACTCCAAATAAAGAAAGTTGATTAAAGAAAATTGAAATTATGAATAATCTAAAAAGAATAAACTTGCGAATACAAACTAAATTCTATTGTATAAAAATTCAGTTAAAATCCCTTTTCTGAAATTAAGGATTCCTTAAAAAATAGAAGCGGCATGCATTTTCAAATTAACAGTCTCTGGATTTAAAACGAAATTCAGGAGCTCCGCTTATTCGCAAATGGGGTTCCTGTTAGTATTATTTTCTTTTGAAGTTTTTAGGGAGCGAGCATCCTAATGACGTTTTCCGGGTAATCCATGCATAACAAATCTACGCACAGGGTTTTTTATTCAGAGAATCATTCAAAGGATTCAAATGAAATCTTTTTGTTCGATAATATGTGAAAATTGTTTTTCAATTTTCATTTGCGCTATCGGTTTCTGTAGTGGAAGTCAACTGTTTTTAATATATATATATAAAAAGGTTTGATAAAGAAACACACGGGGACATTGTCGTCTTGCGCGTACAGACCGGGCAGTTTGTCACGGGATGTTTTACGAAGCAGTCCCAAAGGTACGCTAACCTACGGTTACCTACCTTCCCTTTTAGTCACCCCAGCCTCGTGGTAGATCTTACAGGAACTAAAAGGAATGTCGTTGTATATGTTGGGGATGGGGATTGTATAAACACAGTTTTCCTCCTTCTTTCTTGAGAGCTTTATATTTTAAATATGAATTTCAAAATCCTCTGGAATTGTGTTTTATATCTAAGAAAACGCTATTGTTCAGAAAAATTATTAATATGCAAAGATGCGAAAAACAAAATCAATAGCGTTTGCTTCATCTATTAACACTATATTTCTAAAAAGAATTTATAAGATTAGGGGGAGAACTCAAAATTAATTGATATGCAAAACCCCAACGGCAACGTATAATGGCGAACTGGGGATCTATTTTATTACTTCCAATGCTTTGCTTCAAACTTGTCTGATTTCAAAACCCTTTTTCTATAACAAATGTCTACTTTTCTTCTCGGATGAAAAATAAAACTATGAAATGATTGTCTAGTTAGAAATCCCTCTGGGCAATGGAAATTTCTTCTACTGATTACTTTCTATAGTTTATCGTTTTGTTTTTCAGTATTGTGTTGTCGTTTCCTAATTGTTTTGCTATGCAGATTCTTACGCTATACGAGTTTTTCTTTTCAGTAACTACAGGGCATAGTTGTATTTACAGAATCAACACAGATTTAAAAATTATAATTTGGAAACAAAGTAATCTAAAATTTTAGATATTTATTATTTTATATATTTTAATGGGCGGTATATTAATAACTTCTTACATTTTATGTAGATAAATATCACTAAAGACTATGCTTAATCTATAATCGTTGATGTGTTAATATATTTACTTTCCTCATAATAAATTCAAGTAAAATATTTATGATTCATTTTGGCTTTAATTGGTGGTATAATGGCTTTTTATAAAAATAAATTCAATCTATTTTCAAAATGTTAAATTGACTTTAAAATTATTGTATTATAATATCAATAATAAAATTAATAAAAAAATACTGCAATCGAAATCGAACTCTAGTTAGGGAGCGAAAAATATTACTAGGCGACGAATTTACGAATTCGTCCACGAAGGCCGCTTTATTACATGAAAATTCATTCGGTTAATAAATAAAAATTTATAAAAAATAACATATGAATGTTTTACTTTTTTAATAATATACACTTTGAATACTCATTACTATCCCATCAAGTTTGTATTCGAATTGTGTCAGAAAAAAGAGGTACATTAATTTTGAATATAACATAGTAAATACTTATGTCAACTCTTCCGCGGGACACACACGGTATATAGAAAACTAAGAAATTGTATTAGGGATGTCAGTTAAAAATATGATTTTTTTTTGGGCAATTGGAGAAGTCAGTATCGAAAATACATTTATAAATTGAATTTATTTCGTCTTTTATCGTCCACCTTGAATATCAACCGGAATTGATTTTGTGGCGTAGGTATTGCTATGATTAAAAAGTTCCACGAGCCTATCTTGATCGTTCCATACGGAATGCCTGTTGCACAAATACTGAATTTTGTCATATTTTTAATTGTAATTTGTGTTGGCTGGTGAATCGGAGAAATTTTCGAGATATTATTCATTTTATATCTAATTTCCATATTTAGTTAAAGTTGAGGGTTGATAAGAACTCAGTTGAGACTTAGAAACTGGATCCCATCACCAATTTAAGCAATAAATGGAATAAAGCCAATCAATTTTTTCAAGGGGACATTGACTTACTATCTGTAAAGGCTGAAATCAAATTTCTCTGTGACTCAAGGAATGTACTTGAAAAGCTCCAGAGAGAAGGAAAGTGATAAATGAAGAAAGGATTATGCATAATAACAATTAATTATTATTTTTAATTAATTTGAGGCAGAAAACTGTAGGGAAAATCAACCTCTTGTGTATTAATAATCTACAAGAAACGACTCTACACATTTTTATTAAAATTTTAAAAAATCTACACTGTACCATCTTTTTTTATTGATTTTGAAACCGATAAAACCAAATTTTTGTTTTAATCAAATTATTACATCAAGTATTTGAACGTTGAGACCGCCATTTTGAATTTTGGATAGATCAAAAATTTTATCAAATTTGAATCGGGCATAGTTAAAAACATACCATAAGATATTTTTGATAACATTTCAATAGTTTTAGAACAGTCAAAAAGCATTGAAGATTTTTAATTTTTGACTTTGAGTCTAATAACTAAACAAAAGTTGTTTATATTAAAGTCCTCTATAAACCCTTTTAAGCTTGGACCACATATTTGGTGACACCTTGTATATACTGCGTGATTCAAACTTGACCGTGTTCTTTTGACAGATATTTTGACAGATCACGCGTGACTACTGTCAAACTCAAATGACATATAAACTCAGTATTGTATGGCAATTCATCATGGTACGACTTACGCTTGACCAACGTTTACAAATCGTTCAACTTTATTACGAAAAACAGCGTTCTGAAAATGTTTTCGTGCGATTCGACCATTTTACGCGTCATTCTCGGCCCGGTGAGTTCACTATTCGCGACTTAATCGTAAAATTTGAAAGTGAAAAAACATTATGGGATCTCCCACGAACTACCATTGCACGTCCGGCCCGTTGTGTCGCAGCGGTAGCTGAGGGTACGCGTGAAGACCACCGAGAATCGATTCGGCATCGTTCTCAGCAGCTTGGCCTCTCGTATTCAACAACCTGGCGTATTTTACGTCTAGATCTTCATCTGAAGGCATACAAAATTCAACTCGTGCAAGAAATAAAGCCAACCGACTTCCGTGCACATCATTTGTTTGCTCTATGGGCGCTTGAACGCATCAAAGAAGATGAACTGTTTTCGGTCCAAATTTTGTTCGGTGATGAGGCTCATTTCTGGCTCAACGGCTACGTTAATAAGCAGAATTGCCGCATTTGGGGTGATGCGCACTCCGAAGAGTTTCAAGAGGTACCATTGTATCCCGAAAAACCACTGTTTAGTGCGGTGGGCCGATGGTATCATCGGTCCGTATTTTTTTCAAAAATGAGGCCAGCGGCTACGTTACCGTCAAATTGCACACGCTATCGCGCAATGATAACGGATTTTTTGGTGCCAGAAATTGAAGGATGCGCGCCTGCACATACAGCGGGCATTACAATGGATTTATTGCGACAAAATTTTGGTGAACAATTTATTTCGCGCAACGGCCCGGTCAATTGGCTGCCTAGATCGTGTGATATCACCCCTCTGGACTTTTTTCTTTGGGGCTACGTGAATTCCAAAGTCTTTGCTAATAAACCAGCGTCACTTGAAGTCTTGGAAGCAAAAATTACTCGATTTATTCGTGAGATTCCGGTCGAAATGCTCGATCGAGTGATCGAAAATTGGACCCAAAGAATGGCCATGCTAAGGCGTGGTGGCGGTCAACATTTAAAAGAAATTATTTTCAAATATTAATTGCCATAAGTAAAATGTGTCGTACGATATCTCGTTAAAACATTGACACGTATAAATAGTATAAACTAAGAAAATGCCAACAGTTAATGTAACGACATGTGCTTTACAAGTCATACGCTATCAACGACAGCTTTAATGCTTGAAACACTGTGTCGATTAATTGCCATATTATGTGCTTTCAGTTGACAATCAAGATTTCACAACTACATTCAAGTATAATTGTTTTATTTTCATGTAAAAAATACGGTCGAGTTTGAATCACAATATATACAGGGTGTTTCAGAACTATGAGATCAAACTTCAATGCAACAGTAGCAAACATTTGAGTAGAGGACCCATGTTCGAAAATTATGGTGGCCTAAGACGCGTTAAAATTTAGAAAGACGATAAATTGCCTAAATGCATTTAATTTTTGCCTTTTGTACATGCCCAAAGCGCTGAGCCAAATCCTCACGTATTTGTACAGCAGAGTGAGCCGGCGCTACATTATGCTGAAACCACATTTGCTGTCGAATGTTTATTGGAACATTTTCAGAAGTTCTGGAAGAACTCCTCCAAGAAACGCCGGTAAATAGGTCCTGTTAACCGTTCATCGTCTTTCTAAATTTTAACGCGTCTTAGTGCCGTAGTGACACTTTTCCGGACATGGGTCCCTCTACTCAAAGGTTTTCACTGTTGCAGCAAGTTTGATCCCATAGTTCTGGAACACCCTGTATAAATATTGGGTAATTAGAGTACGTCAATCAATCAATCCCGTCCTTTATTGTGCACCTTCTATATTAACCGAAAATTACCAAATTCGGAAAACTGCGTTATACTTGGAGATTTTAATTTCTCTGAACTCACCTGGCCTATTGACAGAACCCTGCTCCCGATAATGCTCCTACATATTTTTTGAATACAATCAACAGATGAGGATTGTCTCAACTAATTTCGCTTCACTCGACTTATTACTGGCCAACAATTATCACTGTTGGATCTTCTACTCACTAACAATACTGAACTCGTAACGAGTTATGAAATAGGACCGCCAGTTGGAATATCGGATCACGTTACCATAACCTTTACAATGCAGTTCTTTTTATCTCTGCACGTAAACATAACATGTTAGCAACTTCATTTGAAAATAGTTTCAGCTTTGAGCCTGTTAGTCTAGCATATGCCAGCATGTCTCACTCGGTAGAACATTTCACTGTGTGACATCTACTTCAGTCAACAATTAATTGTAAATTATATAAAAAAATATAAAAACCGATTGTTCCTCTGACATTGGCGGCCTATCGGCTAATGTATTTCTTAACCGTGGTACAAGTTTGCTGTAACCGTTTTATGTCTTTCCATTGTCATCAAATCTCTAAAGCATGGTTAACTGCCTCCGTCAGTGATAATTTAGACCCTGGCAATTACAGACCGATCAATCTTCTTCAATCGCTAGTAGCTAATGGACATCATAATAAGCGACGCTCTTCGTTTATTCCTACTCTCCACGGGTGTAATACCTAAGGCAACTTGGCTTCATGCCGGGAAGATCTGTCATTTCAAATTTGTTAACATGTTTGATTGACTGGACTATTGCCTTGGATAATAAGTACCCCATTGACGCTATTTACCTCGATTTTACCAAGGCTTTTGATATAATACCAAAATTGGGGTATTTGTGGAAATTTACTTGCCTGGATTGAAGCATTTCTTTGAAACCGAAGATTCTATGTTAGAGATCCCCAGGGATCCGTATTAGGTCTTTTGTTGTTTCTCGCATATATATACATAGATGCTATTGGTAAATGGGGTCATGACTGGTTATTACCGTTAAACGTCCACAAGTGTATTGTACTGCGCCTTTGTAAGAATAACCCACGTATGCCTTACTTTATCAACGGATCTCCTTTAGGACCTGTGAGCTCTCTCTGTGATCTTGAAGTAAACTTAAAAAGAAAACTTAAAACTAGTGTCCGCCAAAATTTTTAACTAATAGGATATTTTACCTTAGAATAATCTCTCTGCATCTGTTTTCTGTACAATCCTTAAATGCATTTAAAAATAGATGCGATGATTGGCTTTCTACATCAATTTAATATATTTAATTTTTTCATGTCATTTAATTAATTAAATTTAGTTTTGTTTGTTTTTCCTTTATTTTCTTACTAGCTGTCTCGGCCCCGCTTCGCTACGCCAAATAAAAGAATTGTTAGCAGTTATCTGTTAGATCTGTTAGATATTCTGATTTTTTTCCGGCGATGTTTTCCAAGATGGCGACTTCGGATGTTCAGTGAGGTTGTAGAGCTTAATGAGTTCTATCACTCATCTGAACATTCTGAGCCGCTATCTCTTATCAGTACGAAGATAATATCGATAAAAGAAAGTCTCGCGAAACTGAGCACAATTTCGACCTATTTCACTTTAACGGTTAATCGGAAAGGATCAACGAAAACGCCAATATGGCGAAAAATGAAATAATTTTTGCATCACGTCTCGAGCATAATAAATTTTTTTTTGAACAGCTATATTTCCAATGATAATTGAAAGCACTGATAACGAAATAGATAGGTACTCACTTGTTGATCAATTACTTTGATGATAATATATTTTCAAGTGTCAAGTGCCAAGTCGATCACAATAACAACCGTTGCGTGCATACATTTTCATTCGATCAACGTCTCATTCATCTGATTTTAACCCATTTCCTCCCGAAGAGAAGCGAAAAAGCATCACTGATTTTCAAAAAATCATATCTCCGAAAGTATGCGTCCGATCGCAAATTTTTTTTTGTTGGAAAGGTACATCTTTTGGCTACCTTCGCTCCATACATTTCGACCTCCTTAGGAATATGCACACCCACTGTGCGTCGAAAAACGGCTAAGAAGTTGTCGAGCAATCGCGAAAATAAAACGTTCGTGACCTATTCTGGATCGACCTGAAGAAGTGTGTAAAATTTTATTCTAATCGGACTAACGGTTTATTCGAGGACAAACAAACAAACATACACACATTCATTTTATATACAGGGTGGTCACTTTCAAGAAGCTCACCATTGGGATATTCTAAGCGGTGGGAGATACAGCATCGGTTAAATTAGAGAAAAGTCGCACATTTTAACCACTTTTAAGAATTAAAGAAAAGTAAGATATTCCCACTCATTCTCAAGTTATGACAAAAAAACTTATTATTTATTAATAAAAATCAATTGGCCATGGCAAGCGGAATGTACAATTTATTTACATTAAGTAACTTTAAAAAAACGAAAATATTACAAAAGCTGCTCAAAATGTCCACCTTCTTGCTGGATACAGAGTCCTGTTCTTTTGTTCATATTTAAAATTGCCCTACTTAATCCCAATGGTGAGCTTCTTGAAAGTGACTTATTTACCTAATAACCAAAAGTGCACTATAACAGCGCCAGGGGGCGTCAAACTTTCCAAAAAGTGTCTGATGCCAGGAAAGTTGCTTTCATACTGGCACTGTCAAATAACAACAGTCAACGATACGAAGCCAAAATAATTTTGACAAATAAAAAAATTGAATACTTTCTTCTTTCTTATTAAATTGCGCTAATGTTATTAGTTCGATCAGAAAAAAATTAAAATCATATCCCTGCAAGGCGCATCCATACGCTTCGAAATTCAACTAGACTGCTAGTAGGCTATGCGATCAAATCTATAATTTGTGACATTCATTTTCGGATCTTCCAAAATTACTCACGTTTCAATTTTGCGATTAACTACTTGAAAAATGGGCTACACATTTTCCGAACAGACTGATATGCTGTTAGTGTTGGGCTTTTGCAGTGGCAATTGTCGGGAGAGCATGAGGGTTTACGCAGAAAGTTCCCAAATCGGATTGACATGATCGCATAGCCTACTAGCAGTCTACTTGAATTTCTAAGAGTATGGATGCGCCTTGCATAGATATGATTTTAATTTTTTTCTGATCGAACTATTAACATTAGCGCAATTTAACAAGTGAAAAAAAAAGTTTTCAAATTGTTCATTTTATTTGTCAGAATTATTTTGGTTTCGTATCGTTGACTGTTGTTAAACTATTATCATTTATTTGACAGTGCCCGTATGAAAGCAACTTTTCCTGGCATCAGTAATTTGTCCACATTACACAGAAAAACGTCTTCGGAAGCAGACAACCAGCATACGAAAGCGGAACAAAATCCGTCAAACCGTTCTCGAGTTATTGCCAATATACAATATTTTTTTGGAAAATTTGACGCCCTCTGGCGCCCTTATGGTACACTTTTGGTTATAGGTAAATTGGTGTCAAACGGTCTATTTTGAGCCAGAGAACCTCAGGTAAAGCTATGTACACACCTTTCAGAAACACCCTGTATATAGATGTTTTAATATTCCATTTGAGATATTCAATTTAGATGTATAATGCTTTTTGATTTATGTTACATTTAGTTCATTTTAGAATAGGGATTAATTAATTGTTTTGCAGTTGTACTCGTCATTATATTTAATTTTATTAGCTTACATAAGCTTTGTGCCTCAGCCTTTATTATTGTATAATAAATAAATAAATAAATTGCTTTTGTGAGGTAAGCGCTCGGTAAGTATATAGAACACTCAAAGAATACTTCCATTGCTAACCCAAAAATTACGTAGATTAATTATTGATGGTTGTTTATAAAGTGAATCTTTAACTATCATTGCTGATATGAGTTTATTTTGATCGTCTTCAATATATTTCGAAATTCTCACAATATGGTGAGATACGTTGCTTAATGATTGTACATTACCTTGATCAAAAAGTTTCAAGAACAAAACCCACCGTGTAGTGTTTTCAGTAATCCGACTTAGTTCATATATTGTATTAGTTGTCACATCATTGACGCATTAAATTTTTACGTCATTGTTACCTCGTCTACAGTTATCTACGAGCTTTTTTTAATTTTTGTTAATCATGTCTGTTTTCTACGACACTAAAAATTTTGCATCAAATGGGACAATATCGAGTTTAATGAATAATTTTGTTTAATTTTCTGAGTCAAACTTTTTAATGAAGATGGTTTCGCATAACTTGTGTACGTACTATCAATATTATGCTGCAGTTTTTGGTTTTCTTTTCTGTTTTAAATATACGTTATTGAGTAGATACGGTTCCATTTATTCCTATAATTTTTATTTTATATGTTGTATGTCTTTCGTGAAATAATTCTTGCCTAGTTTTAATTTTTGCCATGGAATTCAACTATGCATTTCAAAGCATACACGTTAAAATGCAGTGGAACATATTTGAAAATCGGTATTGAGTTTTGTGTTTTGCATGCAAATCATCTAGTTTATAACTTAAGAAGAGGAACGTGGTTTGAAAATTGATAATTGAGTGTAATTGATACGTTTCTTTTTAAATTTTTAGTTCTAATTAAAAATGTACTGATAGTTTTAGTTTCGCATTTATCTAACAACTTTTGAAAACACATACACAAACAAGACATTAAAGCAACTGGTATAATACGAAGTTTACTCCACTGGATAATTTATTACTTTTCTCACCCCTGTATTTGTCGAAGGATTAAAGATCTACTATAATGATGCTAGATGTGTTCACTGGTAGTGTCTAGCATATTGCATAGAGCCGTTACATTTCATTTATAATATTGATTTGTCATCAGTTTTATTGAATTCAAAAGCATATTTTATCATTACTCTTTGATTAATATTTAGATTTATTGTTTGTTCAAGTCGTGCATTTATAATAACAAATATAAAATTGAAGATGGAGCTCGAATTTTCTTGGAGTTTTCCATTGCAGCAAAGCTTCATAAATTGTTGCAGTGAAACAGCAGTTTATTTTACTGAAACTTTGTCTACAAATCTTTTCCACATGTTCATGACTGTATAATATTAAATAAAAATGATTATTGCTGCCACTTCAAGTCAAAACGTCAAAAATAATTTCACCATTTATTTATTTAAATCAATTGAAGAAGACACACATTAACAGTTAGCGATAAAATCCCTTGGGGCAGAATTCACTTTTACGCGGCATTAAATCTGATATCGGTAATATTCAGGTAAAACTTATTTTTATGACTCGTAGGTAGATCGTAGAATACTCTTCTTAAATTTTTCACGTTATCTATACACATAAAATCGCGGCCCGGTTTGTCTGTCTGTCTGTCTGTTCGTCTTCTCCTCCAAAACGGCTGAACCGATTTCTGAGATCGATACGTAAAATTGTTCAGGAGGTACAGGCGCTGGTCTTAGGCGGGGTCACGTTGACCTGACCTTTTGCCTCTGACCTGGAGCATGACCTCACGTCTTTAATTTCAGGTTTGTCTAGATTAAACCCATTTTCAAATGGGTTTGGTTACTAGTATCAAATAAAAACTAATTTTTAAGGAATATTTTCATCAATAAAGTTTTTATTTATTTATATTATTACGAGATTAACCAATTTTCCTCCTCATTCCCCTCAGTTACTCATCATCACCTTCTTCTTCTTCTTCTTCTTCATTGTTTCTGCTGTGTACTTCAGCAGGCAAGAGCAATTGGATGGCATCTTGAGGATATTTCTTCATCTTTTTGGATGTAATGGACGTAAACTGGTGATGAGTGGATCGGATGAAACTAGCATACTGTTCATTATGTCTTGGAGACATTTATTTTCGAAAACTTCCTCGAATGATGCTCCCTGATATCTTTAAATTCTTGTTCTTTGCCTCTTGTGCTTATGCATGTTACAAAATACAGTAACACCTCCTCTTAAATGTGCGTTAGGTACCTAGGCAACTCTGCTTTTTCCTTATTTTTCTATGTAGGTTTAGGTATGTAAAAATTGCAAAACTTGAAATTTTTAGTAATAGTAGATTTTACTAGGAGTTAAACTAATATAATTGTTGAGCTTAAAAAGTTTGCTGGCGAGGCGTCAGCCGAGACAGCAAATTAAGCAAAACAATTACATTTTAACCCAAGTGAAATATATTTATTTTTCTTCAGCGTTTATTGCTAGTTTTCATGTGTTATTTTCAAATGTTCGAGATTTTGAGTGTTATGGTGACGTTTATTCTCGACAAATCAAGTTGGTACTTTACTGTTACATCATATTATGACATAACCTAGTACCAACCTCTAAATAGTTGTTAGAAACAAAATAACTGTTTGCTTTTAATGTCTAGGCAGTAAAAAGTTTTAGCTCTGCCAGTAGTTCAATAATATGACGTTTTATTGTCGCTTGAAGAAAAGAAATTTAAATTACCTATTGCTAACAGTACTGTTTGTATAATATCAACTCCGTGAACAAGTAACTTGTGGACTGTAGGAGCCATGCTGTACCAAGGATAGAGCTCTATGAAAAGTCGCGCAGTTTCCAAAGCGTAAGTCTTGAATTTTTCAGATAAATATTGTAGCCCGATGAAATGACCACTAAAATAAAGTGGAATTTTTTAATCAGATTGTTATCCAATCCTGTAATAGAAGCTGCCTTTTCAGCATCAGAAAAAATCTTCTTGCAGTATTTCCATCATTGGAATTTTCAAATCCGGGTTTGAGACCCATAGAACCAAACTAATTTTTCATTTTGACTTTGTTTTGATCAACAATGTGTTTATCGTCTTTACGCGCCTGCCATTTCTTTATAAGCAGCTTATAACTCAAGTGAAGAAGAAATTCAAAACATCTGATCCAGCAGTGTAGTGTAGATAATCCGAATTCAAGATATAATGGAACAAGTACAGTGCGTTTCTATCATTTCTTCTATTGAGTTGAACTGTTTGGAACTTGCTCCACAAACTTTTGCGTAGACTTATTTTCTGCGATAGCATTGCATAGTTGCCGTCGATCACTGTGAATAACAGTTTGTGGTCTACCTATATAACCTTATCACTGA
This sequence comes from Abscondita cerata, assembly GCA_030710515.1. Classification (NCBI taxonomy): domain Eukaryota; kingdom Metazoa; phylum Arthropoda; class Insecta; order Coleoptera; family Lampyridae; genus Abscondita; species Abscondita cerata. Next base: position 245,022 of record JALBCR010004377.1, on the reverse strand, counting down.
TGTCAAACGTGAAGCGATTAAATCTCTTATTTGATCGTCAATATTTTTTTTTCGTTAACAGAGCATTTTTGTTAATTGCAAAGTTTTATACGAGGAAATCTCTCAGGATCTTTTATCCTGATGATATATATTGGTGACGAGGCAAATTCTTTTTGCTCATTTGCATCCTGGATCTTTTGTCCTTGAGATCTTGACAAGCCTTTTTATATTCTTTTGCACGTTTGGGGGACCGCGCAACAGCCGAAACAAGCTTGGATGCAGTTCGTTGTTCTGTAGAATGTAACTCCATGGCAGTAGCAAAGGCTAATTAAGGAAGTTGAATTTTACGCCTATTTTTTACATTTTATTCTTTTGAGCGGAGCGAATAAAATTCAAAATCCTTTAAGGACGGCCGCGTTTACAAGGACTTTTAGAAGGCACACCAGTTTGACTAAAGACTGGAAATTTAATTTCGGTTTGTAGCCGACTTTTGTGGCGTATGGCAAATGATTCCTTGTTATATTTTTGTTGGTCCATTTTTGCTTCAGTTTTGAAGTAAAACAAGAAATGTTCAATTTCAAGTCCTTCTTCTCTGATTCGGGCAATTAGATCGCGCTTGGAGAACTTTAACCAAATGATCCACTTTATTCTGCCATAAAGGACCCCATCATTCATAATGTAATCACTTTTTATATTTGGACATCAGTTGTAGGATCTGTAAACAATATAATAAAAGAAAATGGTTGAATCTTAGAAAATGTTCTTATCAATTTTCTTTATTAGTATCTACGGTCTTAATTTTTGCTACTAAAAATAGACACCATAGGCTACATCTGAGAAAAAATCTCCAGTGGGCCCAAGTGTTTTTATGAAAAATTAAAAAAATCCGTGAAAAAAATCATCAAGCTCAAAGGTCAAAGTTGCGTGCAACATGATAAATTTTAAAACTATACATTAAAAAGAAGTACTTAATACTAGCTAACTGATCCATCTGCAAAGATTTTTCAAAACTGAATAGGAAAAATAAATATGAAAGTTCCTTCCACTCGATGAGTGATTACTGACGTAATCTGATACCTGTCACATTGTCAACTTTAATTGCTTAGGAGAGGGAAAACCAAGTTACCAATTAGAATATTATTATTGGTGTTCTTTTGTTGCGTGTATGCTACTGTACAAGAACACTTGGCTTGTTATCGATACGCGTGTTTAGGCATTTAAAGTTGTCGCTCCTGATAACGGTATTGCACTTTAAACATTCACAGTCGTTACAGTTAACTGTTAGCATTTCTTAGTTTATTATTATTGAACATGATGCATTGACAAATTGACTCCATTATTTTATTGGTGTTACATAAATATTCTGGCTTTAATTTTTCGATTTTCTGCCGCGTAAAAGTGCCATTGTGCCCCATTGTGCGACGCGACGTTTCGCACCGTAAAGGTTGTGTGCTTGCAGCTAGTGCCATTGCAAGCATCCACTTTAGGGTGCGCAACGTCGCCTCAACAGAACTAGTTTTTCTACAACATTTGCACTTTCCCATAAGGGGTCCAGACGTCTTTTGATGTTCCTGCCAAAATATTCGTATATTTGACTTAAGGAAAATTGAGTTACATCATACTTACATAATTTTTCTTAAACAAATACACTAAAGTGGTATTTTACTATATTGTAAGCACTTTATCTGCCGCAAATCTTTGTCCACATACCCAAGACTACATGAGATTAAAGAAAATAATTATCGTTGTACTTCATATCAAAATCCCTCCAAATTAGCAATAGAAGACCACTATTATTTTACTGTTACGTATCGCATACCTGAAAGCAAATCTTAATAACCCTAAAATATACTCGAAAACTAAATTTTCCGCCCTTGCACTTTAAAACTGAGAATTTTCGCATTCTATTGTCATTCCATATATTTTTTTTAAACGTCAGGTTAAATCAAAATAATTTATAATTTGGTGTCAGTGTGCACATAGGCAAAAATGCATGAATCGGTCATGTAACAAATGCTCATTTTCTGCCCTTTAGGCACAGTACACTATGGTGAATGGTAACTTTTCACTTTTTCAACTGCTTTAATTTCGATTGTCTTGCATTTTAAAAGTTTTCAAATTAATGTTTTTTTAAATATTTAATATGTTTTTATGCTTCTTTTGCACTAAATTAGTTTAGTAAATAAAAGACGTTTATAACTTATTTTGATCTGATGTTTGATTTGATCAACACAAGCCTAATCTTCAGGTTTATTATGGTAATTTTGTTTTTACGATAACAATTTTGTTCCATGCTTTTCTTTGTATAAAAAGTAACTTGTTCGTGTAATAACGTATTTTAAAATTTCTAAAAATTGAAATAGTACCTTGTTATGGATATCTGTCATTGTCATTTTTTTTCTTTGAGTAATAAAAGTTTGATTGTTCTACGTTGAAATTGTGATTCGATTTTCTAATCATAATAGATCAATTAGATGTATTCATTACAGAATGTTGACGTCTAGTGTCTACCAAAGACGGGTAGTAAGAAACACAATGTTAACAATAAGCGTTAGTTTATTGTATTAATAAAATGTAACATGTACCTAATGAATCTTGTACATTGACATAATTTAAATAAGTTTGAGCTCTGATTCCATTAAATCAAATAATACTTACATTAATAGATGTTATAATGTATTCTTCTACGATTTTTTTACGATGTTAATCTAATTTTAATTTAATCTTTTATAGTGTTTCAGGGTACAAACGAATTTGTTGAATTAAGTGTATGTGATGATGCACTTAATTAAGTTTAATGCAATGTTAAACTACTACTCATAAATTAAGTAGACGAATCTTCACTGACTAGATTAAATAAAGTACTAGTGCAATAAATTTTCGTACTAATCCTAAAAAGATTTATATTAGAAGCTGTTGCACTTGCTACTATGAAGTAAAAGTTTGAAGAATACCGAAAGAATGCATTTGATCTAGAATTCGAAATGGTTAAAAAATTCTAGCATTTGTTGCTGGTTCATCATAATCCTCATTCCCATTCTTAATGAAAATCTGTAATTTTCTAGGAAAATATAGAACTTACTGAAGAACTATTAAGAGAAAATTCGTAGATAATAAAACTTTAAAATAAGGTATTTGTAATAATTGAAAGTTGTTATTTAGTGCATAACTATTTAATAATTATTAACACTACAAAATGTTTAAATGAACTTTTTTGGCGAAGAGTTTAAGTGAAATTTTTCCTAGTAATGTCCTGATCCGTAAGTAGTACTTACGACGGATCTAATAGCAACTATATTTGCAAAATGAGTTTGATTTTTCATTAAAACTGTTGTGTTTTAGGAATTTTTTGCAATCTCGAGTATCCGTACCAATTTTTTCAGTTTTTTTTAAAAATATTACATTTTTCTTTTTAAATTTCTTTGAGGAATTTTAAACAATTCTAACTAAGTGTTGGCAAAAATGACAATCTCTAATCGCCTGTTGTAAGTTTGCAAGAGATTGTATAATAGCAAACAAACACCGAGAATCATTCGATACCTTTTGGGACTCTTCAGGATTGAAAGAACTTCTAAAGATTAAAAAAATCTTAAAAACACCAAATATTTTTTTTTCGGTTTGCATATTAAGGCGAAGTTTTAGCGAACCGCATGCTCAGATTCGCAACGAGTTGAGGGGAGTACAGGCGCATTATCGTACCCCCTTCCGATTTATAAGAACACGGTCTAGTAGACGGAATGATGCAAAACTAAAAGAATTAGCTTTCCTGGAAGTATTATATTGAGCGCAAGACTTACAGGTTTTCCGCCAGGGCCCATTTTCTTAGAAAAATTACTCAGTTGCGGAATTTTTTCAGAACAATAAACAATTTTTTTTCAATTTTAATGGTTATTTCTAAAGCTCTACAGCAATAAAATTTTCTATTTCTTATCATCACTTGAATTAGAGCATGTCAAAAATGCCCAATTTAATGAAGTTTGCGATTTTTTTTAATGACATTCCGCTAAACCCCTAAACGCAAAAGGAGCTGTACGGGGTGGACCGATTTCGATGGGATTGCAGGGTATTTCGGTAACTATTACTATTAGAACAAAACTGTTCACGTAACATTAGGCCAAGTTTTTGAGACAAATTAAACAGCGAAAACAAAAATTTCCTATCTTTTTTCATTTTTGATGCAGGGACCAAAAATGAATTTTTCCAAATTTTGAAAGGGTTCCATATCTCATCTGTTGATAAAAATTCAGGAAAATTTCTTGTGCAACTTGTCAATTCTTAACTTTGGTCACCAATAGTCAAGATGTCACATAAACTTAGTTTTTTTTAAATGTAAACCATAGTTTACTTTGACTTCATTAAAATTCTTATTTTGCAAGCTTTTCTACAATATATAGTTTATAGAGGTTTTACAAGCGAATTTGTAAGTTTGCACTTTGTAAGTAGGCGCTGCAATTAATTAAAACAATGAAACACAGCACATCTGTCAAAACAAAGCAAATTTTGCTTTCGCCGGTTTATTTGTCTCAAAAACTTGACCTAATGCTACGTGAATAGTTTTGCTCTAACAGTAATAGTTACCGAAATACCATGCAATTCCATCGAAATCGGTCCACCCTGTACAGCTCTACAGTACATATTCCTTTATATGTAGACAAAAAATCAAGTTGATATACCCATAAGTAAAAGAGAAATTGTTTAAGAAAAGACATTGTAGGTACGGGTCAGTTAAACCTCGCCTGAAGGCCATATTTATAGAAAATTTTATTATCTGTCAATTCAGTTTAAATAAAGTTTCAGTAAGATTTCGATTTTTAGAATTGACCGTATTTATATGAGGCGCTTGAATCATTAATAATAAAAGAATCATCAATATCGAATCATACTAAAGAAAAATGAATATCTTCAAAATTTAAAAATTGTGATAATTGTTGCTTATATTATAATATAATCTTAACCAAAATTATACTGTATTACCTCCGCCTTATAAAAAGAAAGATTATGACGAGTAGTTAAAGTTTTCCTTTTTTTTTAAATATATTAAAAAGATCTATTTCAATTGAACTATCTTATTGCACACATCCAATTCACAATAATTAAAACTATGATGCAAATAAAATCATAAAGGTTTTTTTCTCCAACCAATATAGAATTTCACAATTCTGAAATCAAATATAATTACAAAATGCTAACATTCTCACTCTTGGGATTGAAAATATTCTGGCGCACCTGTAGGCCTGTGCGATTTAAATGCATTACTTTGTAGCTCTACAGATAAAAAATGTTTCTGACATTGATTTAACATCCTTGACTGTCAGGACCATGACAGAGTCATCGGGCAAATAATAATTTGTTTCTTCAAATATTTATTTCAAACTTTTGGTCGTTAAGAATGTATAGTCTCTTACACGGTAAGATTGAAAATTTCCCATGCTCGTGATTTTTAAAGTTCGCCTCCGGCTCGCACTCGGAACCTTTCACTCGCATCGAATGTTAATTCTAATCTAGTTACATAATATATTTATTACGTCTTTTACACCTGGTTTCTAAGTGCACTTGGAACAGTTGTAGAACTTTGAATCCATACTAAAAACAGTTCCGACGAATAAGCAAAGAAATTGGCTATCGATTCTTGGTGGTGCTAACATTACTAAACGACATCACATAATCAATTATGTTACTGGTTAGGAACTACATTAATTGTATTGGTATTTTTGTCGCTGTTTTTTGGGTTTGTCCGAAACGTTTACCCCACGAGTACCAAATTTAGTTTGTAATTTTCGTAGCTCTTCTTCTTTTTATTGGCTGCTTAATTTCAAGCGTTATTTAGTTATTTATTCTTATAAAGCACGTGAAAAATAAGTTCACGTTTCTTTGTTCGTGTTCAAAATAAATCACTTTTTTTGTTTATTATATATTATAATATTATATTATTATAGTCGCACGTTACTTGTTGTCAGCTTGATGCCGTATGCGGAAGGGTGAATCTGAGACGCAAGATCTCTTACACAATGTGACGTGATCACAACTCAAAATTCTCGCAACTCTAACTCATAACTCCCCAAGAACAGTAACTATCGGTAACAGGATTGATAACTGCTACCAGACACACGTTTACCAAACAATCTAGAAGTATAGTGACATCACAAGCGATCAATGTGCGGTGTGCACTGCAGTCCTTTCTGGGCTTACTAACGTTTGTGGATAAAGTTAGCCCCCCATTTTTTAAAATTAAATAAGTTGTTAGTTGTTCCAGATTGTTCTATGTTTGTTCTGTATTGTTCCAAAGTTATAAGACCCAAAACTAAAAAACAAACCAATAAACTTAAAAAAACATCTTTTTTCAGTGGGCTCCAGTTTTTTGAAAAAGCAATTTTTTTATTGTTCTGGATCGTTCTAGGTGTTCTGAAAATTATTCCAATTTACCAATTCTGTGAAATAATTTTTTTTATTTTGGATCGCTTACAGAGCTATAAAAGCACCAAAATGAGTTCTTTTATAGAAATTTGAGTTCTTTTATAGAAATAGAACAATTTTTATTCCGAACGGTGGTAACACTGATAACGTCCAAGCTGTCATTACGTTCGCTGTGCATTAATTTAAATCATAATTAATGTTCAGTAGATTTATTTATCTACTTATTTTTATTTCCACCCATTTTTTTAATGAAACATATGATAAATGTACTAATTAAACTTAAACTAGCATTTAAACCAAAGTTTAATGAAAATATTGCCACCTTAGTAATTACACTTCAAAATTCCCTAAATTTAAAACTCGCAAAATTTTATTTTAAAATCAATTTGAAAAGCCCAAAATAGAAAAAATAGTATAAAGAATTCGTTTCAGAAGGCATTTTAGCGACTCGTAGTTTCTGTACTCGTCTTATAAAATGCGTTTTCTGAAACCAGTTCTTTAATATACTATTTACAAAGATATGGCAAAATACATCAACAAGTGCTCAATTAAGTTAGACAATGGTTACACGAACCCTACCACGACGAACAGTACGTAACTCTCCTAGTACACTTTGCCAATCCAACGCCTTCATAATAAGTAAAGAGAATATGTAAATACGTAATAATACATAACATAAGAGCTTTAAGCTTCATCAACCAGCATATATTTCAAAATGGGTAAGAAATAAATAAATACTATATTCATATACAGAGTGGGCACTTAGGTCAGCGATTTGAATCATAATTTTTAATACGGAAGTGGGTAATAAGATATGAGGTTTTCTAAAGTTTCAATCTAATCCAAAGTAAATTTGGCTTTAGAAGAATTTTTAAATTCAAAAATTAGCGATTTTTTGACAATTTTCAAAAATTTATTTCTCGAGTCTATTTAACCGATTGACCTCAACTTGGTCTCATTTTATTTGTTGAAGCCTCTATTTTCGAAAAGAAGTTATACCGAAGTTTAGATCAAACTCATCCTTTAGTAGAAGATTGTAACTAGTTCATTTAATTTTATAAAATTTTATCTATTTTTAATGTACTCTAACTTTAACAAATTATGGGATTAACTTTTTTAAAACTTTATTTATTTGTTTGTTTCGATTAAAAATTTTAAAGTTAACATACAATTTTATTACTTTAAAATTACACTTCGATATATGATATCTCAAAATTATTTAAAAAAAAATTTACCTACTTTCAAATAGCTCTAAATTTTTCGTTGAACTTCGAATTAGACTCAGAAAATCCCCATATTCTAAATTTAAATAAAAATTGTAGATAACCTAATTTACAACAATTTATTCTAAACAATTTTTGCGATTTTTGCATTTATAATATTTATCAAGATATTGTTAAATGAAGGTAAAGAATAATACGTGATTACTGTAATTCAGTTATTAATTATCGGATCAAAAGTTTATAGACAAGAAATACTTATCTGGATTATGTCCAAAAGCTAAACAAACCTCCGATGGTATAAAAAATTAATAAATACCAATTTCACGAAAATAAGACCAACGGTTCTTCAAATATCGTGTTTGTATACTGTCGGTGGGGGTTACGAAACATTTTTAAAATTATTTTACCCACTAACTATCATTCCAGAAATTACAAAAAAATGGGATGTTAAAATATTTTATTTTGAAACTGTCGCATAACTTTCCATCTTATTATAAGACGTAAAATAGAAAAACATATAAAAATATCGAATTTTTCAAAACTCGTAAACAGGGATACCTTCTTTAAAAAATTGTATTTCTTTGACGCACCCTTCAAAACAAAATACACTATTAAAGTTTCTTAAAAATATACAAAAGATCATTTTATCTAACTCAGATGTAAGTAACAAAAAATTTATTTGGAAAACCGCAATTTATAGATATAGTATACAAATGTAACTTACAGAAAGATCATAATTAAAACTGATCATTTTCATAGACTCCAACTGTACAATCTCCCCTTGAAGTTTACTTTGGTTAATTTTCTTGACGATAAGATTTTTGTCACAATTGCAACCTTAGAAATTAAACCTTAGTTAACTTAAACGGAGATGTACGACTAACCTAATAAATCAAATTCAAATATGCAGTTCAAGAATCACCAAATTACCTTACTTTGCCCTACACCAGATTACATCCAGGAGAATACATTTGAGAATTGTTTATTTTAAAGGGAAGCAAGAAAACAGAGTGATATTTCTTCGCATACAGTTCTTATATACTTTTTTAACACAAAGGATCTTCAAAAATACGTTTAACATTAATTTTATTACATCTGTTTAGATTACTACTTAAGCTGCAGGTTGTCAAAACAAACATTTTAAAATTTAACTTTCGGTTAAAACATGTACTAAAATATTTTAGTGTAAAAATGTAAAAGCTTAAAACCTTTTCACACCTTCTTAGTTTTATATCACGTTTTTTGGTACATTGAATCAGGCAGAATATCCATTAAAAATACTGAATGAATTGTATTTTAACCACTACTATGCGAACAACATATTAATCTCAATAAACTATTTAGTCTTCAATTAAATTTTCGTAGTTAATTTTGAAGATTATCCACTTTTAAAATTTGTTAGTCTAATCTGTGATTAATTATCTTTTTCACGCCAATTTTTAAACAATTGTTAACGATTTATTGGCCAATTTTAATAGAAAAGAGTTCCTGGGAAAAGATTTGCTGTATTGGATTTCGTTCTACGTAATTGCACTATCTAAAAAGTACGTTAAATGTGTTTTATTGTTCAACTATAGGATTATATATGATACTGTAAGTTCTCAATTGCAAAAACACCATTAATCAATCACTTGAATATTTTATGGCAGTCATTAAATTTCATTTCTGAACGATCATGCATTACTAAAGGACATGATTTGTAAGCGTTGTGTACTTAACATTAAAAAAAATTAGATTGTTTTAATGATTTCACCTTAATTTTTCCGGGTTGTGATTCGACACTTATTATCATTGTCAGTTTTAGATTTTTAACTGAGCTACCATTGGCCAATCATAAATTCGGTGAAAGTAGTTTTAGCTTGAGGACATTTGCTTGAATTCCGAACTATCGAAAATTTCATCTCAAAATGAAACATTTTGCAACATGTGGATCATTTTGACATTTTTTAATCAAAGTAGGTGTCAAAATGGACCGCTTTTCATAACTAGTTACGAAAAGTGAAACTTTCATTACAAGTCACCAAATGTAAAACTTTTGAAATGGTAACACCAGTCACATTCGATTAAAGTAAAAATAAGAAAAAATCTTGTATGTGACATAGATGAAACATGAGTTTTTGTAACTCATGTGTTTGAAAAAATCTTTGAGTCGATGTTATTATCTGAGATGACAACAATATTAAAATTGTGATATGATAATCAAATAAATGTGAAAGATTGTGTTGATTAGAAAACTTTGCTGTCAACTTAAGTTGATTAAACAAGATTAAAAGCAATAGCTGGAGAAGTGGTTAAATATTAAACTTCTACAACTAGTAACAGTTTTCAACTGATTGCACATTGGTTGTAATTGGGATAGCATAGTTACTGAACTTCTTTAATAATAATTTTCCAATGCACCTTATTATAATAATAGTCTCCAAAGATATCCAAATTTTGGGCTTGATACACAAATAACTATTAAAAAATAAGTGAGACGGTTTGTACTCTTTTTAAAGAGGGACATACGTCAAATCAGCAAAATATAACACATTAAAATCAAAAGCATAAGTTGTTCTCGAATGTTAATAATTTTGACGTCGTGTAAGAATTGAAGGGGTTAGAACAAAAAGGGTATAAGTGGATTCAAGTTACTTCTGAGAAAAATCGCTCTAAAGTTTTTTGCTATTTTAAAATTCTGAATAAAATATAAATTTAGTTTGAAGTTTGGAAAGAATTCTAACAAACTTAGGAGTTTAGTGGCAGCACAGCTAAATATTAAAAAAAGTGTTTTACGGGAAAAATAAATTTGATGTACTGATACCGGTTTTGCACAAACATATTAATATATTTGACTTAAGCTTACGGGAGTCATAATAAGACAAACGGTCATGAAAAATATTTATTGAATAAAACAACAGATTAATACGTTAACTTATTCATAATCGGAAAATAATTCGTCATTGTCTATGTCTTCTTCTTCATTCATGCATGCGGAATCGTCAAGAGAAGAGCTAGGCGCCGGTTTCATTTCTGGTACAGGCTCGGGTATAGGTGACATATTTTGCCTTTACTTTTCTGTTTACTATTTTCATGCTTCATTTTCTGTAGAATTCATGATAAACTGGGGTATATAGTCCAAAAGCGTTTGCAAGTTCTTCCATTTTTCAGTTTTTATTGCAACTGAAGTCTTGTGTAATGGTACCAAATGTTGTCTATCGAGTATGATGGTCGTCCAGAAACATGTGATCCAGTAATACATTTCAGAAATGGATAAGAAACATCTAAGGTTGGTGCAAATTCAAAGGAGAATGACTCATTGTCTTTATCATATTTAAAATACGTAATATCTTTAAACTTTATAGGTTTTCCTTCAATATCCTTTTAGGATCTCTTAATAGTCGGTTTAAATTTTCAAAAGAGACAAACATCTCACTGGTCATATTGTGACCTATAAATTTTTTGCTCGAACGTGCAATAACTTCTCTCCAATGGCAGGGAATAAAAACTTGAGGATTTTTTTTCTTGCTCTTTTCTACTGCTCCAAAATCTCGGTCGCATTCCATGTAGGTCTCTAGGAATTTATGGTGAATTTCTTTTATATGAGTGGCTTTTACCAAAAACATAAATAACTTGCAAATATTTGTATTTTTTATTTTGCCCACCACATGAGTCACTATAGGCAATTATTTTTTGATATTAGATGGAAGTGACTTTATGAAAAGCAGCAAACATGACCCTATTTCTTGGGAACCTCTGCCAGATACTGTTTCATCCCATGTGTACATGCGAGCTTGTCCATCAATTAGACTGTGTACACAGCAGTTGTACGTCCAGAGCTGCCGAAGATAGAAGACCTTTGAAGTAGTGAGTAAGGGGGGTGTTGGCAAAGTTTGTTGAAGATCAAAACAAATTACCAGTGTAAGATCTAATGTCACTTTGGAAACACGCACATTTTCTTCATTGCTAGAGATTCATTGTTCAGATTGTCGCACTTTGAGCATGTATCACTATGGGGTTTATGGAATCGAAGGTTGAATTCTGTGTTGAATACGTTACGGTAGTAAGATAATTTAACGATTGGTTCTTTCTGTTCATTGCAATATTCTTTATATAAAGAATACATCTTTGTCACATTGAGATCTGGGGATAGGTAACGAGTATTCGCATTGTCTTTCCTGGAGTAGTGGCTTTTGTATCTGGGAAACATTTTTTTGTGTTGGATAACCACATTTCGAGAATCTTCATTGATTTTGTTCGCAGTTGACGTTTTTCCTCTCTTATCTGTCTCGGATATACCAAATCTGTCTACTTTTGCACATACAGTTGTGAATCGTCTATTGCTTATATCGAACATGTTAAGAAAAATGCTTTACAAACTCGCATGTTCAATAGCATTATTTTGGTAGAAAATCGGCGGTTATTTTCAGTTCTTTGGTGCTTTCTAGCAACTTCGCCTTTCTGTATACAAGACGATAGAAACGCTGTTTGTAGGTCGTAAGTAGGAATTTTATAGAATTTGTCGAATAAGACTTGTCTGTCTGGTTCGGAAATTTTACTGCAGTTGTACCTACATGTATGATCAAAGGTCGAAGTTGTCTTTCTGAACGGACTTTTCGCTTGTGCCCTACATACATTTTCCCTTCAGTTCTGAGCGTTTTCTTGACATTCCTGTATCTTCTACGCTTTCTTGTTCTATTCGGCGTAACGTACTCAGTCTCATTATCCCTATTCGAATCAGATTGATCCGAGTCATCTGATGTGGTTGTGCTACCGTTCTCAGGGACGTATTCGCCAAATTCATCGGTGTCATATGGATCTAATTAAGAGTTAGACTGATCTACAAAAAATTTCATAACCTTAAAAAATGTACCGATCGGTATTTTTTCGTTCATACCTTTCTTGCTGTTGCTAGCCATCTAAGACTTATACTAGGCACTTTCAGTAGCACTAGACAAACTAAAACACGCCACTATTTCTTTAAAAAACACAACAAAACCGTTACACGTCCACTACACTACTGGTTTACAAAGTAACAATAACTTAAAATGACTCAGTGCAAAAACGGTACAAGTGCACTTATACCCATTCCGCTTTCACTAGAATTCCCGGATTCTTAATCGAGTATTTCAGATCACCCATAGATGACTCTAGTGGTTGCGAAAGGGAGTTATACCTGTTTTGCACTAATAGAATACATACTTAAGTTTTGTTTTTGACACATACACCAAAAATTCAAAAATGTCACTTATACCCTTTTTGCTCTAACCCCTTCAATTGTACTTTTAATATCAAATACTTACAACCACCTGCTTTCGACAGATGGACCTCAAAAGAAAAGTCTTTAAAATTCAAAGCTTATTAGACAACACGATGTTTACATGAGGCTATGATATAAAACAATTAATTCTGTTTAAAAACTTTTGGAACCAATTTAATGTTTTAGATGCTCATTGGACAAGATTGGTTACTTGACAAACAATGGCGTCTATTAAAAGCTGTGTCTATTGTGATTTCATGTAATTGAAGAAATTGTATACCTTGCCAAAAAAATAAGTTTCAAAGTGGTTAGTGATGACGTTGAGAAGTTGAAGAATTCAGAGGTTATTTTGACGTTAGACTATTGATTAACACACGGTTTCACGTTAATTGAAAAAATGGTTACAAATTTTAGAAAACAAACGAAGACAACGAAGAGAAGGTTTTCTGGTACAAAGCAAGGATTAAAATATTGGCTTTGCACTTCAACAAACCGCCCAATAGTTTGATATATTCTTAATTTATCTAACTGTTTGTCTTTTATGACATTTTACCATCCTCCCAAATATAGTGGTATGTTGCAATGGTATCTGATAATCTTACATTTCCGATAATCTGGCTGCCACGAATAACAGAAAAGAATTAGTATTATTATTATCTATTTCTTACTTTTGTAATAGGGTATGGAAAAGTCTACTGTGACGGTTAACAATTCTAGTAACATTTTCACCCGTCTACGAATCATTAATAAGGTTAACATAGACAAGTCAACAACTGAATGGAACACATGTTTGAATTTTTCCAATGATGGAAAGTCAAGAAGAAGTGATTCCTCTTCAAATTTTGAAAGAAATTGATAGAATTGAGTTACATAGGACACTGAAAGTCAAATGCCATAATATGATTTTTGCGTGAAAAATAACAAACGATCATGTTGTTTTGGCATTCATTTTCTAAGGTGAAGGAGGGGATTTTGCCATTTTAATTTTTATTTATTTTATTTTGAAACGTAGGTTGATTAAATGTTATATTGAAAGTTGTGTTTGATAATTTTATTGTGAACCTTATATAACTATTTTTGAATTCTTACCAAAATAAAATTTTGCAAAAACGCCCATTTTGGTTGCATAACTCGGTTTCAAAACTAGTTATGGAAAAATTAATATTCCACTTTCTTTAGAGAATTTAGTTTTCTATGGAAGTGGTTTTTTTGACAATATCTCGTTTCTGAGGTATTTTCAAAAGTGACTTTGGTTTTTCTTACACAATTTTTTTTTAATTTTTAAGAGATAGTGACAAAAACGGCTCGTCGCAACAACTCGCTTTTCTTGAATAAGTCAGCATGTATAGAAAATTAAAAAATATACAGGGTGTCCCATTCAAAATATCGAATTTATAACATGTTTCCTGTATAATCGGAAGTGGCAAGAGGATGCTAATATTTTGAATAAATAGTTTACCCTTCAAAACCCCTCCATGTCAATTTTCAGCTACCTTTAATTATCGAGATCTGTCTAACCAACGTTTTATCTGCTGAATCCCTGTATATGACATGTAAAACCTAAAATGACATTTTATGTATATTAAGATATCAATATCATTTAATTATTTAATAATTGATCTGTCAATTTATCTAATTTTTAATTATAAAAGTTTTAACAACATTTTCATATTGAACATTGATAATTGTTAGATGCATTGAAAAAGACTGGGCTTACCAATCGAAACCTTGGCTGAAAAACGACTATGGTTTTTGCCTGAAATCCTTCCTAGAACTTACTATAGAAGGCACAACCCAATTAAGGAAAAACTAGAAAAAATAATAATCGCAAGGAGTTCCTAACAATTTAGATATCAACATTTTACATCAAAACGTGCAAATGTTAAAAATCCTATTCTGAAGAGAACTTAAATTTGTAGTTGTTTGTAATTAAAACAATAAGTAAGTACTAAATACTTTGATATTTAGTATACGTAGTTGGGTTTGCAGTGTTTTTAGTGTAAATGGCTTAGATATCTACTGAGATACCTACGATCAAATCGCTTAGATTTATTTAGGGCGGGTTGTAAGTATTTAATCCTTACTTATTGACTTCGTCTAGATTCATTTTATATAGAAAACGTTACCGTTTCCTGGTTTATTAAATTTTATCTGTTTGTTGTTTATCGACTGCGTTCATTTACGGTTTATGTTTCTAATATTTCTATCGAACATTCATTCTTTTTTCTACGCCTACTACCGTATGTAATCGTTTACATGAATGTGTACGAATAATGAAAGTAGGTTTTTGTATTCTTTTATATTAATCCTTTGTTCTTATTGGTGGGAACGAAACACACATATCACATAGAACATAACAAAACGTGCATGGTTAAAATCGATTGTCCTAACGCGCTATGGCCAATATTTCATATGCATTTACCTACCTTGGAAATTTTTTAATAGTACACTGTTATTTTATATATATATATATATATATATATATAAACGTTTGAATGGTTTAAACAATGTTATGTTTGAAATAATAACACTTTTTTGATTATGTTTGAAATATCCTATTCTGGACTTCCATTGTCTATATTTTATTTTAATAGAATAAACACAACGTTTCAATTGCTATTGAATCTGCAATCGGCTTCAGGTGAATACTAGGAAACTTAAAAACTATTGTAACTTATATACTAATACAAAGTTAGTGAAGCGATCAAGTGTACAAAGTTGAATGAAGGGGACGTTACCGTAGACTAAGATTAGTCAGGGGTCTAATTAAGGGTTTCCACATTGTTAATCTCTACGCTGGGTTGACTAAAGACATTCTTGTTGTTTTCGATAAACGCTGCTTCTTTAAATTTTCTCTTGTACCAGTGCTCTTCTCGGTGTATAATTCTTGCCTCCGACCATTTCATTTTGTGATGTTTTTTCCAGGAGTGTTGGGCAATGCCGGATTTCAAAGTTTTTCCTCTCTGCGTATGGGTTTTATGTTCCTTCAACCTGATAACTAAGGGTCTTTTAGTTTCCCCTACGCATGACTGGCCGCATTCACATGGGACTTCGTAGATGCAATTCTTGGAGTCACGACTGTTGTCTGGTCTAGTTTTGGAGATCATGATACCAATAGTTCTTGATGATCTGAATTCCGTGTTAATGTCATAATTTCTTCCTATCCGTTTTATTTTCTCAGATAATCCTTTGACATATGGAATGCTGAGTAGTGTTTTGGGTTTCTCTTCGGTCATGGCTGGTTGGTTCTTAGAGAGTTGTAGAGCAGTTTCTACCACTCGTTTCAGGTAACCATTTTTTTAAGGTCTCTTCTGATGTTTTTGATTTCTTCTTGTAGTCCTACCTCTGTATTACATAGTCTGTGAGCTCTGTCGACTAAAGATTTAAGTAATCCCTTTCTTTGTTGTTCCACTGTGATTGGAGTCGTAATTCAGATATTGGCCGGTATGAGTTGGCTTTCTGTAAACTGATGTTACAATATCCTCATTGTTTCTTTTGCGAGGACGTCCAAGAATGGTAGTGAGTATTCCCTTTCTTTCTCCATGGTGAATTGGATGGATGGCTTAATGTTATTCAGGTGGTGTAGAAAAAGGTCTAGCTGACGGTCGTTATGGTTCCAAATTATGAACGTATCGTCTACATATCTGAGCCATAATTTTGGTTTAAATCTCGCTTTTTCCAGTGCTTGGATTCGAGGAACACAACAACTGGCTCATAACAGAAAATGGTCAAACCTAACTCGAAACCAACAAGAACCAACCAATACTCGGTAAGTACCGAAGAGAACCATTGTCAACATTTCCTCACATCCATTATCAATCACGGAGACTTCACTTTTGGAAAAAGGACTTAATTTTGCCGTTACTTGCAAAAGTTCCTATTCTCGACATTGTGAGTGCTGTGGAGACCACAAAGTTAGAACCGGTACAAGCAGAGGAGTTCAAGTGGAAAGTCCGGAGTGTACTGGAGAAGAAAAGGAAAAAACAAAGCAACATAACAAAGGGAGATATCGGTCCTTAAAGAACTACAGAAGAATAAATCCATCAAAATCCTGCCAGCTGACAAAGGAAAAGCAACAGTAATCATGGATTCCCATACATACGACCAAAAACAGACGAGATTCTACGACAAGGGAACTACCGACGCTTGAAGAAAGATCCCACTTCCAGCCTGGAGAGGAAGGTCTACCAGATATTGAAGAAATACGAAGAATACCTTCCTTCGAGAAAAAGGACAACTCTTACGCCACAACATGCCGCTTCGACCAATAACTAGCTCTCGTTATGGACCCACATACCAACTAGCCAAGTTCTTACTTCAATTCTACGACCACTTCAAGATGGCAGCCCATCGTTTGTGAAGGATTCCAGACATTTCGTAGAGATTCTTGAGTCTATAGAACTACAAAAACGAGATCGTTTTGTCAGCTTCGATGTAGAAAGCCTCTAATGTTCCGGTTGAAGAATCTTTAGAAATTATTCAGAAGAAGTTGCTAGAGGACGAGGAATTACATAATAGAACTTTGCTACCGGTTAAGGGGATAATGGAACTTCTACAATGCTGCCTCAGGAACTCATATTTCCAATTAAAGGACGAATTCTTTGCACAAGACGACGGTCTTCCTATGGGTTCGTCTCTCTCACCGGTAATCGCCAACATCTACATGAACTGGTTCGAGGTCCAAGCACTGGAAAAAGCGAGATTTAAACCAAAATTATGGCTCAGATATGTAGACGATACGTTCATAATTTGGAACCATAGCGACCGTCAGCTAGACCTTTTTCTACACCACCTGAACAACATTAAGCCATCCATCAAATTCACCATGGAGAAAGAAAGGGAATACTCACTACCATTCTTGGACGTCCTCGCAAAAGAAACAATGAGGATATTGTGACATCAGTTTACAGAAAGCCAACTCATACCGGCCAATATCTGAATTACGACTCCAATCACAGTGGAACAACAAAGAAAGGGATTATTAAATCTTTAGTCGACAGAGCTCACAGACTATGTAATACAGAGGTAGGACTACAAGAAGAAATCAAGAACATCAGAAGAGACCTTAAACAAAATGGTTACCCGAAACGAGTGGTAGAAACTGCTCTACAACTCTCTAAGAACCAACCAGCCATGACCGAAGAGAAACCCAAAACACTACTCAGCATTCCATATGTCAAAGGATTATCTGAGAAAATAAAACGGATAGGAAGAAATTATGACATTAACACGGTATTCAGATCATCAAGAACTATTGGTAGCATGATCTCCAAAACTAGACCAGACAACAGTCGTGACTCCAAGAATTGCATCTACGAAGTCCCATGTGAATGCGGCCAGTCATACGTAGGGAAACTAAAGACCCTTAGATATCAGGTTGAAGGAACATAAAACCCATACGCAGAGAGGAAAGACTTTGAAATCCGGCATTGCCCAACACTCCTGGAAAAACATCACAAAATGAAATGGTCGGAGGCAAGAATTATACACCGAGAAGAGCACTGGTACAAGAGAAAATTTAAAGAAGCAGCGTTTATCGAAAACAACAAGAATGTCTTTAGTCAACCCAGCGTAGAGATTAACAATGTGTGGAAACCCTTAATTAGACGCCTGACTAATCTTAGTTTACGGTAACGTCCCCCTTCATTAACTTTGTACACTTGATCGCTTCACTAACTTTGTATTAGTATATAAGTTACAGTAGTCTTTAAGTTTGTTAGTATTCACCTGAAGACGATTGCAGATTCAATAGCAATTGAAACGTTGTATTTATTCTATTAAAATAAAATATATACAATGGAAGTCCAGAATAGTGTTATTATTCTTTATATTTGTGAGCGTAGAAAAAATATTGTACATAATTCGAATAGTAAACTTTTTTTTTCTCGCATGATTTATCGCACTCCTGATGCTTCGTAGCGTTCACAAACATCGCGCTCGGACGAAAAGTAAAATACTATTGCATGCTCGCTGTCAAGGTGTACCTATGTAAAAAATAAAAATTAATTTTTATTTTAATTTACATGTTCAATTACCATTTGTTTATTATATTTTGTGATCAAGATAAATGCTACATATTGTGATTGTTGCTGAAATTACATTTGTATCAAAAAATGACGAGATTTAAACCATCCTTAAACTTCCTTATTCTTTTTTTTTGTAGTAGCTGCAATCAAAATATGATCTATAATGCCACGAGGTATTTCAAGATACGTAAATTTCTATATATTCAGAATACTTTCCTCTGGTTTTACCCTTAAGTAAAAATATATGTATCGAATATTGGAATCGAATCCCATGCCTCTGACACTCTGATATACTTTAAATTCGCATTGGTAACTACGGATAATAATTTTTATAGTCGTCTCGTCTACGTCACGTATTAGATTTTCAAGAAAAAGGAAGAAATTATAATTGATGGAGGTTGGTGCAATTAATTCAGGTATTAATGGCGAGATTTTTGTGCATGTAAAGACCACCTAGTTAAGTTTATGTATTGTAAGGATAAATGTAAAGACGTCGCATAAAGAATGCTGTGCATAACCGGTTACAGATCATAATTTATATTAATTTACGATCTAATATTTCAGATATTCAATCATAGGCAGTGACGTACCACCGTACTGCGTACTCCTACATTTTACGAAAAATATATGTAGGGGCAATTATTACCCAAATTCATTTTACGTTGCTGTACGTTTTTAATATTTAAAGTGCACTTTACAACGTGGTTTCGCTTTCTTGCCGCCGTCGCCGATGATGCTGCTGCATTTCGTGTCATTTGCATCCCCAGGCATCAACTGTTAGTTCACACGTAGGGGACGAAGTTTCTTGCGCTTTATCCGATTTGCGATAAAACATTTTTTATTATACCTGTTTAAAGTAGTTAATTTTGTATCCATTCGAATAAGATTGAAATTTCATATGCAAACAAAAAATAAAGCAGTTCGTAAATGGCAATGTCGAGCAGATACTTGGCGAGCCATAACCGCCGCTTGCATATTTCGATATAAGAATTTGCATTTGGCTGATTGGTTTAGCATGATGGAAACTGTGTCCCGAGGGAGACATCCATCACTTACCTGGAAAGATGTGCGAGTCCTGCAGCGACCACACCATTACTATTTCCATACGTCGTTTAACCTGTGACTTTTCTTGAATTTTTAAGTAAATGAATCGTCTGACAACGTATGACAAGAAATAAAACGATGAATAAATTAGGCTACCTGTATTTTTTGACGCTTTAATGCTTGTTTTTTATACGGAACTAGACTTTTTATTTTTAAGGATTGTTTATTATATGAAAACATAATTGCTAATGGTACCGACTGTCAAACCTAAAGATTATTAACAATTTTGTTTTAAATCAATTACCATAACATTGTTAACTTTCGACGTTATTTATCCAACAATAAACATTTAGCGTAATATCAATAAATCAAAAATGTATTGTAAGGAAGCTTTTGCGTAACTGCTGGTACCTGAAGACCAATGCAAGTGAAGCAGCAAATGACTGGGAGGAGTTTATTCGAAATCTTTTGACGTAAGTTCAAAATGTAGATGACTTCTACAGAGAAGTTGTTAATTTTGTTAGAATAAATAATTTTAACTTACAATTAATATAGTAGAATTGCTTTATCTAATAATAATTTGAAAAACGGAAAACTAGTTGGGCAATTTTACACGGATACTGTACTTCGGAAAATATTTCTCGGACAAAAAAAGCTTTTAAACAAAACTTGTAGGTATTAAGTATAAAGTAAAACAACTTTTACTTAATAAACGGAATTATAAGATAAATTTTAAAGGTTATTCTAAACTTTCTTTAAAGTGACTTCTCCAATCGACCCATTATCTGTATGCAACGGATAAAATTATTATTAAATTTATACTAGTCTTGAGACATTTTGTTTTTAGAAAATTATTTTTGCTTATGACCTAAAACTCAGCTCGAGAAAATATGTTTGTGGAAAAAAAGTTGTAGAAAATATAATTTACAACACATTTTATTTTTTTAATTAACATAACTGGGATATTTTAAAAGGATGCATGGTTACTGTTTCATAGTTGCTGATTCGACATTAAAACGACTTCCTTTATTAACAGTTGTAAGTAGCATTGCTTCCAAATAACTATTGAACCTTCGTAGGAGATAAAAAACGTTTTGCCGGAGTTATATAAATACCATGCTTCTTATTTAACCGACGTTTCGACTGACTAGAAGGAGAACTTGATAAACTCAAGACTGACCTTCTAGTCAGTCGAAGCGTCGATTATATATTATTATAAGGGAAGACTATTGCCCGAAAAGAATTTGATATTTTTCAGGTCCTTATTTCTTCCTAACCTTCTTATTTCTCTCCTTCATTTTGTTATTGGCATTACTATGATGCGCCATTGTAAAAAACGCAGAAGCCGTTCGTCATATAAATAATTATCTCATAGTATAGAAACAAAAAAATAAAATTTATTTATTTGTCATGAAGGGAATCTCTTCAAGTTATTGAACAGAATATTAATAATTTCCACTCTCTAATACAAGAAAAGCGGATCGTCCAATGGGGAATCAGTTTGAAGTTTTTTGTGCTGAAAAAACCATGTACTTAATGCTACCATTCTAATACAGCACCTCGCCAGTATCATCAAGATTTCGGTTACAACATGAAGGAAACTGATGGTTCAGACTACAACGACGGAATTATTAAAACTGAATTCTATTAATTGCTAAAATGCTACAATATAAGTACTATCGAGAACACAATGTTAGCTTGGATTCCTTGATTTTCCGAAAAACACGGAATGCACGTGATGCGAAGAGAAAGCAGCTGCAGGGGTATAGAAGAAGAAAATTATTGAATTATGGAATGAAAACTCATCAGAAGGTATCTCGTACGAACTAGCGTAACGAGGACGAGAAGCCACTAATTGTCTTAATAAGTATTTTCGAGATGAGTTGGATAAATCTGGAAAACCGACGGGTAGCGTCCGTTATATCCCTGTTTTTGGCAAAACTTGTCAAGGTGGAGCGCGCCCTTTAATCGATATTTAATATGTATACTCTATAAGAGTCTTTTTGGGTAGAGGTGGGGAGAATACTTAACTCAGTTGGTTGTAATCGCCGACGTTTTGCCCACTGTTGTGTGGGCTTTATCAAGGCTGGTTACAGAAACAAGTTGGTAATCTTTTAAAAACAAATAAAAATCAAAAAAAAATTTTCTTAAAAGACATTATCTACATGAAATACTAAACAGCTCTCGTATGATCTGGATATGCTTTTGTTTTAGCAATTAAGCAGTTTGTAAAAATCTCTGGATTACATATTGTTATTGATTTTTCCTTACCTCATTCTAATCATGGTATTTCCGAACGAACTATATGCCATGTATACTACTCTTCCAATGAGTAGGGGTAAAATGACCATATTAATTTTACGGTAATTAAATTTATTTGATTTCAAGTATATATGAGCGCCTTGGATTTCTTTTTTTTTTATTATAATTTTCGGGAAAGTATTCTTAAATATTTTTTTGCTGTTGTAGACTTTTGAATACACTGTCAATATTGTTGAATTTTTACTTGCAGGAGTGGAACGTAAAAAATTGGTAGCCCATAAACCTTATACTTAGTAGTTGGACGAAGTGTAATTTTTTTTCTTTAAATTGCATTTGGAACGATTCAATTGGGTTACATTTGATAGCGATAGTCAGCATCAAAGTAACTGAAAAAAATGGCATTCAAGTATTGAGAAAAATCTTGCGATTATGTGAAAATCTTAAAAAAAAACCAAAAATACAAACAGATGATATTTATAGTCGCGTACCAGCTTGGCGATAATATGAAATACAGGAAATAGATTGGAAAACAGGAATAAAGCAAATTTACCTCGTCGTCGTATTGACACTTTAGTCCCTCATTAACTAATATACTTACTCTTTCTTTAGTTATAGAGAATTCTAACTCGGGAGGGGAAAAAAGAATGAGAGAAGTAATGATAATATAGAGCCATTAATAGAAGAAATTTGGAAATATTACAAGACCTCTGTAACAATTCAAAAATGAATGTTCACGATTTAGAGGTGAGTACTGCCATGTTATTCCGATTAAACATATCGTCATTACTTATGTGGCACTCGTCAGACCAAATGACAAATCTTCTAAAGTTATTATTGTGGTTTTTTTCTAAATACCAATTACAAAATGCAATTCTTCTTTCAGAGTCACCGGAGTATAAATGGTGTATAATTTTGGGTTAATATGGGGTAGTGTGTCCCAGACTAGGGCGCAGTAAACAAAGGGTCATACATGACTTTGATCAAGGCTGTTTTTCAAAAAATCGTTTATAATTTCCTTATTTGCCGAGATAAATATATGAAACCATATATTTTCAGAAAACTAAAAAAAATCTCTAATCAATGGAGTCATAGCCAACTATCGTTTCCATTTAAAAAAATGCATGTTCGGTCTGTAACTCGAAAACAAATTAAGCTAGAATAAATTTGAGTACGCAATTAAATTGCATATAAAAAAAATGCACAAAAAATGTTTTGGTTAAAATAATAAATATTCACAAACAAAAAAGTTATGAAGCTTTAAAGAAAACGACATAAAACGCAAAACACTATGTATCTCCCAAACGAGTCGAGATATCGAAGTGCTGTTTAGACCATCGAATTTGTCACAAAAATCGGGCCAAGGGTCCCGACCACGGTTTTTCCCTATCAATTCGCGAAATACCTGAAACCACCCAATTACATCGAATATGTCTTGTGGTGAATTTTTAGTTTAGACTGTACGGTTTCTTAGAATTTATTTTGTTTTGTAAATGTCCTGTAATTGGCTTAGGCTGTTGGGCAGTAATTCAAATAAATAAATAAATAAAATAGGACACCCAATACAGTAGAATTTTTGAAAAAGGATTTGGATCAATTAATTTGCCCAAAAAGAGAATACGTCCAATAAATCGCTCTAGAATTTATTTTCTATGGAGCAGTTAATTTCATTGTAAGGGGGAGCGGGATCAGCTGATATAAAGGGCAAGTTGGCACCAGACAATCAAAATCTTCCACCAAAGTTTCGTTCAATCCGACATCTTGACAAGGAGTGGAGACAAGATATTTTTTTAAACCATCACATCCACATGAATTTAACTTTAGAAAACGGCAGATACTAAATTATCATACATAATTAAATAAAATGAATACCCGCACATTAAAATTTTACCGATTATAGAAACGGTGATAAAAATTGTTTAGTAATTGCAAAATAAGTAATGTTTATTGTTAGTTAATTATTTTATAGTTACTTAAAACACTTCGTTGGAATTTACGACTGCCCAGAGCATGTTCTACTGTATATTAAATATTGTTGGTGAGACAATGCTAATATCTCTGATGTCTGCAGTCGTTAATTTAATTGCTTAATTATTAACAGAAATAAAATTTTATTTTACTCCTCGCGGACAATTGGAAAGCATTAAAGATTGTCATCAACGACACGTTGCTGTATAGTGTAGGTCGTCTGTAAGTTGCTTCAATTATTTTCTTGTTCGAGAAAGGTAAGTGTTTTATATAAAAAAAATGAACTTTTTTTAAAATTATTTTTGTTAGTAGAAAAATTTGCTTACTTGACAAGTATTGGTTTGAATAAAAGAAGGTGAAAAAAAATGTTGACATTCATTGAATACCGACAATCGTTTAAACGAATTTTCACTTCCGAAATATGACGCACGGTCTGTGCAGCTGTTAAATTGCAAATTGTAAAACGTCGAAAAATTCTTTGAAAACTGACGTGTTCATAATATCGTATGTATACGTAAAAAAGCGCTCGCAATTAACGTGCGACTCATAATTCCCGGGTCGAAGACAATTAACGCAATGTTAAATGCAGGTGCTTTTTCGAAAGTGCCCGCAATTACTATTATATTTGTATGGTAAAGGTGAAATATGAATTTAATTAAATTCTCATTATTTATGTTTGTTGCATCTAAAAGATAATTGCGGTGTTAAAGCGGAGCATAACTTACATTGTTGTGAACAGTAGTCAAGTAGCACAATAAACGGTGAAGAATGCTATTAACGAAGGCAGTTTCATCCGACAGTGTATAAGAAGAATGCACTAATCACCTTTAGTAATTAAAACAGTCGGAATCCTGTTCTGTGTCGGTGTTTGGGGATCAGATACACAATGTTTGCTTTATTCGTTATTCAAAAATTTATGTATTTAACATCTCGAAACGATTTCTTCTACAACTTCTATCATCCTTAATATTAAATTATCTTAAATGAGATGGTCTCTTGTACTACACCTCTAATACGATTAAACCTAATCGTGCTGTGCAAGCCCAGTTGGAATTCGTGTTATCGAAAATGGTTCGATAACGCCTTGTTCGACTTTTTAAATTTGAACTTTTAATTTTTCTAATTAAAAATGCGTAGTAAAAGGATTGAAATTAAATATGCTGTCTGAATAAATTAAACCGGAACTGACAGTGTACATCAGCAGCCAGACAAAAAGCGAACCCCCGATGGTATTTTTATGGTGTTCCGCTCACCAGAATCAAGGCGGCTAGGGCCATTCTCTGCATGCTTGTAAATGCTTCGCTACATCCAAAAAACTGCCGTCTTACCGACCTTATATCGATTTGATTGTTTTGTCTTCTCTACTTTAGTACTACGCACTGACATCTCACGTTTGGCTTAATGTGGACTTTTTATCTGCTTGTTAAGTCATCAGGAGCACTATCGACGATAATGGGGATATTTGTTCTACTTTTAAGACGGCTTCTTATTGTTTAAGACGATGGATTGTTTCATTCAGTTTAGCATAAATATTTTTTATTGAATAATTTTTGAGGCGCAGTTTCTAAATCTATTTTATTGCAACTTGTCCGTTAATTAACAATTCTAGTTTTTGCGAAGGATGCTTCGAAATGTTTTAGAATTTAATTGGAGGTCCAAATATGTATAGATAAGTTGACATCATATAGGTACAATGGAATTCGTTAATTATGAGCGCAA
Source organism: Abscondita cerata (assembly GCA_030710515.1). Taxonomy (NCBI): domain Eukaryota; kingdom Metazoa; phylum Arthropoda; class Insecta; order Coleoptera; family Lampyridae; genus Abscondita; species Abscondita cerata. The sequence goes on along the minus strand of JALBCR010004377.1, from coordinate 219,151 downwards.
CTTGGGGTTGAAAAAATTTTTAACGATTGTGATCGACAAATAATTTCATTTTGATGACAGTGTGAAATAAAATGGAGTACTGTTCGGTTTCTTAATGTTTTTTAAATTTTTTGTGACAAACGATCGGGTGTCTATCAACCCTGTGGAAATGGTAACAGTACCTTATTTAAATGACATTCGCAGTTACCAAGGTTTTGTCCACTATCATGAGGCGAAGACTTCAAAAATCGAAAACCTTGTAACAGTGCAGTTAGAAATGTAAGCAACGTTAGATCTAGTTCTTTCTTCTGAAGATCTAAACCTTATGGTTGTACAATGGACTCTCAACATTTTTCGAAGATTTATTCCATTCTACCTTTAAAATGGATGTTTCGTACAGAGATAGGTCGTGTTCACACTGGCCGACACGACACCGGTACGATCACGACACGATAGCGACACCGACACGATGAATCGGCGAATACTTTCACATTTTCCAAAAGCATCTTTGTCGTGTCGTAGTGTTGCGCCGGTTATGTAGATATGGCTTTTGTAAATAAATTTTATTTGCATTTAATACGCAAAAAGCGAAGACCGTTTATTTTATTTTTATTATTTTCGATGTTTTGTCTCAAAGACACGGTTTTGACTAAACAAGTTCTTTCAGGATAACAATGCAATTATCCGTAGCTTATTCAAGTATTTACAGGGTGTTAATTAAGTATATAGCCAAACTTCAATTTTATGACAAAACGTTTATACAGGGTGTAACAAAACAAGTGTAAAACATTTCAGGGGGTGATTTCTCATCGAAAAAGAGATAGGGTCTTTCATATAAAGAAACTTCATTGAAGCATCCCTTGTTAAGATGCAGCCTCTTAAAGGGGGTACATAAAATTTGTTTTATAATTTTTTTCACAAACACTAAAAAAGTTAGAAAATTGAAATTAAGGTGACACTTTCTTTTATCAAAAAGACGCTTAGCCAGTAATTTATTTGGTTTACTCCATGATTCTAAGGGGTGGAAAACGCAACCCCTAAAATTTATTTCCAATGTAACTTTTTGTCTTATTATTTGTTTACTATTTAAAAATTTATTTCCAATAACTTGTTTTATTCTAAACAAAAAATGTCTCTTGAATTTTTTGCCCAAAATTAACCAGTTCCGCCAAACAATTATTTTACATTTACATTTTACTACAGAAATACATCAGCATAAAACGAAAATGCGAAACTATTAGTGATAGTGACAATTAAATTGGTATCACGCTGTCAGTTTATAAATTTTTAAAATTGAATTAATGATTGTGTGTTCTTTTTTTTAGTGTTTGTGAAAAAATTGTATGTACCCCCCTTTAAGGGACTGTATCTTAACAAGGGATGCTCCAGTGAAGTTTCTTTATATGAAATACCCTATCTCTTTTTCGATGAGGAATCACCCCCTGAAATGTTTTACACTTATTTTGTTACACCCTGTATAAACATAGGTCCTAAACAATTTTTTACAAAAGATTTTTGTAAATAACTAGAAGACGCAAATTAGTAGGAAGTCTTTTTCAAGAAAAAAAAAGATTGGGTTTTTAAAAAAAAAAAGACGTTTTTGTTTTATTATAGAAAATGTTTGTCTAAATGCATTTTTTTCGACTCTTACGATAGGTGGCGAAACGTTACCTTTTCGACACGGTCCATTCCTGAAAGACGTTTTTGTTTCAATATAGAAAATGCATTTCGCTTATATGCAAAATTTGGTATGTATGATGAGATAATTTGAAGTTTTTGTCCATTTTCATGTAAATTGCGAAACTGTTGAAAAGTAAAATTTAATTCAATATTGATAAAACTTGTCAGATTTTTGATGTTTTATTTCTTTAAAAGACTGCAAGTTTCAATGCGCGTTTTTCTACATAATTCAAATAGGACCATTAAAATTTGATCATGTGTGATGCAAGGTTTATTTTTTTTTAGCCTGTTTGAAAAATCGTTTGCGCCTAAAAAATATTAAAATTCAATGTAATAGAGTCAAGTAATAATAAATGAACGCAGTAGTGAAAATGGTGTACTTATATTATTATGTATGTTAATTTAAACTAAACGCTTATAATTCAATCAGTTATTTTTTCCATTACTAACTTTAGAAATGATCATTATTGACCGATTGTTAAATCGAGAAATTGTTTTTCTTTACCTCCTGCCAGACGCCTCTATCGATAAATTTATTATTCTCCAATGAATTGCTCGATTGTTGATAGTCAAAGCAAAAAAATTTTGTGTTTTACACTTCTTTTTCAATGACAACTTCACCATTATAATTTTTGATGTGAAAAAACAGACATTAAAGAAATCAATTTTTCTCCAAAAGTATTATACTAACGAAAAAATGGAACGAACACTTTTTTGTGCGTAATAAATTGCTTATTCAAAATTCGTACAGAGTGATCAAAATTTCTAAGATTTACAATTTTTTAAATAACAACCTTACAACTACCCCGGTATCTACGCCACCGCTTAAGATCTTTTTTTTGAAAAGATTATTAAATTGTGTACCACAATGACATATTTTACAATATAAATTTTCAAATTATATCTTTAACTCATTTCTGAGATAATAAGAAAAAAACAAATTTAGATTGAAACTTTACAAGGCCGTACCTCCTTAAGTAAGAGCCCTACTGAACAAAAGTTTATCAGAAAAATTTTTATAATTTTTTATGCTTAGTAGCGTAGTATAGTTTGCGACCTATATTTTTGGACCAACCTGTACATCATTCAGCTACTGTCGAAGACTTCCACCCTCCATGCTTCTTAAAGGTTAATAAATTTCCACCACTTTCTACTAAAATCGTAGCAGAAGTGCGCCTGAATGAATGCCCGGTATACGAGGTGTGGCTATAAAATAAGAGGACTGACGCTGCAGTGGAACCAGTGCGCCTGCGTCAACCAACAATGACCAACAGCTGATTAGTTTGAGCCTTCCTCTTCAGAATGCAGTTAGTCTCGTTTTTCTAAACAACATCGTTGAGTCATAACCTTCACTTACGTTACTGCTGTTATTTTTTTTTTGCCGGAAAAATGGTTAACGTAATAATAGAACAACGAATTTTTATTAAATTTCACTTTAAACTTGGAAAAACCGCTACCGAAACCTATAATTTACTAAAAGAAATGTATAGCAGTGAATGTTTATCGTGGACTCGTGTTTTTGAATGGTTTAAGCGTTTTCAAGATGGTCGACAAGACGTTGAAGATGATTTGCGGCCAGGTCGTCTTTCAACATCAAAAACGGATGACAATGTCGAAAAAGTTACTAATTTGATTCGGTCTGACCGTCGATTAAGTATTCGTGCAGTTGCTGAATCTGTAGGCATTGATGAAGAATGTGTACGGCAAATTTTACGTGAAAATTTGAAGATGCGAAAAATGTGTGCAAAAATGGTACCAAAAATTCTCACGATTGAACAACAAGCAGCTCGCAAAAATGTTTGTACTGACACTTTGAATGCCATTGAAAATGACCCAAATTTATTGGAAATGATAATAACATGTGATGAATCGTGGTTTATTACTTACGATCTGGAAAAGAAGCGCCAATGCATGCATTGGGAGACCCCAACTTCACCGAGAGCCAAAAAAGCAAGAATGAGCAAGTCAAAATTTAAAGCAATGATGATTGTTTTTTTCGATATTCATGGGATTGTGTAATTAAGGTATGACTCGATGAGTGGTCGTATTTAAAAAACAGTTACTACCTTGAGGTATTTGATAAACTACGCGAAAGAGTAAGAAAAAAACGACCCGAAATGTGGAAGGACAAATCATGGGTTTTGCACCAAGACAATGCGCCAGCTCAGTCCGCGTTATCTGTTAAGCGGTTCCTGACCAAGTACAGCATCCCAGTATTAGAACATCCACCTTACTCGCCAGACCTAGCACCATGTGACTTTTATCTTTTCCCTAAGGTGAAATTTGCATTGAAAGGTACGAGATTTGAATCCGTAGAAGCTGTGCAGGAAAAAGCGGCAAGAGTCCTGAAAGAGTTGACAAAAGATGACTTCCAGCACTGTTTCCAACAATGGAAAATTCGCATGAAGCGTTGCAGAGATAGAGAAGGGGTGTATGTTGAAGGTGATAATAAGTAATTATGTATAAAATGAAAATAATAGTATATTATACACCAAGGTTGTGAAGTCTGTCATTATTGCGAAATAAGGTGCGTAGGCAATAATGGACTTCACAACCATGGTGTATATACTATTTTTTCTACTACTAGCCAAATTTTTGCGAAAAATAAAAAATAAACATTTTTCTTGTAAAAATCAAGTTGCACAGGAATGCAAATAAATCAAAAAGCATTAAAAGCTACTTACGTTGATAAACCAAATGCAACTGATTCACTAAACACTTGTGTGACATATTTCACCTTCATTTTCTGAAAATTATTCGGAGTGATATGTAAATTAGTTGATTTAGGAGCCAATCGCAGCGATTTAGATTTGTCTGACATTTAGAAATTTTTAATGTCTTTCCAAGATGTTTTTTTGTTATTAAAGATTATATCGTATTTAATCAAGTTATTTTACACCGACTTCAATAAATAGGAGACATCGTAGAAATAATAGATTTTCTTATCGTTTACGAGAAGGTTTGGTTTTTTAGGTGATACATATATTCTTTTAATTAGGCTTAGAAAATTTTACTACTGCCCGAACATTCGCACCGCATTGTAATTGTAGCTTTTCTATGCAGTCTAATACTATCGACTTCAATTTGTCACCTTTACATATCGTATTTGTAAAGATGTAGCACAAGGGTTGTTTAACTTTTATATATAACTCTAACCATGATCACGTAGCAGTTTGAGCTGGCAAAAATTTAAAACCTACTTTAAAATTAACATTTTGGGGCTCGTAAAATATAATTTTAGTGAAAATTGTTTGTATTCCTCTATTTATCTCCTGCTTCTTAGTGGTTTATTTTTAAGTCCACTTCCGCTGTCACAATTTGTGCTCTGCTTTCGGGAAGTAATCGTTGGGAGATGTTAACTTCAATTGAAGTGCTTTCTTTTCACGTTGCAATTTAAGAATGTTCCTCCGTAATTTTCTTTACCTAAGAATATTTGAGCTGCAAGCTTGAGTAGTTTTGGTATAGCTAGAGATGTTAACGGGCATTTATTGCTTCGCCAATATACCTTGCATCATTTGAATATTGGGTTTCAGAAATTGACACTTGTAATTCATTTAGGAATGGCAAGTGTTCACCACATACTCGTTAAGTTTTTAGAGTCGAGTTTTTATGCAACAGATCGGACCTTCCAGATTCTGTTAACCATTCAAAATACCTACAACAAAATGTTTGTAATTTACTTAAAATTCTTGATGTAACTTAACTCGCCTGGTTAAATCTCCTTTGGGAAACCTGAAAAAACTGATTCTACCATCATATTTAATAAATAAATAAATTCAGGTTATGTATTTGCGGTTATGGGATGGGGTGCGAATTTTAAACTAATGGCATTTTTTATTCAAATAATTTTATCGTGTTAGGTAATTTTAAGCAGCAAATACGTTAAAGATAATCACCTGGATATACAAAATTATGTTTCACTCGTTTTTGTTAAACAACTATTCTTAGATTCTCAAAAATTTGAAATTGTCCATTATTAACCTAGGTCAACAATAGAAAAAATTATTAACCACTAATAGAGAAATTCAACTTCTCAGTTGGCTAGGAGACGCAATAATTGTCCACTTCACAGCTACTAGTAGAAAAAATTTTTTTACAATATCAGTCCCGTTATTTTATAGCCACACCTCGTATTTGTTTACATCAGGTAATTTAAAAAATTTTGCAATAAGTTTTGGCATTTTACTAATCGTATTATGACTAATTTTGTAGGTCTGGAGTAGGTCTTTTTTAACATATTTTTTGACATCAATCTAATGTGGTTCTAAAATAACAAATTTAACGGCACCATTTTTATTGCTACAGCAATTACTGACACGATCTGTGGTAATGAATAGTAAATTTAACAACATGTTGTTCTGATGTCTTGTGTTGTGTTGTGTTGTGACGCGACACTGGATTGTTCATATGTACATTATTCTGATGTTGTGTTGTGATGCGTTATGATGTGACGAAAATAGGTATTTTTTAAAAAAATAGAATGTTCTCATGCTCGTCATCGGACGAATTTGAAGAATGTGCTGCGGCTATTGTTTGATCTGCAACATCAAAGAAACGAAAAATTTGAATTCACGAAATAAATGAAAATAAAAAAGTTGCGACACAACACAACACAACGCGTAACATTAGATGAATGTGCACATCGTTCATTTAAATAGAATATTTAAATATCGCTAAACTGTTTTGGCTACTAGATTTTTTTCTTAAACAAAGGATTTCACTTAGTGCACAGCGTGGAAATGGTGCTAGTGTTTTAGGAACTCGACGAAATAATCCAGTTTTTGAAGAAATATTTTGTTTATAATAAATTACTTGTATATAAAATAAATCAAAAACTTAGTTTCATAAATAGATTAATAACTAAAACATATTTTAGTAATTTGTTAAAATGGAAAAAATTGTATATACACCACGGTAGAGAAGGCTATTATTGACCTCCTGCAATCGATCAATAATACCACTCTTCTCTACCTTAGTGTATAATATAATATTTTTCAATTTCGTTGTGTAATAATTTTATTATTCCACCTAAACGAGTTGAATAATATTTTAGCAGCGCATTCTATATAAGTTCACTATATTTAGCAAAGAAATTTTTTACATTTACTAAATTAATAATGCAATAATGTATGAATTTATTAAAAATTCTTCACATTATGACCAAATTTATGAAAAAAAGCTGTCATTGTTTCCAAATTAGGCAAAGGAAATTGTTTAATTTTTGCTTTTTAATGTATGTTACGAAGAATTAGGCAGATCTATATTAATAATTGAGTTAATTCTCCTGGTGTTCTCTTTTTATACACACCGTGGAGGTGTGCCTGACTTCAAGTTGTGATAGCTAGATTTCTTGGGCATGCACCCGGACCGAACGACGTCTAATAAAAAAACACTTCCTCGCTCATGTGCGTGGGGCCTGGGGGCGCCTGTTTTTTAAATAGGACCACCTATCAAGTGATACCTTAAAATGACGGGCTGACCAAGACGGTTTCAAATATACATGACAAATTTTTTTCAAAACAATTGAATTAATTCTTCTGGTGTTCTCCTTCTATACAATCCGTGGGGGTGTGCCTGATCTCAAGTTGTGATAGCTAGATTTCTTGGGCATGCTCCCGGGCCGAACGACGTCTAATAAAAAAACACTTTTCCCCAATCATGTGGGTGGCGCCAGGGATACCTTAAAACGACGGGCTGACCAAGACGGTTTCAAATATGCATGACAAAATTTTTTCAAAAATACATGATCTATATTAATAATTGAGTTAATTCTCTTGGTGTTCTCCTTCTATACACACCGTGGGGTGTGCCTGACCTCAAGTTGTGATAGCTAGATTTCTTGGGCATGCCCCCGGGCCCAACGACGTCTAATAAAAAAACGCTTTTCCCTACTCATGTGGGTGGAGCCTGGGGGGGCGCCTGTTTTTTAAATACGACCACCCATCGAGTCATACCTTAAAATGACGAGCTGACCAAGACCGTCTCAAATATGCATGACAAATTTTTTTCAAAAATACCTGAAAAGGTGTAGTCGTAAAAATATCTTGAAAATTTTAGCAGAATATTTTTATTAACAGTGCTATATGGGTTCTCAATCAAGTCGTCCGCCGGTCTGAAGATCGGCTTTTAATCTAGTATATTATAATACAGTTAATTAGACATCAAATTAATAAAATTTTTGGTGATTTAAAATAAAGAACAGTATTGTCGGCCAGAAATTAAAACTGAAAATATTTACGATTAAGAATAAACTCCAAACACTGGTGACAAAAGCAACTTGTAAGTCTTTGTTTTTGTAAAATTATAATAATAGTATTAATAATAATAATAATGTTGAGTATAGTCCAAAATAATGAAAAATGAAAAATTCTAATTTTTTTATGAAAATCGGTGTATAGGTTTAAAAGAATATTCTTGCCAAGGTTTTCTAATATTATTTTTTTTCGATATCTTGAATGCGAAGCAAAATATTGGAAATCAAGCCTATTTATCAATTGTTGTAGGCTGAATTTAAAATTCAGATTTTTTGTAAGTATCTTAAAAAATGTGAAACATTGCTTCAAATAACGAAAAAAATTGAAATGTTTTCATTTTAAATGCTACACACAGTATTTCTTCTGATATGTGCAAATAGGCCATATAGTCCGAGGTATTAATTAGTTAATCGTTAAATATTTTATTCAATTATACTCTACTTAGAAGACATGCACTGTATAAATGTTCCACACAAACATTTATAAAGTACTTCTCAGCTAAAAAAATTTTTTTTTTGACAAATAGATTACAAGCGAAAATCCTGATTTTTGACTTACTTTTCTAATTTTACTTACAGGTGTCTAACTCATTTTTACATGTAAATTTGGTATAGCTTTGAATTTACTACACTTTTTTTCAGAAAATACACGCTGCACGTACAGTTAAATCTTTAAATAAAGTAAAGAATACCAGTTGAAAGCGTTTAGGAGCAATTAAGTGAACATCCATTTTGAACAGTAATTTGAATTCAAACACTGAATCGAAAGGGTTATTAATTAGTAAAAGGTGCATAGGTATATGCAGGCGTATTATTATTATTATTTTTAACAACACGAAACTTGAATAATTGAAATTCTACACCGCAATACGCACTGAATATTAATCATTTTAAATAATTAAAATGTAGTAGCTTAACTAATGATGAATTTTGTAATAAATAAATTAATATTGTGAAGTATGTTCTAAATTATGTACCTCTTTAGATTAAGAAGAGCAATTAGTAAAAGAAAAGAGTTTGAATTGTTAAAAGGAACAAAAAAAAATTAAATTGAAAGTAATTTGTGGAACCACGCATAATGTGAATTAAAAATAGTCTCGTCATCTTTGCGACTAATTAAACTCGTTTGTTCATTTTGTTAAACACATTAAACTTTTTAAAAAATGATTTTGATTACTGGGTTACTTATGTACAAAACCCTTTGTTTCATTTATGTTTGTAATGAACGTATACCGTTTTTTTCTTACCTGTCAGTTTGCGGTAATAACTTCGGGTGTTCTTAAAGGGAAAATGCAATTCTTATGAATATTTATAAAACATATGATAGTGTATGCATAAGAAATCGCGCTCTTCGCGATATTCATTATTATTCATTTCGAAGATAAAAAGATAAAAGTTTTAACACTTTTTTTTACTATTTGTAGTGGTATTACTGCGATCTGCGTCAGCTACCTAAGGATGTGGCCGAATGGTTTGTACAAATGGATCCCGATAGAGACACTTTTGAATTTTTGCAACGCGCCGAGGACAAGAGCGATTGGATTCTTACTCAAATTTGGCATTCATTAGCGAAAGCGTTTTTGGGTTGGTTTATGACACAAACTTCAATTAATGGGTGAGTCTTGGTTTACAAATTTTCAAATTAATAGGAAACTGTTATTGTTAATCGCATAACGAACTTACGGTATCTTAATAAACCATATTAATTAATAAGGAGAACATTGGACGGCGGCTCGAATTAGTTTTTAATTAGAAGTAGGTGCGATAACTTCACGGGTTCAGTTTCGAAAATTTGCTTGTTTACTTGTTCGTCTCCAATTAATTTCTTCGGATATGATTAAAAAATTCCTACCCGAATGCAAGCTTTAATTTGTACGTATACCTTAATGGTTTGCTTTCTGCAAGATCAGTAATTAAGATCAAATTATTAACGAGTCGTTTTTTATGATTTTAATTATAAGATGAATTAATGCTTAATTTAATTTTTTGTGAAAACACGGTAGCTAAATTAGAATTCCAACAAGTTTCGATTTTTTTTATTGGTCAAATTAGTAGAATGTAAATCTTATTAACGCTCATAATGTATCTGCGGTTACCGATGCGAATAATTGAAATTGAATTCAAAAATTTTTTCGTTCAGTTTATCGAAAAACGTTCGATTGATACTTTTTTTGGGTCGTTTTTGATGTTTTCGTCTTGTGGTCATTAAGGGCTTAGTAATCTATAATGCATCTAAAAAAAATGTAATTGTATAATTAGGGTAACACAGTGACGACGTGTTTGTATCCGTGCTGCCCCTTTCCAGGTAAAAGTAAATTAGTTAGAAATCGTATGTAATTAGAGACGGAGGAATCTAAGAGAATTTTAACCATTAAATAATTCACGACACAATTTACCTTATTATTAAGAGGTATAATCTAAATTACAGGCAACCAAAAATTCTTCTAGAAAGGTTAATATGAGATTGTCGTGGTGCATGATAAAAAATTACGAAAAAGCAATTTAGAAATTTCCCAAGAATTAATTAGTTCAAATCTTTTGTTATAAGGTAGGTATATATTAATAATTTTGCCATTTAAATTGACTGTGTTATTATTATTCTTTTTTTGCCTAAAGAACTTGATTTGTATTTTTAAAAAACTTTGTTTTTTGGTGTATTTGATTTTTATTTTTCATTCATTTTATTTGCTAACATTATGGTATTATTTGTGCAACAAATTAACCAAATTGTCTACGAAGGCCGCTTAATAAATGAAAACTCATAAGATTAATAAATAAAACTTCATAAAAAATAAATTGTTGTACTAATTTTTAGTAAAATACTCTTTGAATATTCATTAGTATCATATCAATTTATTCTATTTTATCTATCTAACTTGATATGTTACCATATTGTGTTGGAATTGTGTCAGAAAAAGACATACGTTAATTTTTCATTTAACTTAATAAATACTTATGTCAACTTTTCCGAATATTCACCGATATTGAAGAAATATTTTTTAATATGATATGCGACATGTTTTATTAGAATATGACGAAACTGGGTACCACAAAACCAATATTCATTAAAAACCCATTTTATCACATACACGGTTAAATTACTCCCTTCAACACATCCATCAAACAGATCCATGTAAGTATAGCAATCCGATAAGATAATTTATGTTTCAAACGCTAATAATATTTAGAATAAAAAGTAAGGATGTGAAATGTTACTATTCCACTTTCGATTGCAGCATTTTTTATTTAGAAAATAACTTTTGTACGTATATTATAAGTGCCAATTTCGCAAACTTTAACTATTGTTCCACTTCTATACCATCTATTGTTTAATGATTTTACGAATTTTGATTCTAGACATGCTAATACTTATTTAATTAAAATTACTATTTTTTCTAAACCTTTTTGTTTAGACGTTTCCCTCAATTACTTATTGAAATTTTTCAATTTCAAAAATAAACCAATTAGCATCGTCCGGGCAATCATTGTTGATCGCACTGTACTTAAATATAAACTGGAACTATATTTTAAGATAAACTTTCCAAAAAACTTCTCAATGGCGTTTGGGCGGCGAAATGTAAGAAATATTAACAGTAACAAAATAATAGAACTTTTACAAGGAGCACAACAAGCAGCTCTAAAGGATGAATTAGGAATGGTTACAACTGACACGTTATGTTTAAATCAAAGTAATTTGGCCACTATTCAAATCTAAACATTTTCGATTATGACACATCTGACTATTTTATTCCGACAAATACGTCTGAAACATCTACAGAAAAAGGAAAACTTACGCCTTATGAATATCTGAGATTGCTCTGATGCCATCGAAAGGAAAGAGTCATACATCGAGCTGACACCCAACTAGCACAAATGATTCCGTAATTTTAGTTTCAAAGGCAACATGTTTGATAGAGGCTCGGTACGACCAGCTAGCTTCGATAAATTTTGTATAAATTGTATAAAGCTTCGTTAAAGTTTCGATATGTAGGCTATACCAAAAATAAGACGAAATACTTCATAAAACTTCGAAATATAGCTTATAGACTGTATGGAAACAATAAATAACAAAGGTCGATAAAGTCTTAAATTAGTATTTATATCACTACTAACGGGCTCAACAAGAGAAACCTTGTTAACATTTCGATAGTGTAATTATGGAGTCGGTATCGGTGGACAAAATTCACATTTTCTATGTAGACACTATATGAAAAGAGCAAATTGTTCAAAGCTTAATGCTTATGTCGGCAAGTTTCTATAGACCCTCCTTGTCAAAATTTTTATTGTGTTATTCATCATAGCCTAACGGAATCTATAGCTTTTATTATTATGGAAATGGAAGCCAAATAGAACTAACAATCGTCTATTTTGTTTTATAACTCATAATATAAACGACGCCAATCGTGTGATTGCTAAAATATACTATGTTTTAAATGCATCCATTTTTTTCATTTTGCTATTAAAAGACATTACACTTCGAGCAATTTTGTACAGTGTCTACTTCATCTTAGACAAAAGCCCAACTTGGACATTTTGCCTTCGTTGTTATTTGAACGCAACGGTCAACTAGGACACATAGCCTACCAACTGATTAAAGTCTGATTTTGGACCCTGCCAAAGTAACGAACTTGAACACATCGCCTAATTTGACATTTGACCAAAGTTGGAAGCGTTTCTTATAAGTATACCTAAAATATAAAAACTAAGTTATTTGTCAGTGTAAGAAAAGAAAGTCTGCGAATTTGCCTTTGTAAGAACATCACACATATTATAGTTTTTAAACGAGTTTTTGCCGAAACATTTAACATTTGTGCCAAAACTATATAAAAAAAATCTATGATAGCTAATTGTTATTGATTGATTTGGTAGATAAGATTGTCAACTAAACCGTTTAAATGTTTACCATTTATTTATTCGTATGGTAATCCTGTGTGAATCATATGCGTATCAATGGAAGTGGTCACCCCCATCCAAGTAATTTATTTATTTATTCGTATGGTACATTATACAAATATTGTATTGTGATGTAAGTGTTATGTATGGTGCCCCAGAAGATCAGTATAAACCTGTATCGTGTGGTGACGAAACCGTGTGCAATAGTGGATTGGTTCGTCTTGGCAAAGCATTTACTTCAAGGTTTAGGAAAACCACTAAAACCTAAACATGCCAACCCTTACCTACCCTAGTATTCACATGTAATAATATTAATTAAGTGTGTAAACATTATAGAAGGTAAATAAGAACATAAAATATAACAGCACAGCCATTGCATGACGACATATAATGGACCGGTCCAAGCGCCAGTCACGACAATGACGAAAAAATAGTAGGTTAAAGAAATAGCAAAACAAAATAATGGAAAAACAGATAATCAAGACAAGAATACAAAAATTGCTGAACTTCAGATGTCCTTCAGATTCGTAAGCCATAATATTGCTTCATCCGTTAAATTATGAATGTTTGGAAACCCTCCTTTAAACTTCGTTAATTGACAATCCTCTACAATATGTGTAACGGTCTCTGGTTCGTTTCCACAGTCACAATTTTAGAAATCGCACCCCATTTAAACAACATAGAGTTGCATTTTGAATGGCCTGTTCTTATGCGATTTACTTTTGACCAAATTTTTCTTTTTTGATCAAAGCCCGGGACTTTTATTGTTGGATCATCAATGAGATGTTTATTGAAAACATCAACTCCAGACCATAATTTTTTCCACTCTTCAACTTCAGAAAAAGCCGTACTTAAGTAGTCTTGCAACCATATAGGACTTCGATATTTAAGTCTTTTAGCAGGAGGGTTGTCAATGTCATTCCAAATTGGTAACTTTTGTTAAATTGGCATGTATCCCATTCTCGTTTTAACGCAGCTTTTCGTCGAATGTTCGATGGGGTAATATTATGGTTTAACTTTGTATTATTAAAGATAATATTAAGTTTTCTACTTTTTTCTCTTAAATGAAAACAAGAAACCTATGTTTTTTTAAGATTGGGGCATAATTGCCATTTTTTGAAATAATTTTCCATAACACGCAAATCATCAGATAGTTTATTATGAATTTCGAAAAAATCCGAATGTTGAAATGAAATTGCCATATCATCGGCGTAGACGATTTTTTTACATTGTAAAAAAGGAAGATCAGAAATATATACATTAAAAAGAATAGGTGCAAAAACCGATCCTTGTGGAAGACCATTATTTAAAAATCTAATTAAATTTACTGCTTTTATCTCCAACAAAAACTCTAAACTTCCGATTAGACAACATATTTTCAATAAAAGGAATAATTTTGGAACAAGGAATAACGTTAAACAATTTAAAAAGTAAATCTTTTTTCCACACGCTATCGTATGCAGCAGTTAAATCTAAAAAGACAACTCCAGTTTTAAGTTTCTTCTGAAATCCAGAAATCCAAGTAATGACCGCGCCCGACGTTGCTTAACTTCGGTGATCGGACGAGAACCTGTGCTTTTAACGTGGTATGGCCGTTGTCGTATAACAAATGTAACACTTAATTTTGAAATGAACAGTTGAGGTATATAATTTGAAGATTTTAAGAGGTCATTATCAATGAAGTTCGGAATTCCGCGTGAAGCCTTTTTCTCATAATCAGTTTATACCTATTCTGAATGCGTATCTATGGAGATGATTATGGTAACAGGGGTTTGGAAGAGAACAAAAGCCAGATGTATTAAGTTTTAAAACAAAATGCATACCATGTACCGAAAAGTACCGTAAAATTACAATTACTAGACTATTATAGGACTGTAACCCACCACTAGTAATATAATATTAGCATAATTAGATAAAAAAAATAGGTTATAATCTATGTATTGACATTATGAATAAACCATCGTAGGTATAGAATACTTTAAAGAAACGGTATTACGACGAATCTGTTTGGGTACAAATTAGTGCTAAATTGTCATTAGTTTTTTTTTTTCGCTTTACAACTTTACCGACATCATAACTGTGGTTGAGTTATTCAACGGCAATCGAACTTCAAGTTTAGAGCCTCACTAAGTTGTATATTTTGGAGTAAAATATTTGGAAAGAGCTCTCTAATTAATTGGCTAGAGATACTGGCTATTTTACCTACCTTTCACCGTATATCACTATCCATTTCTCTTTTTGCTTTCGCAAAGGACGTAGTCAGGAAATCTTCCGCTCTTATGAGAAATCTTAATCATGTTTCTTGATTTTCATCGAATTCTTCTGCGCCAGGAACTTCAAACATAGTTTCTTATTTGGGACAATTCACAATCCCAGTACGTAACACGCACAATAAAAGTATCCATAGTTATAAACCAAAAATATGACAATGAGCATTAAAATCGATCATTAACACAGTTTCAACCGGTCCCTGCTCATTAGTACCGATATACATCGGGTGTGTCGTATTTGTCCCACTGGTAACGTAAGAAACCCATTTAGTCTAGTTCGCCTATCCACTTGTTTTTAAATATTCCATTCAAATGGAACAGATCTATGTTGCATAATGGGGTGGAAGATGGTGAATCTGAATATATCTAAACGATTACAGATACCTCTCATTAAGATAGTGTTACTTATCTTATTCCTATAAATTAATTCTTCTAATCAAATTATGGTACTTGTACTTCGAAAACATGTCGAGATATTAAACATATTTTTCTAATTTGAATTTTATTAAGGGAAGTGTAAATGAAATTTGAGAATTTTGTAAAAAGTTTAACAAATTTTTTTAATTTGATGCATTGTATTTAATATTTTATATCAAATGATGCATGATATTTGTTGGCATTAACTATGACAAAAGCTGCTTTCCATTTACACCAGTTCCCGTTGCTCAGTAGCGAATCAGTTTATCTGAATCAGTTTACCTACCCCCTTGCCGATGAAGCACAAGTTTACTACGTAGCTCAGTAAACTGAACCTGGGAATATAGGTTATCTTTACCACTAACGTGTTGTGATAATGTGAGCGTGATGGTTCTTTTACGGAAGAAAATCATGTTCAACCCAGCTATAAGCTATATTAATGATTTTGAATATAATGAGTGTTAATTAAGTACTTGTACAAACTGTAAAGGGTGAATCTTTGATTAATTTTAAGATAAAAGAATGTTGTAACTTGAATCATTCGGGTAATTCCATGTCAACTGGTCCCCAGTTGACCATTTCCATTTGGCTCAAATTTTACACAACAGTTCTTTAGCCACTCAAATAGACATATGTAAAAGCCCCCAATATGCAATTCCTGGGTAACATGAGCTCTTTAAAAAAAGGAATAAAATTCTTGACCGGGTCCAATAATATATTTTGTCATGTTTGACATCCTACTGTGGAAGAAATAAAAGGGCTATATAAAATTAATTGTAAAGACTGTAACCAAGTATATATAGGGCAAACCAAGAGACCTATTAAAACTCGTTTTAAAGAGCACGTAGCTCATGTCAAATATCATCGCACAGATAGGTCCAGTGTTGCCATGCATATGCTTGAAAATGGCCATAGAGTAGGCGACATTGAATTAATAAGAGGGTAGATAATAAAAACGAACTTGATTCTTATGAAAGTTTAGAAATTTTTAAAAACAGAAATTTGCTTATGAATTATGATGATAACGGTCCATTAGGAATTTCGGAATTATTTAAGCTTATCTAAGAATCAATGAAGTTTAACGATGCGTGATAAGCAGATAGTATATACAGGGTGTTTCATTAATCAGTACAGAAAATGAAACTGGAGATTCCTTGCAAAATTTAAAGGGGGTTTAACATAAAAAAATTTCCTCAAAGCCTCACCTGAAGAGTTACAGCCCCTTAAAGATGTGTAAAAATTCACATTAATTGATTTTTTCTGAAATGACTTGAAATAAAAAAGAAATCTAAACATTCAAATACTACTACCAAGAAGCCTCCATAATTTCATAATTTTATTCACCCTTGTTCTCTGCAAGGGGGTGAGTCTTACTACCCCTTAGAGTTTTTACCAGAACTTTTTAACTAATTTTTTTTCAATTTTAAAATTCAGATTTTGGAGGGCCAATTCAATTAAAAACTTTTTGTCTCTTAAAATTTCACGTAAACTCAATACTTTTCACCAAAAAAATAAATTAAGCGAACTTGCAGAATTTTTAATTAATAAGTTGCGTATGCAAGTTTGACATAAATAACAATATTATTATTAACTATAATTTTTAATTTAAATTAACAATATTATTTCAGAGAGTGTTCAAAATGGGCACCATTTTCTTGAATACAGGCTCTTATTCTTTTGAACAAATTTCCGTTAACGCTACCTAGCATTGCTACAGATTGTCTAACTCTTCAGGGGAGGCTTTAAGGAATTTTTTTTATGTTAAATCCCCCTTTAAATTTTGTTTTTAATTTTAGTATCGGTATCGCTGATGATGATAGCTTAGCTATTGAAACACGTGTCCGAGTATAGTTTTTGGTGCAGTTTTTTGGTGTTTTTCTGTTGTTCTGGGGCTCAAAGTTGACAAAATATTTATAAAAATGTCGTTGCGACAGTTTTTTGAAATAAGGTATCTAAAATAGACAAGAAAAACTTGGTTTTCTGAACTTACTATTCACCACGAGGTGTGAAGTCTGAATTGATATTTTAATAGTATGGCTATCGAGCGTGACCCCTTGGCGATGGGGTTACCAATTCAGTTATAAATTGGTAGTAGTCAGTCTATCATGGACCAACGCAAGATTCAATTTTTTTTTCAAAAATTGTGCAAATCCTTAAAATTTAATATATTTTTTAACTTAATTTCAAGACCTTATTTCAAAAAACCTAAAAAAGTAAATGCATCTCTCTTATATAGAAAGATGAGCTCTTTCGAATGGTTGTTGAACTAAGACGGTATCAGGCGTCCCACCTGAGAAAAATTACCTCATTTAAGACATTTCCCTGAAATCTAGCTACTTGAAATTTAGCTATTTTTGTCTCGACGACATTTTTATAAATATTTTGAGCCCCAGGTGTGCTTGTATAACTTCATACATTTAGAACTTGTACTATCTTAAAAGTTGAACAGATACAAAAATTTTCAGAACTTCAGTCCTTTTATTTCTTCTACAGTAGGATGTCAAAAATGACAAAATATATCATTGGACCCGGTCAAGGATTTTCCGAGTTTTTTAAAAATTACTAATTATTAAAAATACTTCTTTAACGTTTATGTTACACTATCACATTACATATAGCTATCACCAAATTAGTGAAAATTGGATAAAAATAATAATTTGGAAAAATGTGCTGCGTTTGCAGTACATAATAGGCGGTAGTCATTTTCAGTAATTATTGTAAATGTTATTAACTAGTTTAGTCTTAGTAAATGTAAATGATCTTTTGTTTATTTTTTACCTGATAATACAAAAGTAATAAAAAATAATTTTTTTCGTTTACTTTTCAAAACGTCGTTAATGATCCAATTTAAATAATTCCAACGTAGGTATAACTTCAAACCTGTTTTTATCCAAAACGGCGGTTTTTAGCGACAAATACTAAGAGTACCTTTTGTATGTAAAATTGAATACAATACAAACATACAATGCGACACAAAAAAAGTTATAGTTAATTAAATTCAGGAACAACACTGTACCTGCCTTTAGCATTAGGCCTTTAATGCCTTCTAGCATTAAACAAAAAACTAAGTTACTATTTGAGTTTCTCGACATCAACATACCCAGTATCCCGAACTTCGTCCAAATTGCCATGTTATTTTTAAAAATATAAGCAAAAAACAAATAATACAGTTTTTTGGGTGCTCTGTATCTCACAAACCAAGCCGTTGCGGACCCAAACAATGTAAGATAGGTACTACATCACTTAAGCAGTTAAGATTTCTATGAACAGAACTCATATGTGATGTTTATTAATAAAATTGAATTAAAAACCCTACATCTACCTATACTTTAAAATTATATAAAATTAAATAATGTTTTTGATAACACTCATGTGCTCAAAGGAAAAATAAAACAGCAAAGTAGTAACCGAATGTGAAGTCAATTGTAGATGCAGATGAAAGAACGTGGGTATTATTTTACAGTTGATGTTTATGAACATCTTTTTTAAGATGTACTGTTGTCGGAACAGGTTGTCGGAAATATAGTTTCTAAAAGCGTTTGTCTCATTATTTTTTTTTTTTTAACTAGAATTGAAAACACGAATAGCAGATAATTCTTCCTTCCCTAAAAACTAATTTTCACTGTTCGTGAAGGTAAATAGTATTCACTTTGCCTTAATAATTGTGTTCACGATGAACCATTTATTTAGTCTACAAATTAGAAATTTTATTTGTGCATGTTAACATGATGCCGCTTTGTTGACATTAACCGAAATTTGCTGTAACCGGAAGTATTACTTCACAGATAATTACATATAATGTTGTCGGATTAACTCTCCAAAATCGTCTCCGTATTGTTGTATTTGCATTGATTATAAAGGACGAGAAAGCTCTTGCTCTTTACGTATAAAATTTGATTAGTTTTTATAAACCGGAAGAGCAGTTTACCTAAACCGTTTTGAGAAGTGTTGACCATTTATTTTGTCTGACTTCTGATTTATTTTTAAACGGTTTCCGAAAATAAAATCCATTAACTTATTAAAAAAATTTAAATTACAATGTTTTGCTTCTCAATGCAATAATTTGAATTCATGATTACTACTTTTGCGAAATGAAATGAAATTGCGGGAACAAAGCGATTTTTTAGATGACAAAGTATACATTTTAGTTGAAATAGACGAACATGAACACAATATCATTTATTTTATTGGCATAATGATTTATTCTAAAACCTTATAAATAAGATGGGGAGTTATGTGGCGGATTCGAAACCGACAATTTTAATATATTTTTTTTTCACTTTTTTCGACGAAATGTTACTACATTACAATAAAGTTCCGTCTGAAGCGTTTGTCCGTCCGTATGTAAACCAGATCTGAAGAAAATTTGTTTGAAATTGGTGCATAGGTGTTATTTGTAATACCGCAGATCTGATTTGTTTTTGTGGCAAAAGGACCCGTAACTTACTTCGATTTTCGAATTCTTAAAATATTTACAAAAATATTTTTTTACACATTTTGTTTCAAATAAAAGTTGGTTGGAATTTCATTATACATAACTTTCGTTCAAACTATTTCTTGATCCGATAAGTAATACAAACATTTTATTTTAATTGTATAATATTAATTATTTAAAAAAGTTATGGAACTATTTTTTCTAAACTAAAATCTTCAATTGCCTCTGTTTTGATCAAAATTTTATGTTTGAATTACAGTCCCAAAAGCGCGCGGCGGTCTATAACAACCATGTAAATAGACCTCGAATAAAAATGAAAGATTTACTGTAAGAATTGAGGCTTCTACGACTTAATCGTTATTGAATAATAATCAAATTCATTGTAAGAATTACATTGTTTTAATTTTCTCGAAAATTTTCTTACTGGACCTGTCAAAATTTTGACATTTTTATTTAAAAGGCCTCTTGATCTTTCATTTTCGGTGAAAAAAAAATAGGGTTACCATTTAAAAAAAAATCATGGTGACGTCATTGCTGGAAAACAATAAAACTTCGAAACAAAATTTTAACAGAAAAAGGTGTTTTTTGAAAAATAAAATCGACGTGTCCGAGGATTTTGTTGAAAAATCGTTCGTTTTTTTAAACGAATTTACTTAAGACTTTTGACTGGCACTGTATAATAAACGTTTTTCGTGGTTGTTAGGTTTTCATCACGACTAATGTGACCGAAACGTTGGTAACAATTTTTAAAAAGCGCCAACCTCGAAAGATACATTTCGCTTTTTAGGCTTCTTCAGTTAATTTAACAATGTGAGTAGATTTTCTGAAAACATTTGACATTTTTTTTGTCAAAAACCGTAATAAAAAAAACAAAAAAACTATGGCTTTTGACAACCGAGAATGTTAAGTGTTTCCAAAAAATCTATTAACACTGTTAATTTAACTAAGAAAAAAAAGTTCTAAAAAGCAAAACGTCTTATACAATATTTCTATTAGGATTTTAGCTGTTTATATTAAACAATTTGCGGGATTTTGGCAATAACAATCCAACAGCTGTTACGGTTACAAACCTTTGCATTTCAGAAATATCATTTAGAAGAAAAATGATTCTAAATTAAATTAAAAAAACCAATTTTTATACAAAGTGGTTGTTAGTCCGAAAATCATGCATGTTTGTTCACGAATTAAAGATAGATACGAACACGTAAAATATATCGAATGCAAATCTGAAACAATCATAGGAAATTATCTATCGTTTTTATTTTGGACTTTTTTAGTTTATAAACTTTTTTTTACATTTTTGTAAAGTCTTAAATGTGCAGAAAATGTATATTTATTTTTTACACGTTTTATTTAACACTTTAGTTTCCAATTAAATTAATTCAACACGTTTTTAACGTTTCACCTTTAAAATTGAAATTTTGAATTTAAATGTATTCAGATGGACGTGGTCATTTGTAGTTGTTGCTTATAAATCCGCAATTATAAATGTAAATTTACATTTTTTTTTAATTTAATGATCCACATTTTGTTTCATCCGCCTATGTAAAATTTCAAACCAAATTTTTCTGTAAGAAAATCTAAGTATTAGTTCGTTCAAACGTAAATAATGTCTTCAATAAAATGAACTCTCTGAAAATGAAGACGATGAAATATCTTATAAGTACGTCCGGTCGAGAATTGAATTTGAACGATCTTTATCACAGTGCTCTCATCTGAAGATCATAAATCATAAACCACATGAAATAATTGCAAAAGATTATCCGTAGCCATCATTGGATATTATTGCTTTTGTACACCTTCACACGAACCATCTTATACAGATTAATCTTTGTTCGATAAGAATTAATTTACGAACGACCATCAAACACCATTATTCTTACGAATTGAATTTTTTAAGGTTTGTTTTACGACTTTAATTAAATATAGTGTAATTAATTACGATCGAAACCGGCAAGGTGGATCATTAATAAGTCTTTGAGTTGTGACTGAAAAACTCAAACAATTTTTTTGTCTTAATTTTAGGGTACAATAAACTCGGTGGTTGTTAATTTTTCTAATTGTTGATTTCCCATACCTAATGACAGAAACGCCCGCTCTCGGTCATCGGACATATGGTTATAATTACAACTCATGCCACAGGTAATGCGCTTATGATTGCACGTTAAAAACCGTACAAAATACGTCTTCCTGTTTTTAAATTGTCATTCTTTAATAATTTTATAATGACTTCTGTTCTCGAGCGTGTGTGTGACCTTATACAATTCATTACATGCGTATGTAAAATTATTTAGTTCACAAGAAATACAATAAAAGTACGAAAAACCTACACGAGAAAATATCTATAAGTGATGTCAGATTATAATTGAAACAATGTAAGATCTATTAAGAGAATCCGCGCGTTTTCATAGAGAAAATTGATTCGAAAAATTCCATAACTTTTTCTGATTGTAATTCCATTCGTTAATAGTTCTGGAGTTGATCGGCTCTATACATTGTCTGATGTACATAATTTTAAGTAAAATCCTGCACACTGTTTACAGTTTTTGTCAAAATACTATAATTTTGTTGCTAGGTGCGTATTAAATTGAATCAGATAAAAAGTTGGGGAGCGGCTAGTGCATTAAGACATAAAAAACATAACACGTACATATTCCGAAGCTGTTTTACAAAAACACCTTCAAATAAATAATACTTTGTAAAGAGGAGCTTTTATAACAGAATTGATTAACTTTTTTTACCGTTGCAATTACACCGTGTTATTGCTTAGGTAGATACAATTTGGAAAAATATTGTGGATAATTAGAAAATTTTAAATTTTTTAATGGAGAAATATTTTAATTTTCTTAGCGTGAAATTGTACCTATGTATCACTTTTTACTTTAAAGGAATTGAATTCCTTAAGAGCCAAATGTTAACTATTTACTTAGGACAACAAAATTTTACGAATTGATAACTCAGGTGTGTCCCTCCGCTTGGAACGTGACGTTTACATAACTGCGTATAGTGCGGGAAAAACTACTAGAAACACTAATTTTAATAATACAGTTGTTAAGAACTTATTGTCAATAAGAATATGCGAAACAAATACAAAAACATATTTAAAAAAATTAAATTTAAAAATCACTGATTAGTTGTATGTGGGTACACCCGACGACAAAAATAAAGCTGTGCTTCAAGATACATTTTTGACGACCGACGTCTAGTTTCGACGTTATATAAAACCGAGCGTCACCATCAGACTGCATTAAAAAATAGTGTCGTTATATACAACTTAAAAATTATATTATTTGATACATAACCGATTTAATAACGGAGTCTGATGATGACGTTCGTTTTTTTATAGCGTCGAAACTAGACATTTTAATAATATCGTACTGAGTTTCTAATAAAGAATTGGTCAAGACAAATTTTTTTACGTTCTATTTAATAGATATTTTGACAATATTTTAAAAGTAAAGTTTTGAAGTGCATATTATTGTGGTTTGTTAGAGTTTTCCTTCAATTTTATTTTATTGTAATTTTTTATTTTTTATTTACTAAACTTATTGAGGATGTTACGACCAAATCGTTAATTTAAGGCTCGGAGATTATTTAAAACTGTGATGGTTGTAGATAGTACCTACAGGCGGTACGCGACAAATAACGCACTATACCGCAAATGATGATAAGAAGGTCCCACTTGGCACACTTATAGTTTAGATGATTCTACACGATTTGACCAGCAGTTCCCAAAAAAACCTTCGGGAGGGACCGAGATATGACGTCACAAAGATGGCGCTCGGGACATTTGTTTAAAACTATTTGTCATAGGAAAATGACATAGGATGATGGTGCAAATGAAAGCTTATAACACCCTCTTTAATGTATGTCAGAACATTTGTGTCGATATTTTGCATAGAATTTGAACTAGAAGCCGATAAATGAAGTAAACAATAAAAATTGACTATTTTTAACGGGATTTTTCAGTTTTTCGGCTACAAGCCGTTTGGCTGTATGAAGAGTAGTGGGATATTTATACATCTCAAAGCATAAAGCAAGCCACCAGAGATAACAGAGGGTCTGGAATTCACCTACAGGTTCTTTTACAAGCTCCTTTACCCAAAAATTGAAGCGAGTTTTTGAGAAACGAGAGTACTGAGCAAGATATCTTCAAATTGTTAGGAAATCACGTAACAAGGGACTTTACTAGGCAAATAGTTACAAATGTAGACAGCGTATTTATAGCATCTGTTGCTGACACCTCTTCAATTGTTGGAGAAATTGTACCGGAATATTTAGAGGAGGCCGACTGTCGTATTAATCTGCACGTAAATGGTACTATACAACACGGATGTTTGTCTGTTGTAATTTGAACTGTGGATACCGATGTGTTAGTTGTTGCCATTTCGTTCTTTTTTCAGTTAGAAACTTTGGGATTAAACTATGGTTATCTTTTGGAACCGGTAAAATCATCGTTATCTTTCTGTACATTCAATTGCACAAGTTCTTGGAAGCAATTTACTGGATGCGACACAGTATCTTCATTTTCTAAGAAATGCAAGAAATCTGTCTTGCGTGTTTGGAAAGTTTTCAATGATGTCACAGCAGCGTTTCTGGAAATATCTCATTCAACGGAAACCATATCCAAAAGGTCACTTAAAATTTTAGAACAGTTTGTTGTCATGTTGTATGATTCGTAGTGTGTTTATACCACGGTGAACGAAGTAAGAAAATATTTGTTTACAGCAAAAGGAAGGGCTGTAAAAAATATTCTACCAGCAGCATCTACCCTAGAAGAACATATTTATAGAGCAACTTATCAAAGCGGTCATATCTGAAGCCAGTCAGACAAACTTATTCCAACAGTTGCTTCACCTGAAGATTGAGGTTGGGTGCTTTCCAATATTACTTTGGTTCCGAAATGGGTATCTATACCGGAATATGGGAACCATGCCGGGACCTGGTTAAGTGCTCTTGTAAGAAACATTGCAAAACGACCAGTTCTTCCTGTAAAAGCTCTGGAGTATTCTTCACGCTATTATGTACGATTTGTCAAGCAAATTGCTAGAATGAAGGGTAAGAATAAGTCAGTTTCATATTGAGATTTTGAATTATATAAAAGATTCCTTGTTTTATTCAGGTCAAATCTTGAAGGATACTTATCATCATATAAGAAGCGAAAACTATCATATTACAAGTTAGCTTACTAGAGGTTATAATTTTAGGTTTGACTTGCTTGGACAATACTGTACCCTACATAGATAGAAGCATTTTTCATAAACTTTAGTTACCTGTTATTATAATCAATAATTAATTAACTTAGTTATATTTTGTATCTTAAATATCTAATCGTGAAGTATATATAGCCTAAATAGAAATTTCTAATTTATTACATTGCGTGCTTTAAAGATCCATGTTTTGTATAAAACTTAAGTTATGTCATTACTTATACCACGCTATATTTCATTCTTTTCTACAACTTTTCCAGATATGTTAACGTTATTGAGCTTTTTGGAAAGATAAAATAATTCTCTACAAATCATCTTAATAAAGTTTTGAGATTTTCCGGCTCCTTGTAGTCGAAAACTGAAAAATCTCTTTAAAAATAGGCAAATTTTGTCTGTTTATTTCATTTATCGGCTTCCAGTTAAAAATGTATGCGGAATATGGACACAAATGTTCTGACATATATTGAAGAGGATATTCTAAGCTTTTACTCTAGTTCAGCTTCCTACGACAAATAGTTTTAAAGTTATAGTTGCGGCAAAGAAATGTCCGGAGCGCCATCTTTGTGACGTCATATCTCGGTCCCTCCCAAGATTTTTTGAACTGCGGGTCAAATCGCTTAGAATTATCTAAACTATAAGTGTTCTTATCATCATTTGCGGTATGTGAAACTGTACCGCTTGTACTAAGATACACTCTTCAGTATGGTGACGCTGATGTGTCTTAGATAAGTACGAAACTTAGTTCTGTGCTTGATTATAGTGTGCAGTTGTCAGTGGTTATCATAACGAAAGCTTGAATTTTTCATACAGGTGCACCGTCACATGTTTTAGTAGTAATGTTCGCAAAAATGATCTTTTAATCGACTCATTGCTCCTAGAAGAAGGTCCAAAATCGATATTGGGAACAGTACAACTAAAGTTACGAATAATAAGGAAGATAATTTCGAATAATAACAGTCAAATTTTTGTTTGAACTAAATTACATTAAAAAATCAATAAAATCGAAATGTTATAAAACTTAAATTAAACTTAAGAAAATAAGAAGAAACCTTAAACGACCACAAATATGTAAGAATAGAAATGAAAATCAAAGATTAATTAAAGAAAAGTGACTTCTACGAAGAATAAATAAAAAAACAATTGGACAAGAATAATAAACTAACCATAATTCACACCAAAAATTAAAGCCATGAAATATTTGGATCAATGAAGTAATGGTAGAGGGCGGTTTGACGGTAGCGTGACTTTTCGCTAGATGGCCATGATATCGGCAAACCATTTTACAGTCATCTAAAGGATGCAGTTTGTGGTTATTCAAAATATGGAAAAAATTAAACTTCGTGTTTTAATGAAACATTATTTTTTACGTGGAAAACCTATGAAAGAAACTGAGGAAAAGCTACGGAATCTGATCCGTCGCATAGGATGGGTTCCAAGTGGTTTAATTTATTTAAAACTGGTCATATGAGCACTGATGGTGATCGTCCCGGAATCTCACAAACGGTCACCACCAAGAAAATCGTTTACAAAATCCATGATCTAGTAATGGCTGACCGACGACTAAAAGTACGCTAGATACATGAACATTTGCATATAAAAAATAAAAATTTGTGTTCAACTTTCAAAGCAATGTTTGGCCATGTTGCAACGTAATAAGGTCGAGTTATTTTGCCGATATGTGACTGTTGACAAAACCGGGAACTACCACCATACTCCAGAGACTAAAGAACAGTCAAAACAGTGGATTTTATTGGCGAAACTACGCCAAAATTGGTCACTCGGCGAATAAGATCATGGCGACTATTTTTTCTAAAGGCGTAATCCGTATTGACTTTTTGAAAAGGGTAAAATAATAACTGGTCAGTTAACCAGTTTTAATGTCGATATAATAAAAAAACAACCACATCGCGTAAAAAAATACTGTTCTATTAGGATAACGCCTTCCAAATTGCGACCGCTAAGTTAGTACCGTTGGACTAAATGTGCAGCCCTCGAAGGGAACTATGTTTTAAAATTTTAAAAAAATTATATACGCTAAACCTGTGTTTTATTGAGATGTAACGCTTCTATCAAACAGCCCTCGTAATAATATATGGAAGAGTTGGTAGAAAATATCAAAAAAAAAGTGTACAAATGAAGTAGCCAGAGCAGAGTCAAAAGAAAAACTAACCACAATATAATAAACAAGAAAACGGTCCAATTGAAATTAGAAACACTACACCAAAACCAAAAAAAGAACAATAATAAAATATGCGACGAGATTTTATCAAAAAAAAAACAAATTTTAACAAAGAAGGCTCTGGGACACGTTAATCTACAGCGAAAAGTAGCACTAGCAGAAATAATAGACTTTGTTAAAAGAGAAAATTGCCAATCTCGTTTTCATTAAAAAAATTTGGAAGAAGTGAAAAATAAGACTGAAATATAGACCAAGTTTCTTGGCGGGTGTATATATTTAAAAAAATAACCATTCGTTCTATTAGTCTTTCCTGTTCTACAGATTTGCCATCCTTTTCACGTTGCCTTTTATAAGAAATCTTGCTATCTAAAAGTATTAAAGCTCCTTAAAAATTCAATGTGAACGAGATTCCCAATAATTTTGGGCCTTCTTATAGGAGTTGAGGAACAATAGGGTCGTCAATGATACACCATGTTCTTAATAGCCGACGTTTCGATTGTTTCGATTGGCGATGGCCTTGAGAAGATTGGCCATCGCCAATCGAGCGTCGGCTATTAATGAACATGGTAATATCGTGACGACCTGGCTCAACTCTAAAAGAACAAATAGAATCTCGTTCACTGCTATCTATTTTGAATGTGTTAACTTTTCATAAATGTGGATGTAATTCTGATGTAAAAAGTATGCACATCCTATAGTCTGTTCTTCTTTTCACTTTTGCCTCATTTTCATCGAAAGAATTCAATGCCTTTTGTCGTATTTTTGGGTATAATTTAATTCTTTTACGTGGGTTTCAGATTTGTACTGGAATTGTGTAAAAATGTCATTACCAAAGGGATCTGTTTAATAAAATAACTTTTACATTGAAAACCAAAACGACTAAGACGATTTTTGAAAATAAAAATGTTTTGGGCAGGAACATTTAGTAACGAGTGTCCCAAAAAATACATGTGAAAAGCATGTCTCGATATCTCGTGTATAAAGAACACGTACAAATAGTATAAACTAAGTAAAGATAACTGTAACGACGATTGAATGTTTAAATGCAAATCGTTTTCTAAGCGATAACTTAGAATGCATAACACAAATAAATACAGTTAATTGAGGTTAGGGTTTTTAAATAGAACACCTTTTTTAAAGAATTTAAAGTTACTTGGGTAAAACACCAAATGTCAACATTGTAAAAAAAGTTGTGTATGATTAAATTGATAACTATTTTTATTAGGAAAATGTGATTGAGAAATATTTTTGAAAATAAATTTCACAAAAGAAAATGTCTTCTCTAAAATCAATCTATTGGTATTAAGTATGACCGAGCCAAAATCTAATCACATCTCCGGTATTTTAGGTTTAAGGGAATTGGTTTTGCTTCAACACTACTAAATTTAACTCCAACAAGTGAAGAAAAAAGATTTGATGTAGAGAAGAGCTCAAATAAAGTAGTAGAAAATGTTTTTTTTTTTAATTTTAACAATTGTTTTTTTAATGTCATATAATTTGTCATTCTGTATAATAAATAGTTATTCTGATGATGACGTGCAAATAATTAAGTCGAAACTATAGTTAATTTATTAAATAAAATATTTTTAGTTTTGGTTTGACCAAAGTTATAATTTGTTATAATCTTATTATAATGTATTAACACTAATTCATTGGGAAAAGTAAAAAAAAGGGAGATTTTCGTTTTTTGGAAACCGTGGAGTAGTTCTCGATTTATGTATCTAAGATGTGGAGTACATATGAGTACTTTGATATCTTCATTTAATTATATATTTTTTTTAAACTCGATTTTACTTGTCTATAGTTGTCGTGGTCATGTACTGTAGATGGCGTGGTAATATTGCATAAAGCTTTCAAAACCCATTTTATAAAATAGGAAGATATAATATTCTCGCACAAAACTCAATTTTGGCACGGTAGTGTAAATGAGACTTTTCATGACACTGCTCAAAATTATCACGTGAACACGACATGACTGTTCCACTCCAACTATAGCATTGCACCTTATTGTTAAATTAAATTTTATTTTACATTGTCTGGCAAAGTAAGAATGTTTTAACTTATTTTCAAAAGAATTAAAAATTAATAGATTATTTATTGATAAAATAGTTTTCTTATTTCCGTTCTAAGCAAACTTATCGAAACTCTTGAATAATTTGAAAATGTTTGTTTAAAGACAAATTGCTTATAAAATATTTTATCATAAGAAACAAACCAGCTTTAATTCCAAATTTTCTTACCGTTTAATCTATCCTGTTCTCCAAAAAATGTTTGTCTAAATCAAAAATTAATGTCTAGTCTAAAACTGTCGCTTGTGTTACAAGTTATAATTTTCAATTGTGTACGACCAATACAAAAGGAAACGGGAAATGATAGAGCGAATTTTAATATGGTAGTTAATGTCATACATATGGTTTACAATAATTAATTTTTTTTTTGTTCTCCCACATTCATATTGTTAAACTATGTTGTTGAAATAATGAATACATGCATTAATTGGATAGAACTATTCTATAATTAAAGGAATGTACCAGCCGGCCACCCTCATTAAGATCGTGTAAAAAGTTTATTCTACACGCTTTATTTCTTCATATCTAATAATCAAACATATAGTTAAAATTCCACCGACTTATATAAATTGTATCACACTTGTCTTACCTAATTATATTGATTAACTTAAAATTCTTATGGTGAAAAATTATGTATGTATCGAGGACAGGCATTTCTTTTTTTTTGCTGTTAAAAGTTCGGTATGCGATTTAAAGTATATTGACAGATTTTTATATTAATTTTTAACTTTAACCGGGGTGTCTTTCAATCAGTAGTCTGCATTTTTAGCATGAAATGTGGAAAAATGTTAGATTCGGTTACTAATAACTGATGTTTTCTGAAGTTTGTTGTTCATGTATTGAACTTGATAATTGAGGACCAATCAGTACCTTTGCATTTCATTCTTTCATCATAAGCTTGCAAAGCTTCGTGATGCTAAAGAAAGTACTAAAATACTTAATGAAATGAATAAAGAATTGAGGAGTAAAAAGTTGACTTTATTTCTTCTGCAGAAATGAAATGAAAAATTATTATTAACACTTTTTTGCGCTTTCTTTTTAAGGGTTTTTGCAATAATATCTTACTTTTTAATCGAATAAATAATAATGTAACAACAATAATTATTGTTATACAGTAAGTAGATGTTCGTAGCGATTTCACCCTCGTGGTTCAACTGACCCAACGCGGACTCAAATCCGATTAGTATTTTCTAAGATTTTCGGTGAAATATACACAAACTCACGGTTTTAGTAAGTAGTAGCCTATTATATTCGATGTTCCTGAATATCTAATTTGAAAATAAAAATAATAAAATAATATAAATTTTACACTTGATTACAGTTAGCGAGGTGAATCTGTGCGAATTCTCTTAAATCACACATATTTTAACCGAAAAATATTGTTCTATGTTGTTAACATATTTATAGAGACCAAATTATTATTACATTAGCAATCGTAATTGGTTATTCAAAATACGAACTTTTGAAGAAAAAGTAAAACTGATGAATAATATTGTGTATAAAAAACGAATAAGTAAAAGCAATAACATAAGGCGATCCTACGATAATTATGGCCAACTAAGTGTTAGCAAAAATTAAAATCTTGAATCGCTTGCTGTAAATTCGCAAGAGCTTATACAATAGCAAACAAACACCGAGAATCACCCGACAGCTGTTTCGTCTTTTTGGGACTCTTCAAGAGTGAGAGAACTTGAGTGTAAGTTGAGTACTTGAGTAATATTGTATCTTCTGGTAATGCACAAAAAAAATGATACTATGAAATCGATCACCTATGAATGTTGATATTAAATTTGTTTAGGTTTTTTTTTATATTTCAGTAATAAAAATGTTAGAAGAAACTAGCATTTAAAATTCATACTTATTACTCCACATATTATGAAATAAGATGGGGAGTTATGCGACGGATTCCAAACCGAAAATTATAGCATCTCTTTTTTTCACTTTTTACTACGAATTAGAGTTATTACCTTATAATGAAGCGAAAAAAAATTTTATGTCCGACGGCTTGCCGTCCCGTCCGTATGTAAACAAGACATCAAGAAAACCACCCATCCGATTTTTAGAAACTTTGTACATGGACCTTATTTTTAATTCCGCCGATGTGTTTAGATTTTGGGCATATTCTATATAGCTAAAATGCCCGTTAACCTACAGATTTTCGAGTTTTTAAAATATTTAGAAAAATATTCATTTTACACTTACTTGTTTCAAATAAAAGTTGTTTATAATTTAATGGTACACAACTATTTTTTGATTCGATAAGTAGTTACTTAGATATAACAATCACGTGACAATAATTGTTGTAACAATATCTCTACCAGTATCAATTTTACAAAAAAAGTTGAGGAAGAAAAGTTGTTGGAAATTCTATTGTCTATAGCTTTTGTTTGAACCATTTTTTTCCTTTGATTTTACTCGAAAATAAGTTGGTTAGCAAATGTTTGAAATTTTTTATTTAAAACTCCTATGCACCACAAAATTCTACAGTCGATGTGGTTATGTTCATACCAAATTTTTCCAGTGTTTGAATACTTTGGTCTCGGTGCTGTACTTAATGTTAAGTGTATTGAATGTAGCGTATTGTACCGCGAGGCGAGGTCTGAGTGCGCATGTAGCCGAATTATACCATGAAACTTTCAATAAATTATTTTTGTGCTGCATTTGTGTAATTACAATTTTTATGTAAGTTTTAAAAACTATTTTTTCCGAAATCGTCACTAAAGTACAAAAAGGCAGTAAAATAAATAAAATCGGCACTAAAGTAATTCACTATACGACGATTTTTAAGTTCACATTTTCGCCGGTAGAGATGTGTAAATGTATATAAATTTTAGAATCGCGCATGCGCGGTGATAACATTTGACGTAAAAAGAAAACAGTTGATTACATTTGCTACTTAAAGAATGTTATAAAATTGTCAGATTTTGTTCATATTTTGGAATTTTGGAAAAATATACTACGTACCTCGGCACTAAAGTTCTTTTTTATTACTCACGTGTTTTATTTGCCTCGGCTATCGCCTCTGCAACTAAAACACATTTGTCATGAAAAATCAAACTTTAGTGCTTTGATACATAAATAACTATTATTGACAGTATATTCTATAATTTAAATAGTAACATCAAAAAAATTGACAAGCCCTTAAACCTAAAAACTTGTACTTTCAAAAATCAAGAATTCAGAGATTCAGGCTCATCAATGTGTGGTAGCTTGTTAATTTCGTATGATTTGGTACTTTCATTTTCTTGTCGGCAAACAAATTTTTGGAAGAAGAAACAGATGTTTGCGAACCAGTTTTGCTGCTATTGTATAGACGCAGAGCCGTTGCAAGCTAAAGCTGGTGTTAAAAAAGGTTACATGTTAACCATCCGTTTTTCCGGGAAAAATCTTGACGTCTTTCAGATCTTGACAGTAAATTTGAGATAAGTACTCTTGCTTTTAACAGTATATAATCAAGTTTACTATTCGATATGTAAACCGAACGGGTTACGGTTTGCTTGCTGTTACCTTAAGTCACCCCCTTCATTTTGCTTCCGAAATTGCTAATGAATAAATATCTTTGGATAAACTAAATTGCTGTGGCACCCCTTATAAATCTCTTTATTACTAAATCTACGACTTCGTTTGAGCTAGTTGTGACTTATCGCCTTAAGATAAAGACTAACAAAACTCGTTGCATACCTATTAACTAAGTTTGTGTGATAACGTAGCTATAAGTCTTGTCTATTCACTTGCAACAAATTTTAGTTACAATTAGGTCTCTGAAAGTAAGTTCCAGAAAAATCTAAAATTATAAATAACACTATAATTTTTTTGGACTGTAATATAAAATTTTTAATTCAACTAATCTTAAATATTTTTGTATTACTTGTGTCTGTTAAATTACTAACACCTTCAGAAATTCTCTTAGGTACTCAAAACCATGTAGATAGTATATTAGTTTTACCTACTTTAACTTTTCCTCTGTAAGTAGTTTGATTTTGACCTTATCTATGTAACAAACTCGAACCCAACTCTACAAAAATTACTGGGATAGTTACAGAATTTCAACGAATCGTGAGTTTGTTTCATAAGCAAGGAAAAGTTGTTCTATAGCTAGTCAGTGTCGGTTGATGAATTCGTAGCTATCTATGGAGAAATTACAAAGGTGTTTGTTTTTCAGGAAGTGGTCCGTTACGTTACTCAAATCCCATCTCACCATCTCCTCCTGAGGCGACTTACAGATCTTCTTCCTCTGGGCTTATATCTTTGGTAGTCGGGTGTGATCCAGTCTATGCAGGTGTTTTCTCCATGCTATATTCTTTTATCTTTTCATTTAAACTATGTTTAGCTCATTTCTAATATCAGTATTTCTTTTTCTGTCAGTTCTTTAATATTCTGCCACTTCTCGTAGGAATCTCATTTCGGCACTCTGTAATCTTCGCTCATTTTCTTTTGTAACTGTCCAAATTTCACTGCCATATGTAATGCTCGGTATAGAAATAGTTCTGTAGAATGACATGTTACACCCTTGTCTTACTCCTGTGTTTATTTCTTTTTTGTCTCTTCCTTTTCTGCTATACATATTTAGGTTCCTTGATACATTTCTTTTATTACTTCTGTAATGTGTTGTGGTATTCCTCTTTTTTTTCCAATATATTCCACATTTTGCAATGTACCCTTTTATCGAAAGCTTTTATAAAATCTATATAGGCGGTATAAGTCTAACGATTAAATTCTCGATGTTTTTCTATTATTTGCTTTAAGCGAAGACGTTTTCCGTACACGATCTTCCTTTTCTGAAGCCAGTTTGTTCTTCTAAAATTATTCTTTCAGTGATGGTTCTAAGTCTTTTATTTATGATCCTTGAATATATCTTATACGATGTATTTAGCAGGCTAATTCCTCGATAGTTTTCGCACACAGTTCTGTTTTCTTTCTTGAAGATTGGTACTATTTTTTGCTATTTTCCACTCTTTTGGTGTCCTGGTTTGTTTCCAACATAAGTTTATAAATGTCAGGTATC
This sequence comes from Abscondita cerata, assembly GCA_030710515.1. NCBI lineage: Eukaryota > Metazoa > Arthropoda > Insecta > Coleoptera > Lampyridae > Abscondita > Abscondita cerata. The sequence continues at coordinate 184,761 of JALBCR010004377.1, read as the reverse complement.
TTGTTTTGAAGTTTTTTGAGCTATATTTAAGCAATTCCGCCAGTTCCCGTTGCTTTACGGGTTTTGACTTCGTTTAGTGCTTCATTGAGTTCTATAAGATCTATGTTTTGTCTCCCTTTTTGATATTTATTGGCTCTTCTTCTTTGTTGTACCACAATTCCTTATAGTAATTAAGCCATTTTTCATTTTCGATAACCGTAAAAGATGCGTGTCTTTTTCTTAGCTGTTAAGATGTTTCATTACCTTTGTACGCGACATTCTGAATTTGTAATTTTAAAAGGACCAAATTCATTCACAAGCAATTTACAACAAAAATGCCTCAATGTCGCTTCTTTACCGTAGTTAATGTTCTTTGATATTACCAAATTTAATACAGAGCATGTGGATAAAGATAGCAATACAATCAATTCTCTTTATTGTAATAACTCCAGCGTCTGGACTGATTTGTTTAATCGTAGGATTTCATGTATGTGGTAATCTAAGAATTATGTATTTACGAAAGTGCCTGCAATTATGGATCTGATCGTCTTGGCATATTGTTTGTCTCGAGGTTTAAGAAAACCATATAACACAAGACTTATTCTTGTAAAGTACACCATACGGCTTACAAACTATCATTCGTGTCTACACTCAAAAACTGCATGTATTTTTGACAAAAGAAATATTACAAATAATTACATTTATCTTACTCAATTCATCTTTATTAATCTAAAATTAAAAACCATTAAGGGGATTGAAGATTTAATTATTTACTGAATGTTTAGTGAATTTTCGCAAGTGTCATTCTATAGTCCTTGCAAGATACAAAAAAGGAAGGTAGAAGTTTTAAGTTTGATTAGAATGTGAATTAAAATTACTCAATTCTGAACTTCAGATGTCCTTCAGATTCGTAAGTCATGATATTGCTTTATCCGTTAAATTATGAATGTTTGGATACCCTCCTTTAAACTTCGTTAATTGACAATCCTCTACAATATGTGTAACAGTGTCTCGTTCGTTTCCACAGTCACAATTTGGATTAAAAATCCCACCCCATTTGAACAACATAGAGTTGCATTTTGAATGGCCTGTTCTTATGCGATTTACTTTTGACCAAATTTTTTTTTTTTATCAAAGCCAGGGACTTCTATTGTTGGATCATCAATGAGATGTTTATTGAAAACAACAACTCCAGACCATAATTTTTTCCACTTTTCAACTACAGAAAAAGTCGTACTTAAGTAGTCTTGCAACCATATAGGACTTCGAGATTTAAGTCTTTTAGCAGGAGGGTTCTCAATGTCATTCCAAATTGGTAACTTTTTGTTTAATTGGCATGTATCCCATTCTCGTTTTAACGCAGCTTTTCGTTGAATGTTCGATGGAGTAATATTACAAAGAACAGGAAGCCAATCGAGAGAAGTAGATTTAATGGTTCCACTAATTATACGCATAGTGCAATTTAACTGGGCATCTATTTTTTTTTGTATGATAACTATTCAACCAGACAGGAGCACAATATTCTGCTGTAGAATAAACTAACGCCAATGCAGCTGTACGAAGTGTCTTTGCATAGGAATGTACCACAACGTAGAGGAGGTTTTTCTTTATTGTTCAATTCTTCTTTGGAATGATGCACTGTTCTTCAAAATAATAAGTATTCTTGGAGAAAATACGACCAATCACTCAAGGCAGGTCTTCATACCCAGTATCAAAGAAAATTATTGCCGAAAATACTAAGACTGTACTCGTGGTATTATCATTGTCCTACTTATGAAAATTTCTTCTTTATATCAAATGTTTCAAATTATCTTGTTGTGATTAACTGAAACCTTGTTTTTCTTTAATCCTAATGAAACGAATCTGGAGGATGTAAAGATCTAGCAAATAAAATCTTTCCTGTAAAGCAACTTCAATTGCCATCAAATTGTAACGTGTAACGAAAACAACGTGTTTGTGCAAGATCTGTAAGATTTGTGAATATTTAGTTAATTACTGGTGTTATTGGTATAAAACTTATATCAATGGGTTACCTGAATTTTGTGTTTTTGAGTGAGTTACTAAAAGTTATCAAAACGTTTTTGCAATTACCTAATTGTACTATCTTTGTTGTAAATAATTATCAAGGCAAATTTGTGTGTGAGTGTGTTGAACTGATAAGGATAAATCTGCATTAAATTGGGGCCCGCTAAATTGTGACCATTTTGGGTCACGCTCTCTGTAACACTATTGGTGAATGATAAATATCCGCCATTCTAAATATTAACATGATCTGTTATATTTGTAACAAAGCGTTTTCCTCAAAATCGCCAGGGCTTTCATGCAAAGGTGTATGTAATAAAAATTTTCATTTCCATTGCGTAAACCTGCCGTATGACTTAAGCAACTATTTGAAATCCGTGCCTGGTTTTGATATGGCGATGTGAAGAATGTTTACTTGTTGAATCTAGTCGCGTTACATCAACTATAAAATCTGAGATCTCTAAAATCACAGCATCAATACTCACTGAGTTTGAAAACAAATTTTCCTCTTTAAAAAAATCACGGATAACTTATGCTCTTCTATTGCGCAACTAAAGCATGATGCCCTTGAAAGTATCACTAAAAAATTAAACGAAACTGTTTTACCTTCCAAAACTCTTACTCCACCAACTCCAGCTACCTCATATGCAGCCATCGCTTCTTCGGCTTCTCAGGCAAAAGTTATTATAAAACCTGTAAATGCAAACCAATCAACTGCTAAAACCAAGTGCGAAATTTTAAAAAAGTTGACCTTTTGGCTTCAGGTATAGAAATTAAGCAAGTCAAACCCATAAAAGATGGTGGAATTGTAGTAAGCTGCTCTAACGAAAACCACTCAAAAAAATTACAACAAGCTGCCGAAGAAAATCTACCCGGATCGTATAATATACATCAATTAAAGCCGACCCAAATCAAAATAAGAATTGTTGGTCTTTCTGAACGCCTTCACCCTGATGCGTTCTTAAATTTTATGAAATGTCAGAATGCCGAATTTTTTAACGAAGATACATTGTGCAATGTGATTTCAATCATCCCTTAAAAATAATGCAGCTGTTTTTCAAGCAATTATTAGTACTGATGCAATATTGTATAATAAACTTCTAGAAGCTGGACATATTCTAATTGGTTTAGACAGGTGTACAGTGTTTGACGGTATGGAATTACGCAGATGCTACAATTGTAATAGTTACAATCACTCTACTATTCGCTGTCCTGACAAGGGTAAGCCAGTATGTCCTTTGTGTGCCAAATCTCACATGGTTAGAGAATGTAAAGCTGCTTCATATGACTATAATTGTGTAAATTGTGTAAATTTTAATAGTAAAAAACATCACGTGTAACAGTAATCATGCGGCCTGGGACCGGGATAAATGCACCGCTTACAAATTAACCCTTGAGAAAAGTAAAGAAAGTTTATTTGGAATGTCAATAACTGTGGGTTCAAAAACTAGAGCGCCTTAACAGTTGTGATGAAATAATTAACATCCGGACTCCTCAAGTCGGAAGTAATATAAATACGTCGTATTTTACATGGTACTATCAAAATGTAAGGGGTCTGCGCTCTAAATTAGATACTTTCTTTCTAAACGTATCTGATTCACACTATGATGTAATCTGTTTGACTGAAACTTGGTTAAATAATGACGTCGATAGTAATGAACTCTTTCCTTTGAATAATTACTTAGTTTTTCGATCAGATAGGAATTTTACAGTCACTGCTCGTTCCAAAGGTGGTGGAGTACTAATTGCCACCAAACACACAAATATTACATCCTTGAATTTAGATCACTTTACTTCAGTTGCCTTAGTCGATATAGTAGGCTGTAAAATTTCTCTCTCAGCCTTTGTTGTAGTAAATATTTTCGTAATTTACATTCCCCCTAATTTGTCCTTAAATGATTTTCGCCATTTTTTGAATTACTTGAAGAATATACGTCATGGTTGGACAATGTAATTATTGTTGGAGACTTTAATGTACCGGACTTTGTTGCGTCTACCAATGATACCAAAAGCGTGTTATTAAATAATACAATAAATTATCTACACTTAGTCCAGATTAACAATGTCAAAAATAGTACAGATAGGCTATTAGATCTTGTATTGAACAATGCAATAAATCTCAATTTTGAAGTTGAACAAGAATCTTTCCCACTAGTTGAAATTGATCCGTATCACCCTGCCCTTTCTATCACTGTATCATTTTCAGGAAAAAGTATCAAACATTTTCCTTTTAGCGATGGTACAAAACTTTATAACTTTCGTAAAGCTGATTTTATGAATTTATATCAAGAGCTGGGTTGTACTGATTGGTCTTTCTTATATGATAATAAGTTTGATGATGTAAATGATATGTGTCGGGCTTTTACGATAAGCTATACCTATTACTTGATAAATTTGTTCCAACTTTAAAATCCTCTACCGGTGTTTATCCGTGTTGGTTTTCTTCTAATTTAAAACGCAAAATTAAAGATAAGAATCGTTCTTACAGATTGTATAAAAGTTTAGATCACCTTATTATTACAATAAGTTTTCAATAATTAGGCGTGAAGTGAAAACTATAATAAACCGTGATTACTGTAACTATATAAACAAAATTCAAACTGAATTTGCTATTAATCCGAAAGGGTTTTGGAATTATGTACGCAGCAAGCATGGATCCGTATCAAAGGTTCCGAATACTATGAGTTATCAAAATGCAAGCTTGACGTCTCCACGTGAAATAGTAGAAGGTTTCAAAATTATTTCTCAAGCGTTTTTTACAATAATACTGCTAATAGTACATATGAAACGCCATTTTCAGATAGTTTTTCTATTATACGTAACGTCTCTGCCACTGAGGACGATCTCTTCATTGCCATAAAAAATTAAAATCTAATATGTGCTCTGGGTTGGATGGCATACCTGCATTTTTAATTAAGGACTGTTTGTCCGTGTTGTCCCAACCGCTTTTATTGTTGTTTAATAAATCTTTAAATACAGGTGTTTTTCCAGATATTTGGAAACTTTCAAGAATATGTCCGGTTTTAAAAAGGCGATCCTGCGTGTGTCACCAACTACCGCCCCATATCTATAATATCTAATTTTGCGAAGATTTTTGAGAGCATTATCTATAGTCAATTATATCCATCGTTGAGGCATATTATTACAGACAAGCAACATGGATTTATGAAAGGCAGATCTACTTTAACAAACTTGTCTTGTTTGACCCAATATGTATCAAATTACTTAGATAAACGTGGTCAGGTTGATGTTGTGTACATGGATATGTCTAAAGCTTTCGACAAGATAATACACAGTATATTACTTTCTAAGCTAAATTCTCTTGGTTGCTCGGTAAAAACTCTACACTTTTTCAAGTCGTACTTAACTAATAGGCAGCAAGTTGTCCTGCATAATGGTTTTAAATCAACCGCATTTGTGCAATCGTGTGGCGTTCCTCAAGGTTCTAACTTGGGGCCGCTTTTGTTTTTAGTATACATTAATGACATCTCTAACTGCATCAATAATAGCGAGTTTCTTTTATACGCTGATGATATAAAACTCTATAGAAGCATAGATACCACTCAGGACTGCAGCTTATTGCAGAGTGATTTGATTAATATATCTGCATGGTGCGTAAATAATGGATTGGAACTTAATATTTCTAAATGTAATGTAATGTCTTTCTCAAAATGTTATAATGTACTGCAATTTCCCTATAAAATCAATGGTATTACATTAGATAAATTGGAATCAGTGAAAGATCTAGGTATCATATTTGATCACAAACTTAACTTCAATGCCCATATTAATTCTATTGTTCGAACATCTTTAAAATGTCTTGGGTTTCTAATACGTAATACACGGCAGTTTACTAGTATCATTACGCTTAGGAGTTTATACTTTTCGTTAGTACGTTCTCGTCTTGAGTACTGCTCTTCTGTTTGGTCTCCTGTCTTTAATTGTCAATCTTCTCATCTTGAAAGTGTGCAGAGACGTTTTGCAAAATATTTGTATTTAAAGGTGCACTCCATTTATCCACCTCGTGGAATCGATCAAAGTTTTTAAATAGCCAGTTCAGTCTTGATACACTCGTTGCCAGAAGAAATAGATCTGACTTAATGTTTATTGGTAGACTGGTCATGAATTTAATTGACAGTTCATATTTATTATCATGCATACAATGGCATGTACCTACAGTGTATACCAGAAACAAACCCACCTTTCACCTTAATACTATTAGAACAAACGTTGGTGCTAATGCGCCTATAAACAGGATGATGCGAAATTTCAACAGAATTGTTAACGATTTTGATTTATTCTTTTATCATTTTGTGAATTTATTAACGCAATTGGTCAAACAAGGGTTAACTAGTAGTTTTGTAATTTTTATTCAATTCTTTTTATTTTGACAATTTTATTCTTTCACATTTTTATTATTGTTTTCGTTCTAGTATTATTTTTGACATTGTTAACCATTAGCATTATTTTATTACTATTAATTTTTCAATACAACGATTATGTCTTGTTTGTTGTTGATATAATACATTTGTAGGTACTATTATTATTATTTTTATTTGTTTTATGATACATTTCTAATTTGTCCTGTAATTGGGGATTAATTTTCCTGTTGGGCAATAAAGGATTATTATTATTATTATTAAATTAAGTAATGGAACACAGTCCTGAATGGAGAATGAAGGCTTGTTACGTACTTCATTCTCATCGAGAAATATCTTAGTGGTATCAACAGTACACCATTTTTAGCAAAATAAATATAAATTATTGACTTACTTTTTAAGAGAATCAGTCGAATGAGGTAGTAAATAATATTCACATTGATATTAGAGCTTCTTTCTGTTTTTTTGCATTTCTTAAATTTGAGATACAGATGAATATAAAATTAATTTTAAAAAACATAACATCAGCTTTCTTATTTAAAGTTTTAATGAAATTTGAATCATAAAGTTAAAAAAAAACAATTTTCAACCCTTTCTTTAGGTTGCGAATTCCAGTAAATAGGAAGGTAAAAGCAAATCCATTAAAAATTTTTTTCTCACTTTTAAAAAAAAAAATTTTTGGCCTTTAAATTTAAAGGGGGCTTAACTGGAAATACACTATTTTTGTTTTGTTTGTTTGTTTTTCTAAAAACCAAAACCAACTTTTTCATTATCGTTAAATTTTCCAATCAAAAAAAATGCTTTAGATTATGAGATCTTAAGTGCTTTCCTAAATATAAAGATGTTTAGTTGTCTCAAGGTTTTCAATTCTTTAAAGTTTGATTGATGATGTGAAATTGTTCACTTTATGATGGTGAACTAAGATTTTTGCGGATGTAGCTTTATCTCGCGAAAATCATTTCACAAATAGAATCTATTTCGATATTTTCTCAATTGTTATTATTTAAATATTTATATTGTAATTGTTTCTTTGTTATTTCGTCCTTTATTCTAGTATTGATTTATTAGGGAATTACTTTTTCTGAAATCGAAAACCATAGCTTGACCGATGCCGCACAGAGTTACGTTAAATAATCATGGAAAATTATCTCATTTTCATGTATCTTCTTGTTATTCAAATGGTGTTTTAGTTCGCGTAGTGACTACACCAGTCCGTGATATCATCAATATCATAATTCCTTGCGTAAGACAGTAGCTGTACCGCATAATAAAAGACCGAAGAGTCTCCCCGATGTTAAATCTCATCTCTGAAAAGACTATCGCCCAACTTTTGTGGTTCCACTATTAAAATTGTGGTTATTAACTTTGTACGTGATGTAAAAAATTAATACATTTAAATATTCCGTTAGCGGTTTTGGGTTTTAGCTTTACTTTGGAATTCTTCTTGAACTTAATGAATGGTTGATGCTTTCAAAAAGTGGTACAATTAAGGAATAAATTGAAAAACATTTAAATAGAGGAATAGACGAAACTAATTATTTTCATGCTCGAAATTATAGCATTATCTATTCAACTGTAATCGTAAAGTTATTTCTGAAATGAATTTGTTAATTGAAAAGCGGAATTTCATTTACATATAAAGGGTTTTTGATGTTGGCAGAAGCTTTGTTGTCAATGTGAATTATTAGTCATAAATTGTTTGATATGAAAACATTGACATGTTGATTATTTAGTTTTTTTTTAAATCTACATTAGGACAATGGGCACTTCTAATATTTTACAGTTTAAAGCGTCTACCTAGTATTTTTGAATAACATGCTGAAATTATTTTGCTCACTGAAATTAGGTATTAATAGTTATGGTTTTTTTTGTATTAGGAGTGCATTGAATTTCGAAGGGTAAAAAATGCTGTTTTTTGTATTTTTAGTGAATATTCTGTTCAAACTTTTACGCATATAAAAATTGAACAATATTTTATGAAACTATGATATAGAAATCTGACAATTGATTTGTTGAAACCTGGTTTTCTGGAGTCCCATCGGTGTTCGTTTATGTGACATGTAAATCAAATATAATTTATTACGTGAGCGGAAAAATAGTGCCAAGAAAAGATCAAGGAAAAAAATCTATAGGAGAAAAACCCATGTTAACAGTGCTTGTTGAAACTGTTTTAACCACAAATTTTTTATTTGCACAAACGGGAGTGGAAGTCAGCATCTCTACTGTCAAAATCATGACATAGTGGACTATTTTTCTCCCTAGGGAGCAAATGTGACGTACTCAATGAATTTTCCTGTTTTTCTGGTTTTGTTTGTCAGTGATTTGGGTTCAAATTACACTTCGAGAAAAATCATGCAGTTCTTTCCATCGATGTATAACATTCTATTTTGTTGTCAAATTTGAAAAATTATCTAATCTAATCGCACTAGTTCACAGAAATATTTTCTTTGTTAGTAGTCCAGCCACAACTTCTTTATTCGCGCTTAATAGGTTGATTAATTATTTATTTATTTATTCGTATGGTACATTTTTAATATTTTTTTTCGTCATTGTCGTGACTGGCGCTTGGACCGGTCCATTATATGTCGTCATGCAATGGCTGTGCTGTTATATTTTATGTTCTTATTTACCTTTTTATAATGTTTTTACACTTAATTAATATTATTACATGTGAACACTATGGGTGGGTAAGGGTTGGCATGTTTAGGTTTTAGTGGTTTTCCTAAACCTTGAAGTAAATGCTTTGCCAAGACAGAACCAATCCACTATTGCGCACCGTTTTGTCACCACACTATACAGGTTTATACTGATCTTCAGAGCACCATACATAACACTTACATCACAATACAATATTTGTGTAATGTACCATACGAATAAATAAATAAAATAAATATTGTATTGTGATGTAAGTGTTATTTATGAGTTTTTAGACTCAAATATCAGTTAAACCTGTATAGAATGATGACGATTATTAAATTACAGGTTTTTTCTCACTTGTGTGAGACCTTCTATTTTAGTCAAGTAACCCTGGCTGGAAAATAAGGAATTTCGAGACTGTTCGCCTACCTGCAAAAGAAACGTGCAAATCGCATCGAAATAATAATGTAGGAATGGGAAAAATAGTTTTGTTCAAAAGTAGGCGCCGCTTCAAAGTTATGAACAATTTATTAAAAAATTTACCGCAGATTTTTTAGTTTATTTCTCTGTATCATTTTTGTGTAAGTTTTAGAGAAAAAAAGTCATAAGACAATAAAATCCACGGTAAATTTTTAATAAATTGTTAATAACTTTGAAATGCCCTACTTTTGGACAAAATTAGTTTTCCAATTCTTACGTTATTATTCCGACACAATTCGCACAATTTTTTTTCAGGTAGGCGAACTGTCTCTGAAAAAGTGTCAGAGTGACTGGATTATTTGAAGAAATGGCGGACGGAGGTGAGCTGTCAAAACTCCATGTGATTTTTGTATTCCAACATTTCGACCGTTTATTTATATGTATTCTTCAGTTGCTTGAAGTAAGCTGGTTCTCCAAGAAGCTGGTGTTGATGTCAAGAGCGTACTATAAATAAACGGTCGAAACGTTGGATAAAAAATCACATGGAGTTTTGATACTTCACCTCCGTCCGCCCTTTTTCCAAATAGAAGGTCTCGCACAAGTGAGAAAAAAGCTGCTAATTAGATTTTAATTTTCAACATTTACATTTAAATAATTGTGCTTTCTGAACGGGTATTTGTTTATACACAAATTTTTCTTCTTCTATGATTTGACGATAATAAATTGATAAGAAAAACATTTGTCTGAAGGTATAAAAAAACCAAAATAAAATGGTAGTATGATACATGTGAAGATACTTTCTCAGTAAATTTTTATAGTTTGTAATATTGAATTTTTTGAATGGGGTTTTCTGTGGTTTTTTGGGTAGAATTTTTTTCAAAACATTTTTTGTGGGTTTTCAAATTCAAATTAAAATTGTTTTTGTCGCAATATTAAATTCTCTTATTAAACTTATAAATTATAGTTATTTTGTTTCGATATTTAGAATATATCTACTATTATACATTAACCCAAACCTCCCTGGTGAACCCCTTCTCCCGAATTTCCACTTTCCCAAAATTTAATGCTGATTCCAATTAGATACTTAGTTTTGACTCAGGACACTTTATCTAGATTATTAATTGAGAAGCGTTTTTTTAAAAACTTTTAATGTTGAAAATCAGGTAAAAATGAACACCAGTTCTGATTTGTTTTCTACTTCTTCATCGGTTACCATTACTCGATTACACAAAACTGATCAAATCCAATAAGTAAGGGTTTGCAGTGGCCCTAGCTGGTAATTCCATAATTAACAACTAATTGCGCCAACATCAAAAACATCATCCTCAGTTGATTCATGAGATCGTAACTGAACAAATTGATAAATAAATTGTCTTATCATCTAACATCAGTAACTAATGTAATCTTGATGTAATGTTGTAGATTCCTGCATATATTATCCCTAGGTATTTGGTAGTAATTCTCAACCATAGAGGTTTACAATATTGCAATCAGATAGATCATAACCGGTCTCATGAATGAGTAGTTGGTGATCACTGTTTTCTGCGGACTCAACTAGTTAGTTAAGGTCAAACCAAGATTTGATGCCAACCATCCGGGAATTTTTAAACAACTCTCACCTTATCATTTGTACAAAGTACAATGTGGGAGCGAATGCAAAAAAGGTCGTTATAATTTATTAGAGAACTGGTTCAAACACTTGTTACGGGTTTATTTGCAAAAGTAAAACGTATGTCGGGAGCCTTCTTAAAAACGTGTGTAGCACTTTACGACGATAGTCGAATTTGCCGCGCATGTCGCTAATTTTCCATTGGTTAAAATAAAAATTAAGAAATGTATCGAAGACGACGAGTGGACATTTTCTACTTCATGTACTTGGGGGTTTTTTCGGGCTTCGGGAAGTTAAAATTTTACACATGAATTAGTATATGTGTGCTTCAATAATTCCAAGTCGAATTGGTGCTTAAATTTAAATTCGATCGCACTATTTAAGAAGTCTTCGCTACATAACTTGACAACTACCACGGTTTTGCATTCAATTTAGCTGCCAACAGCCGGTGAACTCTAAAGGCTGCAGGGTCGTTTATGCTGCATAATTGCTATGCTACTTCGAGGGAACATATTTGCCATCCGTTCTTCACTACAAACCTCTTCTAAGGGAAATCCTGGGGCTACCTACCTTCTGGAGCTGTCAAATTCTGTCGCTAACAAGAACTTTCATTCCCGGAACTGCATACTACAGAATACAGCTAAGTTTTAATGTTTAAGTAACCTATTTACTATTAATGCGTATGAAGCTCACGTACATGTGACATTGAACGGTTTGAATCTCTAGCATTTAAGTAAATTTTTTTTCGGGGTAGCCTCCACCACCGACGTTCGGTTTTGTTTTTAACTAGCTCCATAAGAGCTTGGGCGCTTTACATAAAGTGGTTAAAGCTAAATCAAAAGGCCTTTTGGGTTGGCGGACTCTACTTACCGTGTTATTTCGAGCTTAAGTTAGTTTTAAGTCACCGTGTGTAAGTGACGTGTGTACGTCGAGTCTTCTTAGTAACCAATCCTCAATTGGAACACTAACTTTAATTTGGGGCATAAATAACAAAAAATGAAATTCGACACATTAATTGCAAGCTTTAATTAATTGTTGTTCTAACGCACGTAATCATATGCGACAGTCTTCTATTTCTGTCACATTCTCCTAGTACTTTAAGTTTTATTTGCTATATTGAATTGTCTATTTGTCTCTCTGATTTGTGTTCGTTTTAGCGTATTAGACCTTTAGTAAAACCTATTGAACTCCTGTTGGTCGGTTTTATTTCTTTCTATTACCCAGCAGGTGGCGCCTTGTTAGGCAGCAGTCTTTTTTTTACAGTTCTAAGGACCTCCCTAACTACCGACTAAGCGGACACTTGTGCTAACTACTACAAATACTGGATCCTCCACGAATTTAGTCGCTACATCGAGCCAAATTGTCTTGTTCTGGGTTGTACCGCTAGAGCCGTCGCTTTTTTTTTATTATTTGTGAACTACAAGCGTTACACACTGCCGCTTGAAAGACGCCAGTAGTTTCACAAAAGCCTCAGTTCTTAATTCTTCATCCACCCGTTCCACCTGTCCCCGCCCTCTGAAGTATGAAGAGAAATTGCTCTAAACAATTTTTTCAATTTTTTGCAGTTGAAGGCCATGGTTCACAATGTCAAATGCCTTCTGTAAAACAGGAACATTCCTACACTTTTTATGTCACTCCCAAGAAGTAAGATAATCAATTATATCTGTCTTTTCTGAAGCCATATTGTTGTTCTGATAAAATTATGTATTTGTCTAAATAACTGACTATACGGTTTTTTTACACATTTTTCAAAATTATGGATAAATAGGAGACGATGAGGATGGGGTTGGTAAATGTTTCTTTGCCCTGGGGCGTGTACAGTGAAATTATTGAAACTATTTTTATATCCTCAGGAAAATATTCCTTCTGAAAACATGAATTTATCAAACAAGCCAAGGGTGCCGATATAGACCACGAATTATCAATTAAATATTTGCCCAGTCTCCATCTTCATCGGGAGCAACATTTTTTCTTATTTTTCTAAAAATGATATATCGTGTATGAGATTTTCAGATTGACTAAAACTTGGCTGTAAATCTTTAATTTTATACTTAACGTATCAGTGCTTTATCTATTTATTTAATAGCCCTAAACTGAATTTGTTAATAAGTGAACATGGCTTGTCATTGGACGGATTTAAAAAAAATATGTAGCCAGGTACTGTTCAAGATGCGAATGTGTAGTTAAAGAAAACTCAGGTAATGGTTAGGGTGATGTTTAGCACTTCAGGCCGGTGACCATTAACTGAAGTAATTAGAATTACATTTTATATAATATATTTTTCCGCCTTTTCTGATATGCATAAACAATCATAACGGTGGAAAAAATCTACTTTACCAACTTGATACACAAATGACTAATAAGTTAGCCATTTAAGTCTGAATTGTCCCATGCAATAAATAAAACTGCCACCATAACAATCAGAACGTATTAAATATATAATTAATAGATTGAATTACTTAATTGCTAAAATAATATCTTATTTATTGACGGATATCCTGACAAGTATTCTAATTTTTAGAGTCACTGTTGTGCGGTAGTATTAAAACACACTCTACATGATTACATAATAGTAACTATTGGAAAATGGATGATCAAAACTCTTAAGGTAGTGTAAAAGAAAAGTTGGTGGTTTTCACTTATTTTGATGTTTTCATGGGTCTTTTCAAATAATTTTTCAAAAACATTGGTTCAAATTCTCATTATTATTTTTGCTTTATCAACACACCTCGGGTGTAATAGCTAATAAGCCAGTAGTCAGCAGTTCGGTAAAACTTGAGAGAGCATTTGTAGCTGATGCGGTTTTCGTGACATAGATTTTGGTCCGTCGTTCTGTAATGGACATAAATGGTCCATATTGCATCGATTTTCTTTTATTTTTTTACGGCAGTTTTTTCATTAAGTTTTTATTAGTAAACGGGTGTCTTTTCTTTTTGACGTTTGGTAGAATTGATTGACGGTTGGAAATTTTATTTTAATTTAAGGGGGTACAAATGAAGTCGAAAGCTTGATCGTTCAAACAACGTAATTGGTCTGCAGTCATTTGCACTATTTGGCAAGTACTTGATTTATGGATGATTTTCTCCCTACAGTATAGGCCGCCGTGTTTACACTAATGCGTCTGAATATGCATTCTTATATTGTTTTGGGGATTTTAGTTGTTTGGAGTTGTCGGTTCCGATGACTTGTGCTCGTGTTCTCGCAAAAGTTGCAATTCATTTCCAATTTACTATCCGTTGTGAAAAGGTGTACATGGAAAATGCTGTCTAAAAATTGAACAATTAGACATGTGCTTTGTAATATCGCTTGAAGTAAAATCATCACATTCTAATTAGGGAATAAATCTTCGATTCCGGTTCCGGTGTAAGTACCTTTTTTACTTTCCTTTGTTTTAATAAAATATTTGTTCTTACGGGTTCTATTAATTGCAGACACCTTTCTTGTTTTGGTTTCGGTCTTTTTTTTGACATACTCCGTTTTAATTATTCAATGGATATTTAATGATGGTTAAACTGGCAATGATAATAATCTAAAATATCACACCACCTTTGGAATTTAATTCAAAACCTAATAAACTAATCACAAAGTAATTTTTAAACTATAATTAAATGGTTAATCAACTTACCTTGAAGCCATCGTCGGGTCAAGGCCACCACTGAAGATAAGCCGTTTATCTCATCCTTTGTGAGCAGCCAGCAACTATTATCATCGGAGTCCATTTTGGCTTTTCCTTTTTCTTTGTTGGATACTCAAATATTAGATTTGGATACGAGAGCTGTTATCTCTACCGATTAACTGTCGAACACTGAAGACTTCCTAGTTACACGAGCTAAGTTAATTTTTTATGCATGTCATTCATAAATTTTGTCGCGTCCTATTTTTCGAGCAGTGTAGAGGCCTCGATTTCGAACGATTCTCAATCAACCTACGACCACTCCCGACTAAGAAGAGCTGCCGGTAGGTCATCTAGCACTGCTATATATTTATTTTAGTTTGTTTACAAATAAACCGTAACAGTCTGATTTACGAGAGCAACGATACAACGTGAAATTTTGCGTGAAATTGCGGAAAACATTCACAGAAATCTTTTAATTTTTGACAAAACTTACGGAGATGATGCTTTTCTCGTACGCAGTGTTACGAATGGTTTACCAGATTTAAAAATTGTCGTCAATCAATTGAAGATGATCCTCGATCGGGAAGACCTTCGACCTCAACGGAAACCACATCCAGAAAATCAAAGATCTCGTACGTACCAACCGTTGTGTAACTATTAGAGAAATTGCAGAAGATGTTGGAATATCCATTGGGTCATGTCATAAGATTTGCAGCGAAGATTGTTCCTCATTTGTTGACCGAAGCATAGAAGGAACATCAGTGAAAGTTTGCTCCTTGAAAGGTCGACAATGATGAAACATTAATGGAAGGATCATTAAAGGGGACGAGAGTTGGTTTACGGATACGATATTAAGACGAAAGTCTACTCATTACAGTGGGTTGACAAAGGATCTCCACGCTCAAAAAAACACGTCAAGTTCGATCCCTATCAAAGTGATTTTTCCGATTTCAACAAAGTTGAACATTTTGAATTTTCTCTCAAGGCCAAACAGTCAACCGTCAGTACTACGAAGGAGTTTTGAAAAGGTTGCGCAAAAGTCGCAAAAGGGACCACAGTTGTGGCAAGAAACAACTCATGATTCCTTCACCATGACAATGCGCCTGCCCACTCTTGTTTGTTAATTTGCCATTTTTGTGCCAAAAATCAGATGAGCTCCCTACTCCCCAGATCTTGTCACTGCTACTTTTCCTTATTTCTAAAATTAAAATCAGTGCTAAAAAACGCCGTTTTGACTTAATTGATGACATCAACAACAATTCGTCACAGGCAATGAAGGATATTCCAAAAGAAGCTTTCCAGGACTGCATGATAAAGTGGAAACATCGCTGGAACAAGTATATGAATAGGCAAGAGGAGTACTTTGAAGGAGACAACGACCAATACACTGTGTAATAAATCTAAAAAAATTAACAAATAAGTTCGGTTATTATTTGAATAGACACGTACCTATACGAATAGATATTTATTCAAATCGACAATTGTATTAAAACGCTAGTTAAATTCGTTGTTAGGTAACTGTCCTTCTGATTGGTTAACAAATTATTAACCGCTTGTTAACGACAACGATTTATACGACCGTGCTTTAGAAACTTTTACTTGAAAAATTTATTTTATAATGAACGGTTAGATGTGAAGTTGTTCTTGAATTAGTTCGAATAGTCCTGGCATCAGAAAATATTAAGTATTGAAAACTCCAGCTTAAATCACTTTATATGAAGTAATCTACTTCAATGTATACGTTTAAATGTTGCAGGGAAACCATAAGTTTTATAGAGAAAAAAAATACGCCCTCAAATATTGTGGAAATTTATTCAATATTACTACAATCTCCTACATATAAAAGACAGATTCTACTGTACTTTCAATAACAAAAGTGGTAGTTTACCTAAATATATTTTAGAGTGTTTTGAATACATAAGCACTCTTAAATATTATCAGATTTTATATAAATACTTCTTATCTTCAAGTAGCTGTGGGTGTGAAATTAAATCAGTTTACATAAATAGAAAAAAACGTTTACTGTATCTCGGATATATTTTGTCAGTCAATTTGATTGCTTAAAATACAGCACCGAATAAATACTACCGTTGCCGTTAATATTCCGAGTACACATTTAAAATTATAATGATTTTTATATGTCGATAATTAAGAATAAATATGTAATGAATAATGGTATACATTAATATCTAATTAATCATTATTTAGTCGGCATCGACTAGATTCTCATTATGTTAGCCTATTGAATTAATTAATTAAAACTGGTTTAAATGTATAGCCCATGTCTATAAACAATTAGTAATCATTAAGCATTTCCGAAAATAGGCACAAAGCTCTTTAATCACATTCTAACAAAAACATTTTTTTAAAATATTTTATGTTGACTGTTATTTAAACTTTAGATTCATACCCTGTTGACGGGGTAATTAAGCTAGTTTTTTTTTGATATTTTGTAGCATTCGTGCGCATATAAACAATTTGAAAGCGTACTTTTGATTGCAACTGGGATTCTTCAAAAATCCTTATTGTTTTATTAAATTCTATTTATTAAGGTTTTTTCAGTTGCAATGTAAGTATGTGATTTGCTAATCAAATCATATGGGTTTAATAGGATCATATTCTTTGAAGATAATTCTTATTTAAGTAATACAAGGCGTTTTCTTCTACATCTGCGTAACATGCAACTAGATCTCAATGCAATATCAGTTTTTTTTTAATTAATCGTTTTTTTTTATGTAATGGCTCTGTACTTTTCTTCTGTTTATTAGGATGCAATACATCCATGGTAACATTTCACAAAATACTTTAAGTAATTGCAAAATAATAATCAAAGGTAGTTTTGCGACTGAATAAATGTATGAAGTAATTGTTTATAGAGTCGCTCACGTTTTTAGTTGATTAATTTTTTAGAGTAACTACTTTTTGCTTACCTCTCCTGTACATCGTACGGAATCATTAATTGCATTTAATTCAATAAAAAAACCTAAAGGTCAGTTTACAATTTTAGCTATTGCGGCATGTCCGTTTTCATAATAATAAATAATCATGTATTAATTGGTTTGATATATTGCTGTCATTATTTATTTTTCTTGAATTGCTTCTTTGTGTGAAGCCCGACTGTTTTCATGCGAAATGCATTGGAATGTATTCGAATATTGCAGTGTTAATTTTTGAATTCATTCACGCATTGCGAAAAGTTTATGCTTCTACAAATAATTGATTTTTTGAACAAGTTAACAAATTTAAAATTCGTGTTAGTTGTATAAAATCATTTTCACTGTTAGACGATTTGTTAAAAGAATGAGTAATGAACGTCCACAAAAAACAATTTGTTAGCAGGTTCGGCAAATAATAATTAAATACCTTATATATATATAATCCAGAGGTTGTTACCTTGTCTTGCTACTGCTGCAGAATGTAAACGTGAGCGGTTCGGAATAAATAGATAGATAATTAACTATCCTCATATTCCTTAAACGTACTCACTTTTACATGTTATAAGGAAGGCGTAAAATCTGATGTTCTATGTATATTAATACAAGAGCGGAATTTTTGCTTTGAAAATGGAACCTTGACATCCTGGTTAAATATTACATTTCTACGTCCACAATTGAATCAAACAATCGTTTAATTATATAAGTCGTGTTTATGTGATGACTTCTAATATTCATTAAGCATAAGAAATGATGTAAATGCATTTTTATAGATGCATTGTCTTTCTTGCAGATGAACTTATAACGAGCCATTTATTCTAATGTTATTTGCTGTCCGAGAAATCTATAACACACATTGAATTTCAATTTTTATTATAATTATCTTTATGCTGTGGCATTTATTATAACTTCAATATGAAAAATGTTTATTTTATAATAATTTACAAACGTGATTTGTTTGAAGTACTTTATTTTGCAATTAAACTACGGTAATGGTACTTCTTACTATAGATCTCATTTGCAATTGCTCAAGAACATGATAATCATAATGAGAACAATTTGTGCGTATATATTATTAACAATGTGTTAAATTGTTTGTTTTCGATACATTAAAACATTACTGCTTATAAATAAAATTAATTTCATTTTTTGATTTAAAGAAACTTATGGCGGTTCCTTTTCAGCTTAATATTTTTTTCTTTCTACAGATTATATCATTTTAATTAATTTTTTGTTTTATAATAATGTATTCAGTTTGCAATGGTAATGAGAAACGAGCTTATTTATCACTAATTGGATTGTTCTTCGTTGAGGAGGGGCACCAAAAACCATTAAGACGTTTTTTCAGGCAACGTTTCGTGCAGCCGAATGTGCACTTCTTCAGGCCTCTGTTTATTAAAAAGAAAGAATACATTTAACGGTAAGTTATATACATAAACATCATATCCTTAATATATTAATCTAAATTATAGGTGATTGACTCGACTACTTACTTAAAACAAATAAATGGTCCGCCACTTGAATAAGTGTAAAAACACATCGATATTAAACAAACACAAAATAAATTAACAATTAAATGTAAATAAATATCTCTAATAAAACACACACTCTATACGTAGAAACGAACAAACATGAATGACTAGATAACAATATGATAATGGGAATTCCTTCTTCTATTTTATTTTAGTGATTAAATTTCTATAAATATTGCTTAAATTTTGTGTGTCCGTGTTATAATTAATGTTATTATTGTGTTTGATGATGTATATCATTTCAGCTATTAGACGTTTTTTATAATTCCTTTCTACATTTAAAATCGTAGGATTATCAAAATTAAAATTATGACCCATCTCAATATGGTGTACGGCTAACGCAGAGTCTGGTTTTTGTTTTTGCAATCGTACTTATGATTTTTAATCCTATTACGTGTTTTTGTTTGGTTTGGCCAACATAGCATTTATTACAGTCAAGACAGTCTATTTTATACACTACATTGTGTTTGTCAAGAATGTTTGTCTTGTCTTTTAATTGTGTGTAGATAATGTTGTAAATAGTATTGTTATTGTATGTAGCTATGTGGACGTTAGTAGTTTTTAGTAATGGGATAAGGTGTTTAGTCAAGTTAGGTATATTAATAATTTTAGTATAGGTATATTGAGAATTAGGGGATTAATTGGTGATGGTGTGTTAGTGTTATAATTATAGTATAAGATTCTGTTAATAATGTTAGTAGGATAATTGTTATTTTCAGTATATTTTTTAGAGAGGTTAGATTTTTAGTGAGATATTTAGGACTACTTAGTTTTGTTATTTTGTTTTTCATAGATTTAACTATGTTTATTTTTGGTGCTGTTGGTGATTTGATAAATAATTGATAGTCCTATTGGATGCCATGGGTTTAAAATACCAGTCAGTTAATAATTTGTTGGTGTCTTGATCTTTAATCAACCTCACATCTAAAAAGGGTAATGAATTATCTTTTTCAATCTCGTACGTAAATTTTAAATGTAGGTTGTATTTGTTAAAAATATTAAGAATCCGATATTGACTTACCACATAATGTAATGCAATGTCTAGCATTAAGTCCAAAATTTATGTGTAATTACAACGACAATAACATTCCATTGATTGACTTGATTAAAGATACAGAAAATATACTGACCACACATGACAACACGGACAAAGAACGTTTAAGAGGTAAAATAGTTAACATAATTACGAATTATACTACGAGGATGTATTGATATCTAGTTAGCCTAGACCAGTTCCTTGCATAAACAAAATATTGCGTTACCATAGCAACGAACAATAACTTATTAGAAGTGTCAGTGTAAAGTTTGACGTCAAAAAGTAAACCAGAGTCACGCAATAAATTAAATGAAAAAAGATGTCCACCGAAATTGTGAAAATCGAAAATTGGAGTATCGAGCCATCATCAAGTACCTGTATTTAAAAGGGTTAAGAGGTAAGCAGATTTACGAAGATATGCTTAATACCCTTGGTGATCAATGTCCTTCGTATGCGACCGTCAAAATTGGAATGCAAGCTTCAAAAGAGGTAAATTTTCCATTGAAGATGATGACCGATCGGGAAGGCCAGTTTCTGTGTCAGTCCCCGAAAATATCGATGCAGTTCATGACATGATTTTATCAGACCGTCGAATTGGGCTAAAACGGATATCTGAAGCACTGAATATTTCATACGAACGCGTTCATCATATGGTTCACGTCAATTTGGACATGAGAAAAATTGCTGCAAAATGGATCCCCAAATGTTTGAATGTTGACCAAAAGCGTGCAAGGGTAGAAGCATCGCGTTCGATCTGTGCTCGATTTGAAAACGATGTAGACTTCTTAAACCGAATTGTTACTATGGATGAGACTTGGGTACATTTCTACGATCCAGAAACAAAGCAACAATCGATGGAATGGCGACACTCTGGTTCTCCAAGACCTAAGAAGTTTCGTGTCCAAAATCTGCTGGAAAAGTTCTTGCTTCAGTTTTTGGGATTGCCATGGAGTAATCATGATTGATTTTTGGATAAGGGTAGAACAATAACTGGAGATTACTATTCGACATTACTGACCACTCTACGGGAAAATATTAAAGAGAAAAGACGCGGAAAGCTATCCAAAGGTGTTTTGTTTTGCAGGACAACGCCCTGCACACAAATCTCATGTTGCCATGCAAAAATTCGTGATTTAGGGTTTGAATTACTAAAAACCCCCTTATTCACCCGATTTGGCTCCGTCCGACTATCACCTTTTTCCTCAACTGAAAAAAAGTTTAAAAGGTCGTACATTTTCTTCCAACAAGGAGGTAATAGAAGCTGTGGAGGTCTGGTTTGCAGAGCAAGAAGAAAAATTTTTTGAAAGGTCTAGAGACGTTGCAGGTTCACTGTAATAAATGTATCCAATTAAGAGGAGAATATGTTGAGTAATAAAATATTTTGACATAAGAATTTTTCAATATATCCTCGTAATAGGACTAAGAATATTCAATAACCCAAGTAGGACCTTTTTATTGAGAGACTAGTGACATCTACCAATTTTTTGAAAAATAATGACATTACTGATGGTTATAAAATCGGACAAAAGGTAATGCAACTGTAGTTATACCTAAAGAAGACTATTTTACGAAATTAACTCTTTATTAAATGACGACGTGGTTTATAATTTGAATTAACAATGATCCGATTACGAAAATTCAAAACTATAACAACAAAATTACTAAAAAATTACTTAACAACGGACATATAGACAAGACAACTTACAAAAAATTACAACTTACACAAGCGTTCCACCAAAATTATACGGGTTTAGTAAAAATACATAAAGACGATCATCCTTAAGACCCATAGTTTCATGCATTGGAGCACCTACGTATCATTTATCAAAATTCATATCAGACATACTCAGTAATATTTCACCCATTTTCATTCATAACATCAAACTCATATGAATTAATAGATACCATACAAAATACAACAATACCATCCGATTATAAATTAATTTCGTTTGATGTAAACTCTTTGTTACAAGCATCTCAAAAATTTAACAATAAACTTAATACAAAAGTATTGGGATGATATAAAAGCATTTACTACAATAGATTTAACATTCTTCACATTATTGGGATTTTTGTTTGATGCAGTACTTCACATGTAATAAAAATATATTTGCAAAAATTTGGAACAGCAATGGGCAATCCTGCTTCCCCTATTTTAGCAAACTTAATAATCACGATTTGCTTTTATATGTTCGTTACAATTTATGTTTGAACCTATTTTATGATAAGTTATGTTGATGATGTAATCACTTGCATCCCTAGAAGATGAAATAATACTCTTAATATTTTTTAACAAATACAATCTACATTTAAAATTACGTACGAGATTGAAAAGATAATTCATTACCTTTTTAGATGTGAGGTTGATTAAAGATCAAGACACCAACAAATTATTAACTGACTGCGTATTTTTAAACCCATGGCATTCAATAGGACTATCAATCATTTATCAAATCACCAGCAGCACCAAAAAATAAGCATAGTTAAATCTATGAAAAACAAAATAACAAAACTAAGTAGTCCTAAATATCTCACTAAAAACTAACCTCTCTAAAAAATATATTGAAAAATAACAATTATCCTACTAACATTATATTAACAGAATCTTATACTATAATTATAACACTAACACACCATCTCCAATTAATCCCCTAATTACTCAATATACCTATACTAAAATTGATTAATATACCTAACTTGACTAAGCACACCTTATCCATTACTAAAAACTACTAACGTCCACATAGCTACATACAATAACAATACTATTTACAACGTTATCTACACACAATTAAAAGACAAGACAAACATTCTTGACAAAAGCACAATGTATTGTATAAAATAGACTGTCTTGACTGTAATTAAATGCTATGTTGGCCATCAACCAAAAAACATGTAATAGGATTAAAAATCATAAGTACGATTGCAAAAACAAAAACCAGACTGCGTTAGCCGTACACCATATTGAGATGGGTCATAATTTTAATTTGATAATCCTACGATTTTAAATGTAGAAGAGATTATAAAAAACGTCTTAAAAGCTGAAGTGATTATACATCATCAAAACACAATAACTAACATTAATTACTAACCGGACACACAAAATTTAAGCAATATTTATAGAAATTTAATCACTAAATTAAAATAAAAGGAAGGAATTCCCATTATCATATTGTTATCTATAGTCATTCATGTTTGTTCGTTTCTACGTTATAAGTATGAATGTTTTATTAGAGATATTTATTTACATTTAATTGTTAATTTATTTTGTGTTTGTTTAATATCCGATGTGTTTTTACACACTTATTTGTTTTTTAAGCAAGTAGTCGAGTCCAATCACCTATAATTTAGATTAATATATTAAGGATATGATGTTTATGTATATAACTTACCGTTAAATGTATTTCTTTCTTTTTAATAAACAGAGGCCTGAAGAAGTGCATATTCGGCTGCACGAAACGTTGCCTGAAAAAACTGTCTTAATGGTTTTTGGTGCCCCTCTCAACGAAGAACAATCCAATTAGTCATAATTTATGGGAGGGAAATATTTACCTTTCATCAGAGCTTATTTATGTAATTTTTGCCGAATAAAAATGGTTATATGTATTTCGACATATTTTGTTATTTAATTTTTTCTAAATTTCTTGAAATTTTTTAGGATATGTTTAAAAAATCAGTTATTTATTGAATAAAAAGATGGTGTAAATTGAAATTTTCAATTTGAAAACTTTCTAATTTGGACGGTTGCAATAAATAAACATTTTGTAGAAATAATTTAGAACATTTCTCATACTAAATATTAATATAATATTGAATTAGTATATATATTACAGTCGTATGTACCTACCTTAAATTTATACAGTGTTTCTACTTAATTTGGAACCATATGCAAAACTTTTTTTTTTGGCATGGTCCTAATTAATTAATTTTTTTTTTAGCTGTCTGCGAGGTTTGTCAAATGAAATTTGCTCAAGAGTAAAGTAGAATGTTATAATCAAAAGCTGTTTTGAATTAAAAGTTATATCCAAATAAGAAATTACAGTCATTTAGCATGATAATTCAGGTTTGGTAATTATTTACTTTTTACATTATAAATATTTGCAGTTATAAATTTCAATACTGAATGTATTCCTCTTATCTGTTAAAAATATGGCAACATTTCCATTTGTTAATGTGTGTGAACAATCTTGCAATTTAAATACGTAATGAATACATAATAATTATTTATTTTAAAAATAGTAAAATCAAACCCCATCTACTGCCGATGCTTTAGCAATATCCCAAAACGAATTAGTTGATCGAATCACTCGTGAAAGAAA
Source organism: Abscondita cerata (assembly GCA_030710515.1). Lineage (NCBI taxonomy): Eukaryota > Metazoa > Arthropoda > Insecta > Coleoptera > Lampyridae > Abscondita > Abscondita cerata. Next base: position 160,279 of record JALBCR010004377.1, on the reverse strand, counting down.
CCTACTAATAATGGGCTTTCTGAAAGCAACTCTTTAGATGATCGTCCAACCGCAGCGAGTATCATTGACCGTGTAATACCGGGTCACTCCCAAAACTTATTACAATGTTATCGTATCGGACGAAATAATCAGCTACAACAAAAACCTAGGCCTCTCAAAGTCTGTTTTAATTACGCTGAAAATTGTCGTTCCATATTAAAAAATAAAGCTAAAATTGTGGGCTCTGCGTACTATTTTATCTCTGATTCAACGCCCTCACAGCGAAAGTATCTCGCAGACTTGCGCAACGAACTCAAGCAGAGAACAGAATTAGGCGAAAGTAAAGATGAAGACTGCCCAACCAAACGAATAAAAAGAACCCTAGAAACGTAATACAGTAGCAACCAATTAACCTGGTATCCTGGAATGTTCACGGTTTCAATAATCTTTCCGACTATCTTTATGACAACACTGACTTTCATGTGCTGTTCATTGCGAAACCTGGTTAACTACGAATGTAGTAAGTCCTACATGCCTCGTCGAAGATTATTACAACATAGAAGTTAATGCATCCAGTCACAAATTAGTTGGTCGTCCCAGTGGCGGTTTATGTGTTTTCTTAAAAATGTTTCTCATATACTCTTATTGAAAAATGTTCTTGGTGGATTATCTGTCTATTAGAATTTAATGAATTTTCTTTTTATTTTGTGTAAACCTTCTCTTAAACATTAATGAGATACTTGACATTTTTCAACTATCTAAAAATTAAAAGGTTTTTTTTTTATTAAAATTTTAATTTAATGGGTGACCAATTGAACCGGCAAGAGGTAACAGTCTTTATACAATATATTGTTACACATTATAGAGATGTATCTTGATCATAATTCTTCATTATAATGTAAGTTGACTGTTTAAATTTTTTTTTTTTTTTTTTTTTTTTTTTTTTTTTTTTTATTTTAAATTTTATTTTTTTTTAAAAACAAAAAAATTTTTTTTTTTTTTTTTTTTTTTTTTTTTAAATTGGAATGATTCACTTCTTTACAACTATAAGCAAAACATGCAATGGTCTTTCAGCGTTGTATTTAAATAATCCTGAACTAGCAAACCATAACCTGCATAAAACGATTTACGATTGTGCCAAAAATCTTAACATGCTGATTCCTCAAAAATCCGATTTTACTTTCTTACGTCACAGTAAACCTTGGTTCGATACTGAGTGCAAAAGTCTTAAAATAAATCTCCAAATCAAGCTGAAAAATTGCAAAATCAGTCATTTTTCCAATTAACCCACTAATGAAATGTTACTAGTAAAAAAAATTACAACAAAATATTGAAATCAAAAAAAGATGCTCACTCTAAATCTGAACTGAATCGACTTAGCAATGTCAGAGATTCGCAGGAATTCTGGCAAGCCGTAAAAAAAATACAAAGTTTGTAGGCCGCCTTCTTCGCTCACGGTTAGAGAATGGGAAGCATTTTATGACACTATTTTTCCTGCCAGAATTCTTGATAACACCTTATTTTTTGATGCAAAAAGTGACGTCCTGGATGGTGAAATTTCAATAAATGAACTTGAAAGGACTTTAAATCTATGCCGTAACGGAAAAGCTCTGGGTTCTGATGGTATCTGTTTCGAGTTTCTTAAATACTTACCTTCTAACTGGCTTTATATCTCTGTTCATTTTTTAATAGTATTCTGGAGACTAGCTCAATTCCCTCTGTTTGGGGTGACATCATTCTGACAATGATCCACAAAAGGGCCAAAAACCGATCCCTATAATTACCGCGGTATAACCCTGGTTAACTGTACGGTAAAACTCTTCACCTCTATCTTACTCAACAGACTTAACAACTGGGCCGAGGATCAATCTATCATACCCGAGTGTCAAGCTGGATTTCGAAAGGCACGCGGATGTATTGATAATATCTTCACATTAAATATTCTTATACAACAACATTTACGGCGCAAGGGGGGAAAACTATTCGCTGCTCTATCAATAATGCTTTACTGTGGAAAAGCTCTACGAAGTTGGTGTTAACTCTGCCTTCATTACAATTATAAGAAACCTATTCAGGGTGTTTCCTAAAGTAATCTAAAATATTATATGGGGCGCATCGGCATTGTTGTTAACTTAACACAAAAGATCGTATTATTAACAATTTATTGTTCGTTGTTTGCCGTTAGTTTTTAGGTTTACACTTCTTCAACGTTATTCCAAGGCCACTTAGAATAAGCATGTTTTTCGAAAACCAGTAGCGTCACCAGGAAAAATTGATTTCAAATACAATCAAAGCGATTTATTATAAACAATTTAACACCTGTATCATTAACGACAAGACTTATCACACATGTTTATATGAACTTTTCGTCTTAAAATTGAGTAATGAAAGCTCCTATACAATATTTTAATTATTAGAAACACTATATAAGGGTGCCTCCATGAAAATTAAAACAAACCAGAAATTTACCAAAAAATACGATGTAACATGTGGTGTTCTCCAAGGTGAATCCCTTAGTTCTTCTCTCTTTTCTCTATATTTAGCGGACATCGAGCAATACTTTAGACTCAAAGGGTTACATGGTGTCTCTGCAGGTGCAACAACAGACATACTTATGCTATTATACGCCGATGATCTGGTCATTCTGGCTGAATCTGAAGTTGATCTGGCTCGCAAACTCGGTGTCCTTGAAAGTTACTCTTCTGTTAACAAGTTAGAGGTTAACATTGACAAGTCTAAAATTTTGAGGTTTTCTAAGGGTGGACTCCATAGGCAAATTTTTTTACAATTCTCAAACAATAGAAACCGTCTCGGAACACGTTTACTTAGGTGTACCGTTCTCTTCATCTGGCTTATTTAGGAAAATGGCGCTAACATCAGCATCCAAGGCGAAGCAAGCAATGGGATCGGTCATGGACCTTCTTACAAACGCACGTGTTAACTCCTGGCAATGTAGACTGCAACTCTATCAGTCCATCGTAGTAAGCACACTTTCTATGTGTCTCCCAGTTTGGGGAATTCGGTACTGCGATACGATTGAGCGGATTTTTTAAACGTTTGCTACTACTACCAATGAACACCCCCGATTCACTTGTGAGGCTGGAAGTTGGATGTCTTAAACTATATTTTACTGTTTTTAAATTCACGTTGAACTGGTTCATCAAACTTTATTCTATGAAATCCGGAGGTACCCGAAAATTTGTTTTCTAAATCAAGTGCGGTCCGGCGATAGTGATATAAGGTTCAATTGGGTCAAGCAAGTCCAATCAATGTTTAATTTTATTAGCTCATTTGAATCATGGAGTGAGCTCAATTACCTAGTACTAGTAAAGAATAAAGATGTACTGCTGCAAACATTCCAGGAAAAATGTTATCAAGAAGATATTAATAAATTAAGTCAATCTTTATACGGCCTGTTTTCACAATACTTTACGTATAACAGACTGGTACAAAATTACTTGCTCCTATTCATATATCCGCATCAGGTTAGACTATCTTATAAACACTGTTTAAGAATTTGCTATAAGAACAAGCTGTGCAAAATAGATTTTAGAGAAACTTGTCAAGTTTGTAATTCTAATCAACTGCAAACTTTCCATCATATTTTTATTGATTGCCCCATTTTGTCTGTTGTTAGGCCAAAGAATATCAATTTTTTACAGTCTTTTTCTGGAATTTCAAACAAGCTTTAATAACACTTCCTTGCTTGACGCCAAACAATTTTGTAACATTCTTTTGCAAATTTTAATGCTACGCTCTTTTGCCTTGAACGAATGATTTCTGCATATGCATTTTTATATTTAAAATATATTAGAATACCTATTTTTTTTATCGCTCTATGACTACTTTTCAACACTTATATGTTTAATATAATTTGCAATTATTATCACACAATTTATTTCTTATTTTTAATTTATTTTTCACGCTTTTTAGTCTCGAATTTCTTGCTATGAAAAGTTTTTTCTGTTTTCTATAAGCAATAAAGAATATCCACCGTATAATTTCCCTCCTCGAACCTGAATCTACTCAAGAAAAGGCAAGATTTTATGCAGTTATGACCCCAGAAGCTGGAGCCTGGTTACACGCCATCCCTATCAGCACAATTGGAACTTTACTGGTGATATTGTCTTTCAAATCTCGGTTGCCCTTCGTATGGGAATCAGTTTTTGCCAACCCCGCCTATGTAAATGTGGTGATAAAGTCAGTGAATTTGGAATCCACGGTCTCTCATGCCGTTTTAGTGCAGGTCGACATTCTCGCCACCAAGAAATCAACTCTATCGTAGCCAAAGCTTTAACCTCAGCTTACATACCCTCTCTTCTGGAGCCGGTAGGTCTTAGTCCTGAAGATGGTAAGAGAGCGGATGGTGTGACCTTAATTCCATGGTCCAATGGAAAATGCTTAGCATGGGATTCCACTTGCCCAGATACCCTTGCGCCCTCCAATATCCAGACCTCAGCCAAATCAGTGGGAGCCACAGCAAATGCTGCCGCAGCGATCAAGATAAGGAAATACTCAGATATTGTGGAGAGGACTACTTTTCTTGCCCTTTGCTGTGGAGACTTTAGGTTCATTTGGAGATGCGGCCATTCAGTTTACTAATGATCTTGGTAGACGCTTAAAGGATGCGACTGGGGAACCTAAATCTAAATCCTACCTAATCCAACGCATAAGTCTAGCTATCCAGAGGGGGAACGTAGCTAGTGTACTTGGTACTTCCCTTGCACCTCGTCCTTGGACGAGATATTTCTACTTTAACATTTCATCATTTAAAAGTGTATTTTAAAATTTTTTCTGTACCTAACCCAAGTGTAGTAGAGATAAAGAATTATTATTATTATTATTATTAAAATCTATACAAAGAATATTTAGTAAACAAACATCACATATACCAGAAACAAACATATAGTTAAATTTTAATTCAATCTACTAAAACTTTGACATTCCACCTTTTCTTTACAAGCATGTTTGTTCTTTTCTCAAATTCATTTATTACTGTCCGTATCACTCTGACATTCACTGTTAAATATTTCATGTCAGTGCATCCTAGATTTAACGTAATCATGTATCAAGCAAGAGTAAGTAATACGGAATGATTAGTAAATAATCACCAAACCTGAACGTTGATCCTAAATGACTGTAATTTCATATTTAATTCAAAACAACTTTTCTTTATAACATTCTTCTGTATTGTAAAATGTATTGAGTAAAATTCATATTTTTTGACAAACATCGTTTACGGCTTAAAAAAATTGATATCTGATGGTTGCATTTTGGACCATGCATAACTTTTTATCAAGAATAACTCTTTTTCAAACAACCAATAATAAAAAACGTTTGAACCAAACCAAAATATAAAAAAAACTATTGAACGTTAGTAAAATTAATTTTTTTAAATATAGTCTGTTTACTGAGAGTAATTTGGAATAATTTGTTAAATATAGATAGATATTTTTATTAGTTTGTCTAATATAGCATTTTACAAACGGTTCGGTTAATCTCTTAACTTAAACTACATCCCTAACAAACTCCTTAAAAACTAATAATAATTTTCTTCTTACTAATACTTCTCTCATCCATTCCTCTCCTTCCCTTGTTTTCTCCTAATATTACATTTCTTTTTCTTTCTTCTCTTCTCATTTGTTCACACTCTTCCATCAAATGCTGCAAGTCGTCCCATCCCTCTACAGACATTCTGCACTTTCTTTCTCCATCTTCTAGCCAATGCCTGTTTACATTTTCTTCATTCCCACATCTAAATCTCGCTATCATTCTTTTCGTCTTTAAACTTTTGTTTCCTGTTATATATTTCGGTACTCTGTCGGACATAATCTTTCCATATCCTTCGTTATATCTTCCTTCTCTTATTTTTGTTCTTCTCTCTTGAGTTTGTATATCTTTATCCCTTCTCACTATGTTGTCTTCTATACTTATGCCTTTTGCTCTTCTTCTTTCTACTTCTTCTTGTAATCTTATCTTCTCCATTTTTATTTCTTCCTCAACTATATATGACAGTGTTACCTTTTCTAGCCCCAACGTCCACCTCCAATACTTTTCTTGTACTTTTCCAATTTTTCCCACTCTTTCTACACTCTCTTTCATATTCCCCATACCTGCCCCACAACTTTGTTACCTTTTTTACTAATTCTCGTTCATGTCCCTCTTCTTTATTATTATATTTTATAGTATATCCTAAATATTGCCATTCGTTCACTCTTTCTATCACTTCTTCTCCCCATTTCCACTTTTAGTCTTCTTTTTCCTTCTTCCTTGTTTTTGAAACACTATTACTTTCGTCTTTTCAACATTCGCCTTCATTCCCTTCCCTTCTATGTACTTCTTCACTACTTCTATTGCTCCTCTCATTTCCTCTTCCTTACTTGCCACCACCACTAAATCGTCCATATATGCCAGAACCCATACATTCTTCTTTCCTATTACCACTCCACCTCTTTGTTTGCCTTTCATTGCCTCTATTGGTTCAATTTTTATCAAGAATAACTCTTTTTCAAACAACCAATAATGAAAACGTTTGAACCAAACCAAGAAATAACAAAAACTATTGAACGTTAGTAAAATTAACTTTTTTTAACTGAGAGTATTTTGGAATAATTTGTTAAATAATTATTGTTTATAAATACCCTATAGTCCAAAATTGATAGCAAAAAAAATTAAGAAATTATCTTCTAATTATATTTTAATTATACATAACTATCCCAGAAAAATATAATCAATTTATTGTTATGAGTTAGTAACTCTAAAACTGAAATTATTAGGTAATTTTGTTTATACAGGGCGATATATTAAGAATGGACATGGTAGGTGAGATCAAAAATATGGTGATTTCCCCAACATGTCATATTGAAATTTGCTCATCATTGTTACTACATTGTAGAAATTTCTATCACCTCCCAAAGAGTCAATAACATTATGTTTTTTGACAGTAAACTCGACACATTTTATTTTAGAACATTCTGGTAAGTAAGCCGTGATTTCGATGATCGCAACAAAGAGTTGACTTTTCCACACAATCCTTTCGATCTTTTTCTTGTCATAACTAACTGCTTTCAGTAATGCGCGTGCGAATACAAATTACTTTGTTTGGAACAGATATTGGCTCCCCATCCACTGGCGTTATGTAAGGATAGCTGATTCATGAGTAAAGTAAATCTTAAGAGATTAAATTCTCCTTTAATTGAGTTTTTCTGGAAAAACGACGATAGCTTTTTTGTAAACATTGTAACTTAAAGTAAACGTGAGCAAATTTTAAAGGAATTCATTGGAGCCGATTTCGAGAAAATAAATGTTTTCACATTTACCCGCTTAATTTTAGGGGTTGAAAAAAGAAAAAATGTATTTCTGAGGAACCTCTAGATAACCAAAAGGTTCATAGTATTTATACTTTAGTTTATTGTCCAAAGAACTAATTTTGAGGAAATTCGTCTCAGCCGTTTTTGAAAAAACTAAAACTTTAAGAATCCATACCTCAAACCTCACCAGGGGCTTGGGGATATGAATAGGCGGGGCTTAAGGTCATAAGTACTCATATAAAGTTTGGCATGTCAGGGGGTCAAAGTTGTAGAAAAAAAACCTAACCTAAGTCTAATCTGCAAACATTTTTTATTTAGAATTAAGATTTAATTGGAAATACAAATTTAAAAACATTTAACAATTGTTTAAACTTATCGGCGTTTGAACGCTTGTAGTGACGTATCTACAGATATTTGCACAAATACATTGCCATTTCGCTTTCAGAAAACCTACGTTTGGTGAGTGAGTACTTAAGCCAGTTTCAAATGGACACTGGTCACAGGATCTTTGACAGTCAAGTGGGTGTATCCGTACTTCTTAATGGACCAACAGCCTCGCCAGTCATCTGTTATTATGGTTGTGCCAGCTTCTACATGTTTTCTAATAAGGGATATTACGGTTTTGACATTTCTCAAATTATTTTTGGGCATATCTCCAAACAATAGCCACTACTCCCACTATCCCTCTCTATCATCCCTAATATACATTGGTCTACTCTTAGACGCCCTCTGTTGTACTTCCGTATTTTCGATCTCAACTACAGCACCGGAACCTCCGATTTTTCCCTCAGAGTCATTCCTTTCGAGAGCACACATACACACTTCACGGTAGTAGCTAAACCAGTGGGCGACTGTAGCTGTGGAGGTCTATCTCTCATCTATTGATGTCTGTCTAATGGTCTGTTCGTAGGAATAGTTATCAATTTAGGCATAGGTAAGGAGCTCTGTTTTAATGGGTTCGGTCTTCACGTTCTCAAAACAGATGCCCTTCGTTGCAGGTATACTAATGTCACCCCTGCCTATCACTCCGCCTACATTTTGAGTAATTTTTCTCTTCTAATGGTGAGAGGAGTCCCAACTCTCTATACTACTCAATTCAGGTGTGGGTTGGCCCACATTCTAAAACCCTGTCTTTTTTAAATTAAAGTTTCATTTTTTTGTATATACCTGGTTGCTATTGACAGCGGAATAAAAGTTCTTTAGTGGCGCTTTAAGTGAGCTAAAATGTAACTTGCTAAGCAACAAATACTTTTTAAATCGAACGATAGATACGTGTTGGTATTAAAGAATATACCTTACAATATATAACAACTTCTTTTTTCTATATGTAAACGACTTTGAGGAAAAAATAGTATGCTTTATTGGAAGTAAAAACAATTACTTATCTGTAACTACCGTACTCACTTCGTTCGTCTGGAATATACTTTTAAGACTTAACAATTTCAGTTCTAGGCAGTGTGATTTCTATCGTTAAATTTTGAACTTGCTTTTTTAGCAAAAATCGGTCAACCGAAAGTGACAAGTGGCATATAACTTGCATCATAAATAGGACACGATTTTCTTGGCAGATTTTTGTTACATTTGCAGTCTTAGTTAAAAAAAACTGTCTTTTAGGCAATGTTGTCAATTTACATAAGAAACCTGTTATTCCAATACTCGTATTCTACGTTACAAAAAAAATTGATTTTATCGAATAAATAAAAAGTGTTTACTTCAGGTATGGGACATGTTAGATACTTACCCATTGATTTACGAAGGAGAATTTTTATCTCTACAATAACTTCCACTGTACACTAATTTCTTTCATTACGGTACATCTATTAAAACTTTTTAAACAATGCCAATAATTTGAAAACCGCTGAAGTTAGGGATATGAATTACAGGTCAAATGTACGCAAAACTTGACGACTTGTTTGATGGTGCAAAAATATACAGGGTGTTCCATTAAAAAAAATGAACTTTGGTTGACTACGTTTTTGTAAATCATCCTGTACATATGAAAATATTTTTAAAATGTGCAACTTTTAGTCTATTTGGGAAGACTGCTCACACTTTTTCGGACAAGTAGTGTGGGGCCCCATAATCCGACAATTACATACTAAATGGACATACTGTATACTACACAGTGTTGAAGCTTTCATAATATCTTATTTTATTTTAAGATAGACAAGTAAAACCGTTTCTGTATATTCCTGAATAGCATTTTCTTCGCACCGTTTGATAAATTTGTTATATCCTTTCTTATATCGGTTTACCGATTTCGATTGAAGTAAATTAGCAACTGCAAAAATCTGCAAACTTTGTATGTGATTAGGAATATTCATGGTATTAATTATTTTAAGCGGCAAGAAATATATTTTGTTGTTTGAAGTTCAAATTTGATTTTTGTTTAGTAATATAGTAGTACCAATGTAACATCCGAGGCGATGATTTTTGTTAAATAAAAAAAAACCAAGCGGTTTTTTAAAGAAAGAGAACAATAAATGTTCTACGTTACTTATGTTGAAAGTCCCATATCAGAACGAATGTAAATGCCACTTGAAGCAACGTCCGTTCTGCTATGGATTACTTTTGACACTCGTTACGTAAATTACTATTGGTTTATTGGATTTGTATCAAAAATTGTTGACCTTGGCAAACTGCAATTATCACAGAAATAGACAGTTGGTAATTTACCAAGAAGCTACGATAGTTTGTAACACCACTTGACGAAAGGTCTGAAAGCGACTTAACTTGATACAATCGATAAAGGACCCAAACAATATATGTAAAACAAAAATACTGGAAAAGCAGACAGCGTTTGCAAGGCCATATACTCCAGTCAATTAAATTGGATGCCAATGATTATAATTCTCAATGCATTCATAATTGGCATTGTTGGTGGATCCAGATTAATCACACGTTGGTTTGGACAAAAGCGAAAATTCCACAAATTATCTTTAGAGCCGTTTACCAACTAAAACAATCGAAGCGATCATAAAATGAAAGCGGATGCAAATTCTTTAAGAATATTTGGTTAGAAATGTTTCGTGAGGATTCTAATTGTAGAACGTCGTAAATTATGTAATACGACTAAAGGGATGGATGACGTTTGTAGGTTATAATCATAATCAAAACTCATACAGTGTTACGATCCAGTCCAAAATAAATTGATAACAAACCGAGAAGTTCGTTTTATGGAGTGAAGACAATTGAAAAGGAAACTAATGAATGAAGAAGAAATCATTTTTGGTGATTTATTAGACAGAAACTCCGGTCCAAAATCATAAAAACGATGTTTAAGGAGGAATACCACCAAAAAAATTTTCTAGCCAACAAATATTTAGGTATCACGAGATAGATATACATACGATGAAATGACTGTTGGTGGTGGTAATGATGAAGCCCAAAAGCATTACAAAAACTTTATCCAGTAAAAATGAAGTTAGTGCAATGAATGATGAAAATGAAACTTGAAAATTAAATTAATTACCTGAAAATAGAATAGCGATAGGAAGTAAATGGGTTTCTAAAACAAAAACAAACGCAAAAGGAAATATTACTCGATTATAGGTAATATTAGTAGTACAAGGTTTTTTCCAAAACAATGGTATTGGTTATGATGAACATTACACCAGTTGCAGTGTGAGCAAGATTATTTTGATGATAAGTCAGTGATCTTGAATGGAAAACTGGAGAAAAAAACAACCATCAGGATTTATTGAAGAAGAAAAATAAAAATTAATTTGCAAATGATCGAAGAAGAGTTTATATGAATTAAATAAACAGCTAAATTATGGTATGAAAAATTTAATAATTTGTTAATTAAGTCAGTTTTTTTTCAAAGCGAAGCGCTGGCTGTACCATGTGGAGTTTCTGTACAATTGCATTGCATATTTGAGGGGCTCTAAATTTGATAAAAAATTATTTATGTGCTCGAAATAATTGTACTTTTTTACACTGTGGAATTTTTAATGACTAGTAGACCATTCTGTTGTTTGTTGTACATTGTGAAAAAAAGCAGCAGGTTAGAAACATCTTTGCGGTAGTAAGTGACAGTGATGTTGATGTGGAAGTTCGGTCTTCAGTATCTGAATTAAAAAAAAATATATTTGGAAACGGAACATGGTCAGACCCAGTGAGTATAAATTTAAGAATTAAAATAATACCTCCTCAAAACCTTCTTCGGAATTTTAATTAAAATGGAATGAGAATACATTCCTTTGTATGAATGTAAGCTTTCGCGGCTGTTGTCACTAAGATTATTATTTTCCGGGTTGAGCCATGTTCGTCCTTCCTTCCTACGTTCTCTGCTTGACGTTTCGCTAACCATGCTGTTAGCTTCTTCAGAAGTTACTCTAAAGACTGATGTTGTTGTCTTCTGCTCCTCGTTATATACCTATGTTCCGTTACGGTTGGTAGAGGTCGATCAGTGACGGTGGTTGGTTTTCGATGGTTGGTTGATCTTCTGTTTTGGTATCGACTAATTTTGTGGCGACATTTGTTTTCTTTGTTTTTGTGAAGAGTTAGTTTCCACGTGTTGCTTAATCGGTAATCGTCTTCTCGATTGAAGTTGTTTTTATTTTTCATAATTTCTAAGGATTCTCTGATTATCCTTGGATAGTAGTTGTTAGTCCTTGATAGAACTTTAGCTTCCTCGAAGTTGATGATGTGTTTTCCTTTTTCGTGTAGATGTTCTGCGATTGCTGATTTATCTACCGCTCTGGACTTGGCATCTCGGTCATGTTCTTTTAATCTACATTTTATGTTGCGTCCGGTTTGACCAATGTAGACCTTTCCACTTGAACAATAAATAAATCAACACGCATTCCGATAAAAATGTACTATGAAGATAAAAACTTTGAAACTCCATCTTCTATAGTTGAAGAATTTGCCCGCTATTTCTCTAAAATATTTTTGAATAGTACTGCTGTTACCGACTATTGTAATAACTCTCGCAATAACATTCCTAGTATAAGTCTATCAAATATATCAGAATCTATTATTATCATGTCAATCAATAAGTTACAAAGTAAAATCACTTCTGGTCCTGATCATATACCTAGTAATGTAATAAAAATTGTGCAGATGCTTTTGTGAAGCCTTTGCATTTCATTATTAATCTGTCTATTCAAACTTCTACATTTCCCAATTGTTGGAAGAAAGCCAGAGTTTGTCCTGTCTTTAAATCAGGAGATCGTTTAGATATAGGTAATTATCGACCAATAAGTATTATTTCAAACTTTGCAAAAGTTTACGAAATGTGTTTATTTTCTTTATTGTACCCAGCTGTCTCCCAATATATAACACCTTATCAACACGGATTCTGTCGTAATCGTTCTACCATTACTAACTTAGTGTGTGTAACGGAATATATTGCAAAACATCTTGATGTACAAGCGCAGGTTGATGTATTGTACACAGACTTTTCCAAAGTATTTGATAAAATTGACCACGGTCTACTTCTGTCCAAACTTAATTCTTTCGGGTTTTCTCGTCCACTAATATCTTTGTTTGCATCTTATTTGCGTGAACGAACCCAATATGTCTGTTATAACCAGTTTAACTCTACAGAATTTCAAGCTTCTTCTGGAGTTCCGCAAGGGTCAAATTTAGGGCCGCTATTGTTCTTAATGTTTGTCAATGACTTACCTGAATGTATTAACTGCAATAAATTATTGTTTGCCGACGATTTGAAAATATATTCAGTCATTAATAAATTAAGTGATTGTGAGTTTCTTCAAACACAGTTAAATGAAATTCAAAAATGGTGCACTGCAAATAAAATTTCGCTTAATGAATCTAAGTGCAAAGTTGTAACTTATACTCGCAAAGTAAGTTGGATAATGCATCCATATCGAGTTAACTCAACTGTAATAGAAAGGTCTACTGTCATTAAGGATCTAGGTATACTTTTTGATGAAAAACTAACGTTTAGGCAGCACATAGATAGCATTATTTCGTCAGCCATGAAGATGCTTGGTTTTTAATTCGAAATGCTCGAACCTTCCATAATATTCATGCATTAAAAGTATTGTACTACTCATTGGTAAGATGCAAGCTTGAATATGGTTCTCTTGTGTGGAATCCATACTACAAAAAGCAAATTGATGCTTTAGAAGCTGTACAAAGAAAATTTTTCAAGTTTCTATCATATCGGTGTGATGGAATTTATCCTGAAATTGGTTGTAATCACATATTGCTATTAAATCGATTTAACATGCAATCTTTGCAAAACAGACGGGGAATTATAAATATAAAATTTCTTTACAACTTATTACATAATAAAATTGATTGTGCTGAATTAATATCATTAATGAATTTTCATGTGCCGTCTGTACCTCTTCGCAGCAATATTACATTTTATTGTTCTACCCCACGTACAAATGTTCTAGTGAAATCACCGATACAAACTATGTGCGGACTATTTAACTTGTTAGGTCAACAATGTGATATTAATTTCTCGTCCTTGCAATATATTATCAACGCATTTTTAGAATTACGTTCTTGAATTACATAACTATTTTTTTTGTTGTTTTTTTTTTTTTTTTGGGTTTTATCTTTTACTTTATATTGTATTATTAATTTTTTTTTTTTTTGTTAATTTATTGTATTGTCCTTTAATAGGATTTTGATCTGTTGGGCAATAAATATTATTATTATTATTATTATTATTATTAACAATCAATTTGGTAGACCCCTTTTGTTGAGAGTTTCGGCAGGTTATCTTTATTAGAAGGTAGTAGTTGTTAGATTTTTCTAACCGTTCCAAACCTGACACCGATATTCTTCTTCTCCAATGATTTTCTTAATTTGTCAGTTACTCCAGCAATGAATGGCAAACGAGCGTAGGTGGTGACCTGTTCTTTCTCTTTTCGGATTTCCTGCGACAGGCGGCTCTTATTTCTTTTCTGGTATAGCCGTTCTTCATTAGGGCTTGTTGGACGTGTCGAAGTTCTTCTGCCTTGTGAACCTTGTCAGGAATCTTGTTAGCTCTATGCAATAAAGTTTTGATTAGAGACCGCTTCTGCTGTGGATGATGGTGTGATGTGGCATGGAGGTATCGGTCGGTGTGTGTCTTTTTACGATATACACTATGAGCCAACTTGTTGTTATCCCCTCGTTTCACTAGAACATCCAGGAAGGAAGCTCCGTATTCTCTTCTGTCTCCATGGTAAACTTGATCCTTTCGTGCTGAGTGTTGAGGAGGTTAAGAAATACAGTAAGTGCTTTTTTCCCATGAGGCCATATGACAAAGGTATCGTCCACGTATCTGAACCAGCATTTCGGTTTCTGTTCGCTGGATTGAATGGCTTCTTGCTCGAATGCTTCCATAAAGATATTCGCAATAACCGATGATAATGGTGATCCCATGGCTGCACCTGATTTTTGTTCGTAGAAATCTCCGTTCCATAGAAAGTAAGTTGTATTCAGACATATTCTTGCTAGCTCTGGTATGTTTTCTTTAACCCATGGGTTGTGCACAGTTGTTTTATGATGTTATGTGTATCGTCGACTGGTACGTTAGTGAATAGCGATTCTACATCAAAACTAACTAGTATATCATCATTGGTTACTTCCAGAGTCATCAGTAATTCGACGAAGTGTTCGGAGTTCTTCACAAAAGATTCAGTTCTTCCCACGTACGGTTGTAGAAACTTAGCCACGTTCCAAAGCTCCACGTAGGAACATCACTCGCGCAGAAGAAATTGCATTAAAAGAACTCAGAAGCAATCAAGAAATCATGGTGACACGCGCAGATAAAGGCAACGCTACAGTAGTCATGAACACCGAAGACTACAAAATGAAAATCAAATTGCTACTGGATCCACAACTTTACACCAAGTTCAAAGGAGATCCAACCAACAAAATTGAAAACAAACGAGAGCCGCAATCAAACATTCAGATATACCAGTCGATCAACATCGTCAACTGTTACCTTCTGGGACCAGACCACCTAGACTATACGGATTACCAAAAATTCACAAATTTGGTAACCCCCTAAGGCCGATTGTCAGCACATGTGGATCTCCAACTTATGAACTGGCCCGTTACGTGGCTAAGTTTCTACAACCGTACGTGGGAAGAACTGAATCTTTTGTGAAGAACTCCGAACACTTCGTCGAATTACTGATGACTCTGGAAGTAACCAATGACGATATACTAGTTAGTTTTGATGTAGAATCGCTATTCACTAACGTACCAGTCGACGATACACATAACATCATAAAACAACTGTGCACAACTCATGGGTTAAGAGAAGACATACCAGAGCTAGCAAGAATATGTCTGAATACAACTTACTTTCTATGGAACGGAGATTTCTACGAACAAAAATCAGGTGCAGCCATGGGATCACCATTATCACCGGTTATTGCGAATATCTTTATGGAAGCATTCGAGCAAGAAGCCATTCAATCCAGCGAACAGAAACCGAAATGCTGGTTCAGATACGTGGACGGTACCTTTGTCATATGGCCTCATGGGAAAGAAGCACTTACTGTATTTCTTAACCACCTCAACACTCATCACGAAAGGATCAAGTTTACAAAGGAGACAGAAGAGAATAAGGAGCTTCCCTTCCTGGATGTTCTAGTGAAACGAGGGATAACAACAAGTTGGCTCATAGTGTATATCGTAAAAAGACACACACCGACCGATACCTCCATACCACATCACACCATCATCCACAGCAGAAGCGGTCTCTAATCAAAACTTAATTGCATAGAGCTGACAAGATTCCTGACGAGGTTCACAAGGCAGAAGAACTTCGACATGTCCAACAAGCCCTAATGAAGAACGGCTATACCAGAAAAGAAATTTTTTCCATAAGAATTTTCAACAAAATTTCAGAAAAAATACTCAAAAGGAAAAAAATGTCATTATTATGTAAAAGGTTAATGTTGTGTTTGAAAACATGGAAGAGGTAAATCTGTTATTAATAAAATTAGTAGACCGTGTGTGCCGAACAAAGTTGATTTAGGCATTTACTATGTTATATTTAAAATTAACGTATATCTTTTTCTGGCACAATTCGAACACAATATTACAGTATATTACATTGAATAGATAAAATAAAACAAATTGATGTTTTTTTTTATTAAAATACACTTTAAACAATTAGGTTACTACATAAATTTGTTGTAATTTAACTATCTAATAAAATATGTTGCTATATTGTGCTAAAATTGTACCAGAAAAAAACACATGCATTAATTTTGAATTTAACATAGAAAACGTCAACTTTTCCGTGGGACACGCAACAAAGTGTTAGCCGCATCCTTCATATTAACAATTAACAATATACAGGTATCTAACTACCCTGTTTATTAGTTGTTTCGTGAATGATTATTTTGTATTAATCAGAGTTTAATCTATAATTCGACGATATCAAAAAGTATGAGATTTATATCTAAAATTATTCTAATTTTCTTCATTTCAGTAGCGGAAAAATTTACTTTGGGTTTTACAAATTTTATCACCTAAAAAACATATTTCAATAAATTATAACGCATCGATAATTCTAACGTTACAGGAATGACTTAAACTAACTGTAATCCAATAAATTTATATCCAATTTGAGAGGCCCAACGTAAAAGCTTATATTATCATATTGAATAAATTAACACGTGAGAAAAATATTTATTGTTGTACAAGTCACAGTGAGAAGGTGTTTTAATAATGGAAACAACTGGTTGATAATTTCCGCACATAACTATCGTAAAAAAATTATTAAAGTGGATTGTAACTTTTATCACAATATTATTTGCATTCGTATATGCTTTCGCAACTAGGAATATTTCCTTCTGCGCTTTGAGAAACAAGGATAATTTGATTAAAATTGGAACTGACGGATTATTAGGACCCATATCAAAATATTAAAAGTAGGTCCAGATTTCTGGGCAGGACGATGAGAGCAAAGTGTTGGATTCCCGCCTCCTGTCCGCACCAGGATAGCGCAGGTGTGGGCCACACGCCTTGCATCCTCACATTGATTTTTATGATTATATGTTTTGTTATGTTAAATAAACATTAGTCACTTTAATTAAAGTGCGATGGAATATGTAAATTTCACGATTAGGAATTCGGTAATGAATAATGAATAGGTGTAGGCCAAATTAAGATATGATAAATGTATGATGTCATTTCTCTTCTTGAAATTAATGACCGTTATTGATGGTGCTCGATTTACAAAAGATAAAAAATGGATCTGTGTATTCATTTATTATTTTTTTAACGCTGCCACGGACATTGTTTGCTCTACTTAACTAATATATTCGGACAATCGATAAGAAAATTATATTTAATTTTCGAATTCGTTAATGTTTGCGGGCTTGAACTGAAAAGGACAATTTTGCAGAATTTTATATACCGATCCGCTTTAGGTATTACGTATATTTGCCCCTAGCAAATATACAAGCTGCTCCGTCGATTATTTTCAATAAATAAACCCATTTGGTTCTGAAGAAGTTATATCGTTCTAGTCAGGAGGTAGTTTATAGTTTGTTGTTAGGAAATAAACGTACTGTTAAATACATTTTTGTCACGGCACAGTTTAGTTTGTTTACTTTTATAAGAATTTTTTTTAATTTTTTAAAATACAATGATGTAGAGGGGGTGTTTTTCAGTACGTGGTCGTAATTATTTATTTGTATCAAATAGTCACGCTCGTGAAGCACACATTATTGTATATACATCTTAAACAATAATTGCTCCGAAGTAATAATTCTAGTCAGGCATTTGCTAAGGGGTGGGGTTACTATTACATTGGCACAATTTGCACCTGCTTCTATTTCCTACAATTATGCATAGTCGGATGTGCGATGTTTGAATATTGACTTTTTGCATTAAATTAAACTGTCGATTCTTGAATTTTTTATTACCAATAGATTCAACAGGAATATTTAATCGTAAATGTTTGACACGTGCTTAGAGATTTTCGAAATAGACTTTTGCACTAATACCTGCACTAATAGAGCAATTAATTAGTAAATTTTTTTAAAAAAATAATAGTGATGAAGAAATTTTTACGTATTTTTAATTGTAAAGAAACGATTCTCCGATTGTTGTACTGGGCTTTAAATTTTATTAAGGTAACTCTTTCAAATCACAAAATTATTTAGAAAAAAATGTCATAGTACCCGGTTTTGTATAACCGGTATTACAAAACCGAGTACTGGTAAGAAAACCAAAGTAAATGATTGAAAACACATTTTTAATTACAGGGAAGTTACCACATGATTTAAAGTAATTTTTATAACAAATCTTAGGCACAGAAATCACAAATAAAGTAACTTTCATTGTCATCACAGCCAGCACAAGCGTCATGTGACCACTTTTCACACTTACCACACTGAATCCAGCCTTCCCTGCTCTTCTTCCTCTGAACTCTCAGAATCATCTTTCAGTTTTTTACTAGCTGACTTGATTTTTTAATTTAGACATTTTCTTTCCAAACTTCGCTTTATTTCCTTCTGTCAGCTCTAAATTTTTTCTTCTGCCAACTTTAAATTCTTTACTCCTCTTTTTGGGGCACGTTTTGCAGAATATTCTTCCACTTCTGCTTTATATGGAGATGATGTTATAACTGCAGCTTTTCCTCTTTTCCTTTTATTATCAGGTGGTTTTCTTGTTGCCTGTGGAAGTTTTAAAGTATCAGACTTTAATTTTCATAGTCTCCTAATCGACGTTCTGTGGTCTCTGATGGCGAAAACATCAAATCGGGAAAAACTCCTTCATTAAGTGGATAAATTTCGATTTTTCTAAAACCACTAATTGCCGTCTGCATTACTGCTGCCTTTACAAAAGCATCTCTAAATAGCTTTCCTACTTCATAAATTGTTACCCGCCGTCCAGGATGTTGACGCATCCATTTTCTTACTTCTTCTCCATAATAAGTGCTTAATGTAGTCATAAATGACACATCTAACGGCTGCATACGATGTGTGCAATGAGGGGGGAGACAAATGATGACAACGTTATTTTCACGTGCGATGTTGATGAATTCAATGCTTCTAGTATGAGCTGCATGTCCATCTAATAACAAGAAAATAGGGTTTTCGACTGTAAGGTCCAGCCGGTGGGGTGATATTCTGCAAACCTCGTAGGTGTTGTATGATCTAACAAACGAGGATTGACAAGCTTCCTAGGAAAAATTAGCATTACCGGCATGAATGAACCACTCGCGCTCATGCAAATTTCCGCAGTAACCATCGTGTCCCTCTCAGCTGATACCAGAGCTCCAATTTGTCTTTTACCTCTCATGGAAATAATCTTTGATTTTTTATTTGGGACCGTCGTAATGCCCGTTTCATCCACATTCCATTCCATTGCCCCTTTCATGCTCTCGCGATCTCAGCTTTGACGTTTGGTTTTTTATTTTATAATGCGACATGTTTCACTACCTAAAAAACCATCTATTAGAAACTAGATCGGGTATCCGATTTTATAAAGCTCCCTACTACCCGGTTTGATAAGACTATGATTCATTAAGACAAACTATCAATTACAATGTTAGGTTATAGTATTGAGAACAGAATTATGATCAGAATTACACCTTATACCCTAATATTCAATGACAAAACAACAAAAATACATTGATTAATCACAATTGTAAAACTGTCCAAACTTACTTAAAATTCGAGTTAATAGCATATACATTCCCCTTTTAACACGTACTGTTTCTCTGTTTGATCTAGACAGTGTACGGGCATAAAATTTGGCGCCTAGAGGATAAAATGCGAATAAATTGAGCACCAATTTAGGTAATAACTTTCTGAGAAAAAATCAGAAAAAGCGAAGTATTTGGTTTTTTTTTAATTTCGTAGTTTCGTTTTTTTTGAGATGTAGCATAAATCTTTCAGGAAATAGCAGGCAATGATACGTACTTGGTGTGTGCAAAACTCTGCAATTGTCGGGCAATTAGTTTATGCAAAATGCTCGTGTGATCGTCTGATTGTCAAAAATTTAAAAAAAATGTGAAGTTGAAATAGAAATATAAAGGAACAAAACGCATATTCTCATTTTTCCATAAAATGATATTTAACATGCAAAAAATGCATGCAAAGATGACTGAAAATTACCTAGTGTAAGAAAACGGCGGAGTAGTGGGGGTACCCGTTTGCGATTTATATAAGAGCGCTGCGGACGGGTACTCCCACTACTTCTCCGTTTTCTCGCACTCGGTCATTTTCAGTCATCTTTGCATGCATTTCATTCTATATTAACTTCACAAATTTTTTAGTTTTTGACAATCGGATGACCACACGAGCATTCAGCCTTGATTGCATATATTGCTTTAAAAATTTAAATCGCAATTTTGCATAAACTGATTGCTCGACAGTTGTAGGGTGTTGCACAGCATTTCTTTAGATGTAAAATATTTCGTTTATTGTCGAAGATACAAAAAATAAATACATAAGTAATATTTTTACGTTATCCAAAGAAATATTTCGCATACAACTGTTTTTGAGACTCAACACTCAGTTGCATTTTTTTAAACGGAAGTCCCATTTGACTATATGAAAAGAATTTTATTTATTTTTCATTGGATTATATAAAAACCGCTAGAAAAAGGAAAGCATTACTATAGTTAAAAAAAATTTTATGGGATAGAACCGTGTCGAAATGGTAACCGTAGTTGCCAACGTTTTGACACCAATCGTAAGGGACTTCAACAGGGCGAGAAACAAACAAACAAGAGTTCATGGTAAACTACTAAAAGTCAGGTCAACCAAAACAGATTTTAGACTGAAAGAAATCTGAGTAATCCGTATTAAATCGAACCTCGGTCGTGATTGGTTTATAATAGGTGGGGTTAACGATAGGAATCCACAAAGGTGAAAGTTCGAAACCGCGGTCGCGATTGAAGTTATTGGGATGATTGATGATTTTAACACTTTCCATGATTTTTCTATGAAAAATTATCAAAATCTATCTTGTCGTCAGAATCGAAATGATGATCAGCCACAACAGACTTGGAATCGTGTTTTAACACAACGGTCATGTTGCAAAATACTTGTAGTAATAGAGCGACCAGTTTTACGTATGTACACTAAACCAAATGAACAAGAAATACGATATACACTTTGAGAAGAAAGGGTGGGAAACTTATCCTTAGGGGAAGGTAAAACTTGTCAGATCTTGTTAGAAGATATAAAAATTAGTTTAATGCCGTTTTTTCGAAGAAGTTAGCCTATTCGATCAGTAATCTTGTGAATATAAGATAGAATGGCTGGAATTGTTTTGAAGTGGTAGAAAAAATTTCTTTTAAATCTTAAGAGTGGAGATGGGAGTAACAACGCTTAATGACTTTTTGGATAACTCGTTTGCTATAACCGTTTACAATGAGAGTATCAGTATCAGTTAGATGACTAAATTCATAATGTCTGGTTGACATATAAAAAAGGCTCGAAATATTTGAGATTCAACAACAGACCTTTAAGGATGACCATACGATGAATGTATCATCAACAGGACAGGAACCTTTATAAACAATGATGTAACATCAAAACTAACGAGAAGATCATTATCATTTACCTTGAAATCATCAAAACGTTGAATGAAATGGTGAAAGTTTAAAATGTGTGAAGATGTTTTACTTATAAATTTGTTAAGGATTTTTGATAGGAGTTTAGCTAATTTGTATGTAGGAGATTGTATTTTTATTAACAATGGGCCGAAGAGGTCTCTCGATCTTTTCAAATAAGCAATTTGTCGATATAAATAGTAAATAATAGCTACTCTGTATTCAAAGTTGTTTAGTTTAGCTACTATCTTTAAAATCATCATTTTTACGCGATATCTTAGAAAATAAGATCCGAGAGTTAATGCGACGGTTTTAAAACCGGAAATTTTAACATCCTTTTCACTTTTCTTGTCAATTAAAGTTAGTAGAATATAATTAAGCAAAAGTATTTTTCTGTCCGAAACTCTCTGGTTGTGTGTGTAGGGTGGTTTAAATTGCCAAAATATATTTTTCTAATTTTGACATATAAAGTGACTTTTTCATAATCAATGTAGGTGTAAAATTGTCTAATATTCGTAACTAGTTACAAAAGTTACCTTTTTCGGAATTAGTTACGAAAAGTAAAATTTTTCGCCACTCGTCAGATTGTTCTGACATTCTTTTGGAAAATTCGACGCATTAAAATTTTTAAATATAGCACATTATTTTAGCGATGGCGCACTGCTACTACGTATTGCTCTTATAGTACCTTGAAAGCACAGATATTTCAATTGTTGTTTAAATTAAATCTATTTTTTTTTTTTGATAATAAAAATTAAAATTTTATTTTTAATAATATTAATATATGAGCAAGTAATGAAAATTTGTATCCACAACAATAAAGTTTGCGGCACGAGCTGAAGGCGAGTACATATACTCATTTGAATGGATACAAATCTTTTCACTTTCGAATATAATACTATACTCAACTGTCTGTATCTACGATAATTCACAAAATTCTTAGTCCAATATTTTTAATTTTTGAACATGAAATATCATAGATCAATTTATGGAAAGTTTAATTTAATTTGATCGCAATTAAACAATTAACGGTATTTCATTGTTCGTCAATCAAGTGCTGAATTAATTATCTAATTGGACTTTTACAAACCGATTCTAAGGAACTTGATGCTAATCAAAATTTTTATCATGAATGTTATTAATTTATTTAAACTTAAACGTGAGTCTTCGACAACATTAGTGATGACATAGATATCATAAATTATCATTTTGAACATTTTGGAATAAAGACGAAAACTCTACGTTAGTTGGACGAAGATTGATATTGTAAAATTCTTCGATTACTGTAAAACTAGGAGAAGTTTCTGTTTTAGTTTCAGGAATCTTGACAAATAAAACCGGATTTAAATCTTTAATATGTTGAGTGAAATTATTGAAATCTGGTGGTATCGATTATACCCATTATTACGGTCAATTTTTTTGTAATACTTTCTACTATTTATTCTTGCCTCAAGATGTTTATAGTTTGGTGCTTTCTCGATAAATTCCCTAATGTTATCAGTAGTTAAAGTTTTAGATTTTTTTCGGTATGTACCATTCAGATGCTAGAAAATATTTGTGTCGCGATTTTTGTAGTACAAAGTTTTCACCTTGGTTTTCACCTGGCTCTTACAACAACTTAGACCTTACACCCTCAAAAAATGTTTATCACGAATATCAAGCTATCACTGTCAAACAGCTGTCAAGTAGGTGAAATTGATCTTTGCGAAGAATTATTGTTGATGTCACATTGACAGGGAACGATATAGTCAAAATCAGTTAAGCTTGCGTATGTACCTTATTATAATAATTTTGTTACAGTGTTCTGTTTCTATTTATTCATTGTGCTAGAAAAAAAACAGAATTATGGAACTTAAGTTTGCCGTGTTGATATATGCGACTGTAATAATCGTATGTCGACACTTAATTAATATTTTGACACATTTCATATTTTGAAGTTTTGTTTTTAGTGTTGGTCTAATAATCCTTGTATACGTAACTCCATAGAAATTAATACTTAAATAAAAATGAACGACATCTGATTAAAGTCTGTATACTATTGGCGCGGAGTAATAAATCATAATTGCTTGAAATAATTCTTTATTTTCTTGTGAAAGCGGTACTTCTACGGTTAAGTAAAAACCAATAAATTCTAACCAAAATACGATCATTGTGCCGCTCTTGCAGCATATCGACCCATCTAGGGTCTGAGAACAATAGTTAAATTTTTGTAAACACGTTGCCATTAGCCCAGGTACTGACGAAATGCGAATCATAGCCGTAGATGTGGGTATTATACCAAGATACGGTGGAATATTGCTGAATTAAATTATTTACTATGAAAAATAGATTCCACAAAGTAAGGATTGAAACAATAAAAGAAACCACATAATAATTCATATCAAGGTAGATTTTACTATTATAATATATTTACCTAGTAAAATATGATTTTCCAAACGTATCAGGTACCTACGCCATTGCAATACGGGGGATTCGATAATTCTGACAGGTTTATTACTCCGCGCCAATAGTATACTGAGTATAAATGTACTATAAATGACATGTTATCGCTAAGACAGAACCGTATATAAAAAGAACACACTAACATAGACATACGTTTACGAAAATTAATTCAGGCAGTTAATCAGAATCAGTCATACGTAACCTTATATGATTTAGATTTTAAAATTTTTGTATACAGGGTGGGTGTTCAGAGGGTGGACGGATGATTGCTCTTGAACTATTATAGATATCACAACTAACTTTGGCAAGGTAATATCTAGTTATTAGACCTACATTTTCTTTCACACTTTCGACACTCTTTTACACGTTTGCTGGTATTGGAACTGTGTGGAGTTCTGCTCCAAACGCTTGTTTTTTATTCTGACGATATTGGATTGGACATTAGAGTGGCAAAATTTATGTATTCATTCATTCCTAATACTTAATGTAGCAACTTTGGTTTGGTGCAGATCATTTTTCAGACGTGTTACAATAGCACTAGGCGATACTAGATTTCGGAACTATCTTAATAATCGTAAGTGATGTACCCAACTTTGGGCAACAAGTCGGCAACCGCGTATATTCTACAATTGTGAACTACACATGAGTTCTCTTACTCGTAAAGATTTCTGAAAGAACGTCGACTGATTTTCGGTGTTTGTTTGCAATTCTAAAATGTTTTGTAAGTTTATTGCAGGCAATTCGAGAATCGACTTTTCTGACGACAAAGTTGGTTTAGTGCAGATCACTATTCGACGTGTTACAATAGCACCGGGTAGCACTAGATGTCGCAACCACTTTATTAATATTTAATAAGTTTTCGGTGTGTATTTTTAAGATAAAGAGAATCCATTGATTTAACTTTAATTTTATTTTACTAATTAATTTTGCACAATAGAAATTCATAAAGCGTCGCACTTTTTGTTTTAAAACTTTTAAAATCAACATTTTTATTCAGATTTATAATACGTGATTTAATAAAATTAAAAATTCTTTTTCGGTTCTCCGTCCATAATCACGCCCCTTTTCTTGACCTAGTCCGGCAAAAAAATTACTAAATGTTGTATACTAATGGCACTGAAATCAGTACAATCCTCATGCTTATGCATACGTAAATAATACGTTGCAGTAACATTTTTTTTTGGAAGGATTTCATAGGTTTTTAAATGCAAAAATTGAAAAAAAAACTCGTATTTTAATATATGCCAAAATGACACTGCATTGACAGCTGCCAAATGGCATTAACAACCGAAAATGTTTTGGCGTGTAATAGTATTTGAAAATCTAAGTTTCAACAAATTTCACCATTTGTCGGCCCAATAAATCATGTATATCACGTGATACGAATAACAATTTTAATGTCACATGAATGGTGGTAAACTACTTTGATTTAATTTCGTATTGTGAACATAATAGCAAAATCTTATTACTTGTTTTTTAAAAATTACCAAATAAGAAGTACTATTTCTAAAGGACAAGCCGTAATGTTGGTGTTCATACGATGATATATTGAAAAATTCTTAGCCTACTATAGAACCAAACAGAATTTCAATGTCAAAATATTTTATTACTCAACATATTCTCCTCTTAATTGGATACATTTATTACAGCGAACCTGCAACGTCTCTAGACCTTTCAAAAAAAAGGTTTCTCCTTGCTCTGCAAACCAGACCTTCACAGCTTCTATTACCTCCTTGTTGGAAGAAAATGTACGACCTTTTAAACTTTTTTCAGTTGAGGAAAGAGGTGATAGTCGGACAGAGCCAAATCGGGTGAATAAGGGGGGTGTTCTAGTAATTCAAACCCTAAATCACAAATTTTTTGCATGGCAACATGAGATTTGTGTGCAGGGGCGTTGTCCTGCAAAAACAAAACACCTTTGGATAGCTTTCCGCGTCTTTTCTCTTTAATATTTTCCCGTAGAGTGGTCAGTAATGTCGAATAGTAATCTCCAGTTATTGTTCTACCCTTATCCAAAAATCAATCATGATTACTCCATGGCAATCCCAAAAACTGAAGCAAGAACTTTTCCAGCAGATTTTTGGACACGAAACTTCTTAGGTCTTGGAGAACCAGAGTGTCGCCATTCCATCGATTGTTGCTTTGTTTCTGGATCGTAGAAATGTACCCAAGTCTCATATAGTAACGGTTTAAGAAGTTTACATCGTTTTCAAATCGAGCACAGATCGAACGCGATGCTTCTACCCTTGCACGCTTTTGGTCAACATTCAAACATTTGGGGATCCATTTTGCAGCAATTTTTCTCATGTCCAAATTGACGTGAACCATATGATGAACGCGTTCGTATGAAATATTCAGTGCTTTAGATATCCGTTTTAGCCCAATTCGACGGTCTGATAAAATCTGCATCGATATTTTCGGGGACTGACACAGAAACTGGCCTTCCCGATCGGTCATCATCTTCAATGGAAAATTTACCTCTTTTGAAGCTTGCATTCCAATTTTGACGGTCGCATACGAAGGACATTGATCACCAAGGGTATTAAGCATATCTTCGTAAATCTGCTTACCTCTTAACCCTTTTAAATACAGGTACTTGATGATGGCTCGATACTCCAATTTTTCGATTTTCACAATTTCGGTGGACATCTTTTTCATTTAATTTATTGCGTGACTCTGGTTTACTTTTTTGACGTCAAACTTTACACTGACACTTCTAATAGGTTATTGTTCGTTGCTATGGTAACGCAATATTTTGTTTATGCAAGGAACTGGTCTAGGCTAACTAGATATCAATACATCCTCGTATTTCTGATACTCGATCCAAACTTCATTGCAATGCAAGGGTTTTCTTCATAACACACAGGAAAGTAACGATATTCTTGACTGGTAAATTTATATTTTTGCATTTTAAACTAGAAACGAAGAGAACTTTTTACATTTTTAAATAAAACCTTCATGTTGGTTCAGATTTTGCTTATTAAATCGAAGCTCCAATACAGTATTCTCACAATGCGGTTATGAAAACGATAGGTTACGTTAAGATTTTCAAGATCTTCTTTGTTGCACAACTTAACTTAATTAAAAAACTGTAAATAGATAAATTTGTTTAGGCTTTCACGGCCTGGTGGTCAACTTCTTATGTCTAGATTTGGGTCTAATGGTCGTCGTTAATTTCAATTCTTGGATTCTGCAGAGGCCCTTCCTACTCCGATGTTGGTATGTAAGTACGCGCATGTTTTTTAAGACGAGTTGAACATTTCCTAGACAAAGAGAAAATGAAAATTGAGTTTTAGCAAAAATAGTTCAAATAAAAGTTACAGACAATAAAAATTTTTCATAACTTTGTGGTATAATTGATATTGGTGATGATATTGTTTAAACAATTAATGTCACTTGATTGTCATATCTCAGTAATTACGCTGGTAGTATCGATAACTACTTGAAAAATTTAAAAAATTTTGCTATTCTGTAATAATTGGTCGAATAATATCTCGAACTGATACGGGACAAGTGTAATCTATTTCAGCTTTCTTTTCAAGATATTGTGTAGTACTTGTTCAGAATGGCACCCAACACTCGAAATCTCATTATTTCGGGCGTTCTTAGCTTTTCTAGTTTCGTCAATGAATGAGAACACATTTCTAAAAGGCTCATGAACATCTTCAACATATATCGCATACAAGTTATTTGTCCAGAATCATTTAAAAATGTGATTGTGGAATTGATTTTAAAGTTTTTAAATAAAATTTAGGCACTATTTGGAATAAATAAGAACTTTTTTCTTTTATGACGGCACCTTCATCATTTTAGTTATTCTCCGCTCCCAACATACCATCTCCTTTTTTAAAGACTAACGACATATTCGATCCATTAAAAAGGCACTTCAGGATCGTGGCGTGAATGCTTCTACCTTCACCAAAGTATTGACCATTAATGTCTAAGATAAAACGTAATACTGAATTCTCAACTATTTTCTTTTGTTTCACGTATAATCAGTTTCATTTTCTCATTTGAAATCACTGTGTGAGAGTATAAACGATTTCACTTCTGACAAGCAGTTTAGCCCAAACTGGAATTGTATATGTTTCTGCATACTTTTCTATTAACTAAGAATTTTTTGTATTGTCCTTTTCTGTTTTGGTTGACGTTTTCTAGACTACGTAAACGAAAACAAGGTTGATGGTTCGTCAGTTCATTCCACATGTTTCTTTAATTTTTTGAAGCCTGTTCGATATCTCTCGAATGAGAAATACTAGATTATCTGTATAGAAAGGTTAGTAATAATAAAAAATTTTCAAAATATTTAAAATGTTTCTATCTTAAATCAATCGAAATAAATTCGTTTTAAATATTGTTGCTATTAGTTTGCGAAGAATAAATAATTTATATCTTTTGACGAAATATTCTTTTGATAATTAAATTAAGAAGAATGGAAATGGTGGTCATTCTTTTGAAAATTATTCGAATCATTTAAAAATGTGAAAATAGTAGTTTGATACAAAAATTTAGTACTAGGTGATCAACAATACAATTTGAATTAGGGAACATCAATGTTTCTTTATTTGACTGTTATCCTTTCAACCAAACTCAAATACGGTGCGAAACAATTGTAATATTTTTTTACAAAATTTCATTGTGCCTGCCAAAATCGTATTTTAACGATCTCGGAAATTTTAAGAAGCGGTTATGCTTTAATTCTTTTTTTAATGGCTGTAAATAAGCAAGTAACATGAAACTTCAATAAAACGAAAAGAAAACAAATGCTTTATTGCAGTTTGAGTACACATGTTCATTACTACTAAAGGTATTTAATGTTTCATTAAAATGTTGTTGTAAAGATGACATTGAGATTAACAAATTGGTGAGTGTGTTGACCTAAAGTTGTTGCATTCAAATTCATAGACTAAATATCATAAAAATCAGTTTTAATTTTCATAATTTTCCAAGTGTTTGCCACCGTAACCTGTTTTGCATAGTGCCCTACCTAATAACAATTAAACTGTGAGATTATGGTTTGGTCGATTTATGTTTCGCTTTATTAAAATTTTTAACCTAATCGTTTGCGTTTCATATTAAAACGGCGGACAAAAAAGAAAAGAAACGAAATTATTTAAAAAAAACAACAAAAAGATTCGTGGTGTGTGACTGCAATCGTTAAGAAATTCATTTGGGATAACGAGTTTAATGATTCATTTTCGGTTACCGTCTACCA
Source organism: Abscondita cerata (assembly GCA_030710515.1). Taxonomy (NCBI): domain Eukaryota; kingdom Metazoa; phylum Arthropoda; class Insecta; order Coleoptera; family Lampyridae; genus Abscondita; species Abscondita cerata. The sequence continues at coordinate 130,827 of JALBCR010004377.1, read as the reverse complement.
TTAATATTCGCAAACAAATTAACCGAATCAAGTTTTAACGTTACGTCTGACATAATTTCATTTGCCTTTATAGCCGTGTTTACTGTTAAGAAAATTGCCTTTGGGCAATATTCCAAAATTTAATTATCGCGTTAATTAATTTTGCGAGAGTAATGGAAGATTAACAATTGAATTGTTTTCAGTTGGTGGGGTAAATATTTCTAACTTTAGACGTCTGATGTTACCATGATTACTATGTACCTATAATAAAAATTTGAGTTTTTTTTATTTTAATGTGGTTGTTATCAGGGAATTTTGAATCTTGACAATTTGCGGTCCCGAGCTTGGACAACGGCGTATCAGGTTTTTAAAACATGTATGCGGATCCAAAAAATTTCTACAAGTTACTCACTGGGTCATAGAAGGGTTTTACACTCGGCATTATAAAGAAATACATATTTGCATGTGATTGCTTTTAGAGATTGATTTATAGTACGCACAGAGTCAATGAAGAAGTCCATCTCCGAGGCACTTTGAAAGTTTGGACATTCTTTCAATGTCAATAATAATTCAGGAAAACTTTCCATTGGATTTGGAAGCAGACTCAGAAATCAGTTTCCACAAAATACGCAATAATCAAAAATCTGCAGTAATCAGTAAATACCTATTATAATTTAAAAAAATGAAAATAAATCTAAATCATTTCCAAACAATTTAGAAAATGTTTTGCTTTTTTTCGATTATTGTCTTCGTATCCAGTGATTCTGTCAACCATGGAACACAAAAATATGCTTTATGGTCTAAGCGACTTCTTGGTTAAAATATTTATGTTTAAAATTAATTGATAACTAATTAAGCGAGCGTTAGACAGAAAACGTCAAATGACTTTTCTTTTAAAATTTCATTTTTTATCTATGCGTTTTCTGCTGTCTATTCTGTATATTATATTATATTAGAAATGGAAAGAATTATCTCCTCAACAGTGTCTTTTGCTAATTGTTCGTAGTATAGCTGAATGATATAATGAATATTGTAATAAACAAAAGTGTAAGTTTGATTTTGATCACAAAATTGTTTCTATAAAGTTTTTATGAGTTGTGAGTTATCGTTTACTAACTTGAATCGAGGCTCTAGAGTGAATTTTATAAATTTTAATTTTTTAAGCGTTTTGTGATAAATCTATAAATTTTAGAACGTAGTGGCATATATAGGGTGAATCGCAATCAACGGGATGGAGATTTATAACGTAACACTAAAAGTTTTGCAAGTTTTGTCATTTTACTAGCTTGCAGGTTGATAAATTTTACATTTTAAAATTATTTTAAAATAAACAGTATGTCCCAAACAATTGTGGCGCACCAAAGTTATATTCTTAAATTATCATCTGCGGAGAGAGGTCGTCTTGTAACAATTGTCGCTTATATGTCCGCTTCTGGGACTTTTATTCCGATGCTAGTGTTCCAGAGAAAGAGAATGGAGCCCGAATTGTTAGACGGAGCTCCACCACGAAGAATAGCTGGATGTCACATTTCCGGTTGGATTCAGTCGAATCAATTTGCTACTTGGATGGCTCATTTCATTTCTCATGTGAAATCATCAAAAGAGGAACTTGTAGTGTTGATACTAGATGGCCACTCTACGCATACTCGCAACATTGAAGTCATAGACCCTACCTGAGACAATGGTGTTTCTGTAGTGTGTCTTCCACCGCATTTCTCTGATCGAAGTGAATGGTGATTCCTTCAATATATATTATATTATACACACGAACATAATATATTGCAATCTTAATTACAAAAAGTTGTCAGCGGTATTCAGGTGGTCGTAGATAAAGTATAGTACATAATTCGAATTGTAAAACAATTACGTACTTCTCACAGTAATATACATCTTACAATTCTCGTTACGTAATATACTATTATTTCATAAAGTATTTTTAAATTTTGAAGAAATAGTAAAATAATCATCTTACGCAAAACATTTGAAGCCATATCTCACTTACCTAGCAACACCTTTCCAAATGTTTGTTCTGATACTTTTGTAAAATTTTGTAATCGTTGTTTTTTATTGCCCAAAAAATACTCGAGTGCAACGAAGGTAAGTGATGTGTCGATAGTTGAATAAACGTCGTGTCAAGACCGCTATTATCTTATCCTGTGTTGTGTGCAAGGATATCATGTTTCCGCCAGTTATATCTGGCGACTTTCCACTTTCGTGGAAAATAATGGAGGTGAATAACCTCGGGATGTAAACACAAATGCAACAGGGAATAATGATGCAAAAAAGGACCGCATCAGGTAAGACCAACAATTTCCGGTGGAATATTGCTTATGCAGCAAAATAGAGAATGCAAGAGAATCAAATACGAAATAAATTATTATAACCCATGGAAGCCAACCAAAAATTTGAAGCCACAATTCATCAAATGCAGATTTAGATAAATAACATACAAAGACAGATAGAACACACAATAAAAAAAATGAGCTAAAAGAAAAAAAATCTCTCGTTGTGTATGAAACGGACGAAGAAGAATTAGCAAGGGCAACGGAGTGGATACGTGCCAAAAGTAAAAAATCTAAGGCAAAAATGAATACCCCGATGAATCCATAAGAAAAAACTCAAAATAACTTGGAGAATCAGAAATACATCGAAATTAAGTCAAAAATGCCACCACTAATTATTGTGGATGGAATAGAAGATTACAATATACTGCATGAAAAATTAAGTGAATCGAAACAAAGATTTCAAACTAAAATTATTAACAATAAAAATATCAAAATTAATGTAAAAAATAGTAAATCTGTTCGTACTAACTTTCAGACAAAATAAAAATATTAATAAAATATACAGAATTACTGACATGAGTAGCAGGGTTCAAGTTGTTTCTCTAAAAAGGAGTCGGCCGGTACCGCAATACATAAGATGTCACGCATATGGGCACACGCAAAAATACGCAAAGAACCAAAGTGCGTCAGATAGACTGTAAGAATACTGCAGAGCAGCAACTTAAATGCGTACATTGTGGAGGCAAACACCCAGTGAACTAACGAGGCTGTTTGATTGCCAAAGAAATTCAAAAACTCAGACAAAAGGTACAAAAATACTAATCAACCCTAGCAACCCCAAAGCGCCGCAGTAGAGACAGAACAGACCCAGCAAGCCACATAATCTAAGCAACAAATAAAAGTTTAACTGTGTCTGAAAAAATCATGACTGCTGGAATGAAAACACAAAACCAATACCAAAGAAGGACCTACAGAAGTACTACTGCAATAAATCTTGGAGGAACTGAAAGGAAACGAGCTAAAAGCAGGCTTTACTATGATATCTTGTCCACTGGAAAGCCTACAAACTGACCAACGGATCAAAACAAGATCCCTGATCTGATGTTGTAAAAGCCATAGCTGCTACTTACGTACACGTAGCTGAAGCATGGAATATGGATTCAAACCATTCCCCTTGTTTTACTCACTATTAGTGATACAAAAATAATAAAAATACCGCTATTAAGATAAGTCAACAAAGGAACCGACTGGGATAGCTTCAAACTGCAGTTGGAAATGAATACTCCTCTCTCTAAATCTCCTAAAGAGTTGAATGAAGCACTCCAGAAAATTACTATTGACATTCAGCTTGGGACAATACGCAAACCAGAACAAAGGGTAACAATTACCCCAAGGAAATCAGGGAGTAAATTACCGAAAAAAGAAAACCGAAGCGTATCTAGCATCAAACTATAGATCCTGTTGTCGAGACCACTTTAAATAATGCTACCCAACAACTCAAACACGAAATTAAACGCATCAAGCAAGCGTCAGTAGAAGAATATCTTAAGGAGCTTACTGCTCAGGAAAACACAGAGTATTTCCTTTGGAAGGCTACCAAAAGACTCAAGTGACCGATCGTATAAAATCCTGCCATTAAAACCAGCAATGGAAGTTGGGCCCGCAGTAATGAGGAGAAATCTATAAGATTTGGATATCATTTAGAGGAAACGTTTCAACGATGGAGAAGAGCTCCAAGAACAAACAGCAGTTAATAGGAGGAAGGAGTAATTAGACCAGTTACCCTTCAAGAAGTAGAAACTGAATTAAAACATATAAATCCAAAAAAAAGCTCCTGGTTTTGACCTTATTACAGCCGAGATCCTGATGCAGCTACCAAAAAATGTCGTTAGAAAACTGACCCACTTAATCAATGCTTTATTTAAACTTAATTATGTCCCAAACTTGTGGAAATAGCCTGATGTAATGATGACACCAAAACCAGGAAAACCACAACATGAAGTAACATTTCACTGCTTGGTGTGATACCCAATCTCTATGAAAAGCTGTTGCTAAAAAGGCTAAAGCCAATAATAGAAAAAAAAAACAATTAATTGCAGCACACCAGTTCGGGTTTAGACAAAGACATTCAACACTTGATCAAGTGTATCGGATCACCATCATCATAGAAATGGTACTGGAAGACAAAAAAGTCTGCGCAACTCTTTTTCTAGACGCGGCGCAAGTTTTTGACAAAGTATGGCACAAGGGGCTAACATAAAAACTCCGTCATTGTCTTCCTGAACAGTATTGCATACTTCTGAAATTATACGTAGCCGACAGAAGCTTCAGAATTAACGACGAGGAAGCATATTCTGACTTGAAACCAATCAAAGCTTGCGTCCCACAAGGCAGCGTCCTTGGTCCAGTTTTATGTCTACTGTATACGGCAGATATTCCTAAAGATACTATTGCTACGTTCGCAGATGACACTGCAATACTCTTAGTCGGCAATAATCATGAAGAAGCTTTTTTTGTTTTAAAATCTCTCACCATTAATTATAAAGAGACTGTCATTTGCGCAAAGCGTATAACACTTAGGCATAAGACACCCTTATATCATTCGAAAAAGGATTATTTGGTTAACGTTATGAATTAATGAAGTACAGGGTTTTCCATTTAAAATAACGCTCATATTACATATTGAATGATCTAATAATTAACCTGTAAATTCTAAACGCCCTGTAAAGATATGTTGAATATTAAATCATGGAATACATTTATCTAAGAGTAAATTTGTTATGGTTTGTTGGATTAGAAAATATTGAATTTTTTTTAATACACCATATTTAAGAAAAGTCAACTAACTCAGAACACTCTGTGTTTAGGTATAGGGAACCTTTATGAAAGTAAGGTAGACAGACACAGATTGGTTATTATATGAATGAAATGCATATTATTGTTTAAAAACTATATTGTGTCGTAGAATTTACAATTCTAATTGAATTATGTCTCATCTTGCAGATACCGACATATCATTGCAAACAAAAAAGTGTTCCTAATATCGCCCGCGTCGAAAAACCCATGTTCCAAATATCGCCCATATCAAAGTGTAAAGCTAACAACAATTGTATACACTAAAATGATTTTTGAAATTTAATCTATTAAAACAACAGTACATTCATGCAGATATTTTTAAGCTTTGTACCTGTTAACAAATATTTATGTAAAAAAGAAACAAATGTAAGATTTTTGCTTTTTAATTTTTCTGTTGTCACATTTTCGTGATTCCACTTGAAACACTTGGCACACTTTAACCAGGATTCACCATGGTTATCTTTACAGTAAAGCCCATTACACAATGGACACTCAGCGTCATCACTATTATAACAACTACTATCATTGTCATCAGTCAACATAAGGTGGCTCTTCATCACAGTCACTACTAGAAGAATCATTTGTCATGGCTTTCTTTGACTTATTGGACTTACTTTGCTTAGAAAGTTCCTTTCCACTTTTCTTAGAAGTTGTTTTATCAAAGTTCAAAGGTTTAACCTTTTTTTTTTATAGTGAATCAACCAGAGCATCTTTATATGGCGATCCACTAATAAGAACAGCTTATCCACGCTTTCCGTTTGTTGATGAAGACGGTAGTTTTAAAACAGGCACAGGCTGAATATCTCTGGGTGATAAGGTGGTTTGTGGAACCGTTATTGTAAGACGTGTTGCAGGTGACTGAGGTAGTGAAGACTGTTGAACCTCGGAAGTTTCTGTTGATGTTGAAGCTGTGTCTTCTGAAACCGCTTGTTCATGTTCCAAAAAATCGGCTTCTGTGAAGATTGCAGGGTCAAAAGGCAATAATCCGGTAACTTCAAAGCCTTTTATAGCCACATCCATTGTTGCAGTTTTAGTGTAGGCCTTTCCTACTAGCTCCCCAATTTGGTAGACAGTGATTGCCCGAAACGGGTGAGATGCTGTCCAGTTTTCAATTTCTTGGGCGTAGTAAGTTTTGAAGGTTTTCATAAATGTCTTGTCCAAAGGTTGCATTCGATCAGAGAAATGCGGTGGAAGACACACTACAGGAACACTATTGTCTCAGGCAGGGTCTATGACTTCAATGTTGCGAGTATGCGTAGAGTGGCCATCTAGTATCAACACTATAAGTTCCTCTTGATGATTTCACATGAGAAATGAAATGAGCCATCCAAGTAGCAAATTGATCCGACTGAATCCAGCCGGAAATGTGACATCCAGCTATTCTTCGTGGTGGAGCTCCGTCTAACAATTCGGGCTTCGTTCTCTTTCTCGGGAACACTAGCATCGGAATAAAAGTCCCAGAAGCGGACATACAAGCGACAATTGTTACAAGACGACCTCTCTCAGCAGTTGATAATTTATATAACATACTATTTATTTTAAAATAATTTTAAAATGTAAAATTTATCAACCTGCAAGCTAGTAAAATGACAAAACTTGTAAAACTTTTAGTGTTACGTTATAAATCTCCATCCCGTTGATTGTGATTCACCCTATATATGCCACTACGTTCTAAAATTTATAGATTTATCACAAAACGCTTTAAAAAATTAAAATTTATAAAATTCACTCTAGAGCCTCGATTCAAGTTAGTAAACGATAACTCACAACTCATAAAAACTTTATAGAAACAATTTTGTGATCAAAATCAAACTTACACTTTTGTTTATTACAATATTCATTTAATCATTCAGCTATACTACGAACAATTAGCAAAAGTAACTGTTGAGGAGATAATTCTTTCCATTTCTTATATACAGAATAGACAGCAGAAAACGCATAGATAGAAAATAAAATTTTTAAAAGAAAAGTCATTTGACGTTTTCTGTCTAACGCTCGCTTAATTAGTTATCAATTAATTTTAAACATAAATATTTTAACCAGGAAATCGCTTAGACCATAAAGCATATTTTTGTGTTCCATAGTTGACAGGATCACTGGATACGAAGACAATAATCGAAAAAAAGCAAGACATTTTCTAAATTGTTTGGAAATGATTTAGATTTATTTTTATTTTTTTGTTAAATTATAATAGGTATTTACTGTTTACTGCAGATTTTTGATTATTGCGTATTTTGTGGAAACTGATTTCTGAGTCTGCTTCCAAATACAATGGAAAGTTTTCCTGAATTATTATTGACATTGAAAAAATGTCCAAACTTTCAAAGTGCCTCGGAGATGGACTTCTTCATTGACTCTGTGCATACTATAAATCAATCTCTTAAAGCAATCACATGCAAATATGTATTTCTTTATAATGCCGAGTGTAAAACCCCCCTATGACCCAGTGAGTAACTTGTAGAAATTTTTTGGATCCGCATACACGTTTTAAAAACCTGATATGGTGTTGCTAGGTAAGTGAGATATGGCTTCCAAATGTTTTGCGTAAGATGATTATTTTACTATTTCTTCAAAATTTAAAAATACTTTATGATATAATAGTATATTACGTAACGAGAATTGTAAGATGCATATTACGTACGACTGTGAGAAGTACGTAATTGCTTTACAATTCGAATTATGTACTATACTTTATCTGAATACCTCTGACAACTTTTGTAATTAAGATTGCAATATATTATGTTCGTGTGTATAATATAATATAATATATATTGAAGGGATCACAATTCACTTCATATTTGAATTTGTCACATACGGGTTCCTTATTTATGTAGTCGTATTCAACTTCTACTCATTTCTTCTCATAAACACTTCCAAAGTCTAAGTAGTTTTATAACATCATTAAAGTTAAACATAGTGTTTCCTGTTACCACGTTCTTAAGAATATGAGCTTAAGTATGTACGAGTATGTATATATGTTTCCTCTAGAATTTACATAACATTATGTAGTAGAATATTGTTTATAATCTTTAGAATGAACCTGTAAGATATAGTCATCCTGATTTTTAATTACTGATCGAACGTATGTAGAAACGCAAAAGACGCAATGTTATGTCATTTCATTATTATCTTCCAAAAATGAGATGTTTTTTAACTATATAAAACACAAGAAAATATATTATAGAATATTACTACTAAACTTACGTATCCCATTGTAACAGTAAACTTCTAAATGACATTTTCTTTCCCGAATATCCAATATTATTGTCATCTTTAATAACCACCGAATATTGAGAAGAAAGTTTAAGTGTTTAAATGTTGCCTATAAGAATGCAATTAAATATAACCAAATAAAATGTTATCATATTACTGTATTACCTGAATTCGTACTTTTAAAGAAGTTACTATTTTGTAGAATAATTAATAAACAAATTTCGTACGTCGCAAAAACAAAGAGGTTATATACAACTTTACTAGCCTAACTTTAAGGCGCGCGTAGAAGTAATATCTGCTTAATTTTTAAATCGTTACTTCAATCTTTTTCTAGTTTAAAAATGTGTTTTTGCCTGGTATATTGCTGATATCTTAAAGTTTTGACTTTGATCGCACTTGTAGTTATTTAGTTAGAAAAGTAAAATCCCTAACTGTGCGATTTGTTTACCATAACTTGCGTTTTTGATTACATACTTAGCCTACTAATTATGCGTTATTCATCATTTTCTATTGTGGTCGTAGATAAAATAAATTACGTCATACGTCGAAGAAATCATTTCACAATCTCGTTTCGATGGTCGAGACAAATTGAATTGTTGTCTGTTAAATCTTTTATGTTATAAAAGGTATAGCTGGAGTTCTATTACCTATGGAAAATAATCCGGTCGGGTCAGGAGTCAGGGAAATTTACGAAGTACGATTTCATTAAAAATTATATAGACTTAATGACAAAAACAAGTAATTATTTAGATTAATATTAATCTATTAAAGAATAAAACACACTTAGTTATATGAACAAGGAAATGCTTACTTTAGCTTTTTTTTTGCTTTGGTTTGAGTACTTCAGGCCATGAAAACATCTTGTTTTTTTTTAATTGAAATGGTTCTTTGTTTCTTAATTATGAGTTTGTATGATTAATGCATAGGTAAAGGCACTGTTGCGAACAATTGCAGAAGTAAAATATATTTGTGATTTTTGTGTTCTTTTATGATTTTTTTATTTATGATAAATTATATTCTATCAAACTATGTAGTCACTTTGGAAAGAAAAATATTGTTAAAAAATTACGTGTAAAAAGCATTTCATAGGTTTATCCAATACATATGCGATTACAACTTTTACACTTAGATAAAACCACTTTGTTTCGATTTCTCAAATTAAAAAAAAACGATTTTTTCAAATATGCTTTTCTTTCTTGTAATTCCTCTTAAGTATTTAAGTTTAAGCGAAACATGTTTCTTTGTTTGGAATTTTAACATATTGTGTAGAATATTTTAAAAGTCAACAATGTGAGAAAATGTTTCGCCGCGGTGTAACATTAAATCACTTCCAATTCTAGCGAACTTTGATCTTTTAAATTACTAATTATGCATTATAATTTACTGCAAACTATATTATAACGACCTTGGTATTTATCAAATTTATCATTGATGTCATGTCATTCTCATTTGCACACACTTCATAGTAAGAAGAAGAAATCGAGACAACAGAATAATATGAAAAAAACACATTACGACGTGGAGTACTCAAATTCACGACAAACATTGATATTACATTGTATGAATGTTTACGCAAGTCACTTTAATACAGATTTTTTTTTAATTATTTAATATGGTCATTTATGTTGTCTAGTTTTAATTGCGCTAAATAAGTTTTTAATTTTATTTAACTTAAGTCATTTTTAATTGCAACGTAGAGACCGTAAAATGTTATTTTTAAAACTATAAATTCTAATTAAATATAAGAAAATGACGTTTAGTTAATTACATTTGCATATTTAAGCAACACGCCACCTCAGAAGAGTTGGATTATAATAAATTCGGCGTTGTCAATAGCTTGAAAAAAAAACCTTATATAGTCGGATTCACCGGGTTTTAGGTATGACTCATTGCAGTAAAGTATGATAATCGACATGACATAGTTTTCTGTTTCTGTAAACAAAAATATCAGTGAAATGCAATTGAGAAACGTATGTCGTTCCGTTTATTTCATGTGCAAGCAATGAAACGTATGTCGAATAATTTTATTTGTTTACATTGACATAACCCTACTTCAAGTTGCCACACCGTTTTTGAATTTTTCAACTTTCCTTTATTCAAATCAGTTTTTCACTTATTCATCGAAGCAGATTAAGTAAGTACATGATATTAACCAAAAATTCAATATTAATACGATAGCATATTAATAGTTGCGATGCCAAAGAAATTGGAAGCCGAGGCAGTCAGTATGAAAGTAATGGGCTATTTTAACGTGACAACGGTGCTGTATTGTTGCCTTTCACATCAGTTATGCAAGTATTTAATGAATTAAAAGTACTATTTTATTTTCCAGCTTAATTCATTATAGTGAACTATAGAAGCATATGGCATTAACTTAAATACTGTACCTTCGCTTAAGAAAAGATATGAAGTGAAGAAGAACGAAGAGCCTGCAGTGCCAAAACAAAACCTACGAAGTGAAAGTCTTGTGATGTTGATAATTTTGTGAAAGATCTTAAACGAACAATTTACAATATGCATACTAACTTAGATATTTAGTTGAGGTTCACCAAAAGGAATTGGCATGATGCTTCTAAACAAAGCATAAAAACCACTTGGAGAAGGCAAAAGTTTGTCCCCGATTTTATACTTACAAGTTATAAATTAAAATCTGTTTTTAGGTTTATTGTTATACCTGTAGGAAACAGCAAAGGCTTTATTTCTAATGTAAATTTAACAAAACCTCGTTTAATTATATTAGACAACGCCAATTACCATTCAACACTAAAAGAAGAATACCCAATGCTTCATCGACGAAACAAGATTTGTGTACATTTTATTAAAGCATAATGTGATGCATGATCAGAAAATGTTAAAATGAGAACTTTACAATTAGTTAACAAAAATCCAAACCCAAAATTTATGAAAAAGATGAGCTTGCACTTGTGGAATTATATCGGATGGTTTTTTAATTTTTTATGTAGTTGATTCAGTTTGCGTTACAACCCAGTAACGACTCTGAGTGGATGAATGTACATTCGATAAAGCGGTATTTAAATCAAACAATTGTTAAAATTCAGTTAAATAGGTACTTCAAAACTAAACGTTGAGTTTAACACTAAAGTAAAATTACTTTAAGAAGTTTTATACATGGACATCTGAGTCATATACATTAATTATTTTAATTAAATTATTAATATTATAGTTTTGCAACTGTACAAATATATAAATAAATTATAATTATTATAAGTTCCCACAACCTTTATTCAATGACACAATTTAAAAATGAACAGAAAACCAGAAAATTTCTGGCTAAAAAACAACACATTTATGATTATTTTAATTAGTTTGAAACAGCTGATCTAACTGGATTGACAGATTGCACAAAAATTGACAGTAGGAATTATTTATTAGTTACGACATACGAGCCTGGATTGATGCATACGATTTGTAACGATGAATCATACCTAAAACCCGGTGAATCGGACTCTATCATTGTAATTATTACAATTAGTGAAGCGGTGTTCAAGCAGGAAATTACAATTAAGAAATTTTCTATGGTAGAAGAAAGGGAAAACGATTTTTTTTTGTTTTGTCAAATTGTAGCTATACGTGAGATGCAGAATTTTTTAGTATAATTGTTTTGAAGAGGCTTGGTATTACTAAGCATATTTTAATAAAGGTGAGGGTGCGGTTGGCACCTGAGTTCCTACCTGGTCGCGTTAATTAATGACCAACACATTCTGAGTTAATTACTCTATCCGAGACTCGATCAATTAATGTGCTGGCGATTCGAAAAACTCGCTTATAATTATCTCAAGTTTTATTACACTATAACTCATTGTCGTTTCAGTTCGACATAAGTAACACGAGATTTTACTGTAAACAATAACCTATAGCATAATCATTAATTAACATTTAAATGGGGTTGCTTAGTCGCTGTCGATTCAATTGCGTTTTTACAAACTACTTAAACTAATACAAAGGATGCATCTCATATGCAGCATCATTTTGACAAGTCGCAGGCCATTTTTTCATTCGCAATTCCTGGAATAATTTACACTCCAATCAGCCGTGATAATTAAACCCTTAGTTAATTACTAGCAGTAAATAATAATTTAAGTGCCGTTTTAACGCACCTCTAAACGTCACGCCTTGAATTTTTAACTCGTACTCTGAATCGCTAAAAATACAATAAACAAAATTAAATAAAAAACTAAACCGTAAACGTCAATCTACGGTTTGTTTTTCAGTAAAGTTTCAGACATACGTTTCCAATTTTACATCATGGTTTATGTATAAGAAAGAATGAGTAAATCATTAAACATACGTGTCGGCTTAATCGGATTCCTGGCAATAATAATTTAAATTTAAGCACGTAACATTATGATTGTTGTATTATGGAGTACAACAGACTTATTGTCTCGTAGACTGTGAGGATTTGCGTTGAAAATTCAATGCCATTGCATGTGAACGTGGCACAGTCTAACGATGCATTAGTAAATGTGGGTGTTAAATAAATCATTTTGCACACCTTAACGTTTAATAGCTTATTCCAAGCATCTCGGTGCTAACTAGACATCTAACCTATACGTTGAACTGACCCTTTATGAATGACAGAAATTATGTAGCTTATGTTCTTGTTTTCGTAATCGACACGATTTATTTCGACTAATTTTTTGAAATGCTCAATTGAAATTTTAACTTTTCTATTGTTTAGAAATGTTGAAATTTAGTGGATAAAATGAACTTTTGTAAATGAAAATAAAAACAATTGTAATTAATTTAATTGGAAAGGCTGGAAAATTCGAGTGGCTTCTATTTAAAATTATTAAACTAAATCAAATTGTAATAACTAGAACCTTAGAAAATTACTGTAACCACAGCATAATACACGTACAGCAGTGTATCTCGAACAGCGTCTTTGAAATTACTAATCCCGAAAATATCACCTGCAGCTATTTTATTCGGTTTGAAACGCAGAGTCGGACTATTAGTCGATTAATTAATGATAATTTCATCAATTGAATTTGTTTCCAATAAATCGATTCAGGGAATCGCGTGTACAGTAATTAAATCTTAAAATCGATTTTGTTTGTTGTGTAGCAGTACGGTCTTGGCCGGTGGGTTTGTATCGTTTCCTTAGTATGGTCGTTTGTGTGTTTTGTTTAGAGCCAGGTACGGTGCTGTGTGTTTATTATGCTCTGCTATAACTATCTTTGAGTTCCATTAACACAAAATATATATTTTTTAATTTAGTATAAGTTGAAAATACGTTCTAAGACTTCAGAACAATAAGTATTGCGACATCTAGGTGTCGACTTGTATTAACACGTACAAAAATGCATTTGCATAGTAACAATAGTAACAGGCAATTGATAATTTTTCGCTAAATCGTCATCGAGAAATGGAAACTGCACATTAGTTAAACGAAGAAATAATAAATAATAAAATATGAAAAACAACGTTTATCAAATTTAATATAATAACTTGGAACACTAATATTATGGTGTTATTACTAAAATGTAAATGGTCGTCGAAGTAAGATCAAAGATATATCATCATTATTCTTATCACAAAATCTTTACATTGTAATCCTCACTGAAACTTCCATGTTTAATAATGAACTCGTTCTCTACAATCGCAACGAGTGTACGGAAAAGATAGAGATTCAGAAGGGAGGTGTTGATATATTTGTTGATTATTACTCAAGTGTTTTCGATTTTCCTGCCGATAATGTCCTTAATTAATTTTGTTATTCTTTTCCAAATATCAGTTCGCTTCAAATTATTCACTAAGTCACTAATTTCAAACTCGGACCAATTACTAACCAATCTTGCATATCTAAACTCGTTGAAAGTAGTAGTATCCTTGACATGTTAGCACCTAAACGTAATCAGTAATGGTCGACAAGGTTTCATGAAGGGTAGATGAACAGTCACAGACTAAGTAATTTTTTAAGTTTCTGTATACTGGATACTATTGATTCTGGTCGCCAAGTCGATGCAATATTTACTGATGGATCTTTCCTGAATTGGTTCCGCAGTTATCTCACTAATAGAATACAAAGTGTTAAAATTAAATCCGCTATTCCTAAACATGTAAAAAATTAAGTCTAATGTTCCTCAAGGATCTCTTCTAGATTCTTACCTGTTTTTAAAATTTATTAATGCCCTGAACTTACCTGGTTCCATTCTGAAACTATTATTTGCGGATGTGATGACTTTACATACATACATCTTTGTACAGGGACCGATTTCGATGGGATTGCAGGGTATTTCGGTAACTATTACTGTTAGAGCAAAACTGTTCACGTTAGTCCAACTTTTTGAGACAAATTAAAGAGCAAAAACAAAAATTTGCTTTTTTTCAAATTTTGATGCAGAGACCAAAATTGAATTTTTCCAAATTTTGATAGGGTTCCATATCTCATCTGGTGACAAAAATTCAGAAAAAAGTGTAAAGACATATCTTGTGCAGTTTTTAGCGTAGAATCAAATCTAGTAGTCAATTTTTAACGTTGGTCACCAATAGTCGAGAGTCAAAACAAAGTGAAAACTTCAGTTGTGCATTAAAACACAGAGATAACACAAGTTTATTGTTGATAGTTAAAATGAATCGTTATGAAAAGTATGATATGTTGAAAATATTCATTCAGTGTGCAGAAAATTCGGAAGAAGCGGAATGTTTATACTTGGAGAGTTTCCCAGAAAGGCATCACCCTAATAAAAAGATATATAAGAGGTAAATAAACGTTAAAGACTCTAAAGCCGCGTTTCTTACATGATTATTCTTGTTATTGCAGGCTACAATAGTTATTTACATTCGCGTGCGGAAAATTAAAATAATTTAACTCACAAGATTTGTATTAAATTTTTTGGCCGACGATTTTTAAATGATAAAAATATAAAATTATTGCTGTCAATTGTCAATATCGATCATAAAATGAACTGTAATTCAGAATACAGAAGATGGCACTAATCATTTACATGAAACTAAAAATATTCCAAATCAATTTATTTTTACCATTTAACAGTAAAAATTGTATAATTGTTGATTTAGTAAACATATTTTTGTTCTTTAAAAAAATTTTTATTGACAAATGTAACCAGTGATTCAAAAATTTGTTTATCAAAGTGGACCATGAAAAATTTCACGTACGTCTACTCTAAATGCATAAAACTGGATGTGTTGAAATTAAATCTGTCAGAATTGACAAATGTACAAGCTAAGCTAAGATACACCTGTTATAATCTTGCTTTGTCGTTCATGGCAAAGTTTGATGAAAATTTTGGGTAATTTTTACGCACGCTGTGCGTGCACTGTACATAATCATGATGTTTCAGGGTTTGTAGTTTCAATGTTAATTTGACGTTTACACGTTAGGAGGCAAAAAAAGTAATTAGATAATTTTGGGTTATTTACCCGACCACGTCCGAAGCATTACGATATAGCAAATCGTAAACAAGATGCCTTAAATGTTTTAGCATGTGTTGAAGTCAACCCAAATATGTACTTCTAGTAGAGAAATTGAACAAGATGTTGGTATTTCCAAAACAAAATCGCTAAAATTTTGTAAACAGTATAATATAATCCTTATAAGATTCATATAAACCAATACCTTTATCTAAACGATCTTGAAAAACGATTACAATTTTGCCAATGGTAGATTGATAGATGTGCTGCAATGCCTAATTTTCATCAAAATATAATTTGGACAAATGAATCTCATATAAGTAGTGCTGGTATTTTCAATCGTCACAATTATCATCTCTGGGCAAATGAAAATTTACATGTAACGGTACCTAGGCGGAATCAAGGCAGGTTTGGATTTAATGTTTGGTGTTGCTTAAAAGGAAATAAATTACACTATTGCATTTTGGAAGGAAATCTTACCGCATATCGATATTTAGAACTATTACGTATTGAGCTTGACGAATTCTTGGATGATTTGCCTCTATCAGAACGAGTCGGACTTTTTTTCCAGCAAGATGGTGCTCCGCCACACAATGCTATGGTAGTAGTTAGAAATTTATTTAAATGATAAATTTTCGAACTGTTATTTAGGTCGCCTGCTCTAACAGCTTTCCACTATTCTCTATGGGGGTTTCATAAAACATGAAATTTACAAAAAACCAAACAATACTAGAAAACAATTTACATGCTGCTTCTCAAAAAATTAAGCCGCTCCAAATATCATCTGCAATTTCATCATTACAACGACGATGTCAGTTATGCATTCGACAAAGTGGCTGGCAGTTTGAACAATTTATGTAAAAGTAATATTATCATTTGTTTGACAGTTGGTTTATTTTTGTATCCTTGTTCTTAGAATTAAATAATTATACCTTTTGTTTGACAGATCTGCTGTGTTTCATGGTTTTAAATTATTGCATCGCCTACTTACAAAAGTGCAAACTAACAAATTCGCTTGTAATTTCGTAATTTTCTAAAAGAACCTCTATAAACTATATATTGTTGAAAAGCTTACAGAATAAGGATTTTAATGAAGTCAAAATCAACTATGGTTTCCATTAAAAAAAACTAAGTTTATGTGGCATTTCGACTATTGGTGACCAAAGTTAAAAATTGACTACTCCATTTGATTCTACGCTAAAAACTGCACAAGAAATGTCTTTACACTTTTTTCTGAATTTTTATCAACAGATGAGATATGGAACTCTATCGAAATTTGAAAAAATTCAATTTTGGTCCCTGCATCAAAAATGAAAAAATTTTCGCTGTTTAATTTGTCTCAAAAAGTTGGCCTAATACTACGTGAACAGTTTTGCTCTAACAGTAATAGTACAGTAAATACCCTGCAATCCCATCGAAATCGGTCCACCCAGTACATTGGCAGATCAGGAGGAAATTCAAAAGATTTCACAAACAGGTTAATCATCTACGAATGATGACTGGAAGTTTAAGATAGAGACAAGAATGGATAGAAAGAAGAAGAAGAAGAGAAAATGGAGATTAAAATTGTTTGTGAAAAGAACTATCCAAAAAATAAGGGTCTGCTGAAACAGACCCAAAGAAGAGTATAACGATGAAATTCTTCTGAACTTGTAAAAATACCGCTGATGAAAAAAAAATTTACGAAAGTGTTGGATGTACATCTTCTCAAAGTCTATCAGGTATATACAATCAAAAAACAAACAAAAAAATTGATCTTTAATAAACGCTATTTTTTACAGAATGGTGAATCGTTTTATGAAAGAAAACTTTGAACTTTCAACTGTATTGTTCATGTTTGTGACTCTTCTGTAGCATAAGGAACAGATGGACTATAGGCTTTTGTATTTACAGAGACTTAGAAATTATAGTTTGATGAATGCATGCAGTCCTCATGGAGTGTTCACATGAATAAATCACGAGAAGCTTTTATTTACACGAGCGTGTCAAATTAGAGTATTATGCGGGAAATTCAAATTTTGTAGAGATAAACCATGCGAAGTTACTGAAATCGGAAGATTTTCGACAATAATTTTTGTCTTTCTCGAAGCTTTAGTTAAAAATTACATAAAAACACAAAGAGCTAAGTTTCGTAAAGAGAGCTGATCGCAAACATCTTTTTACTAATTATGAGTCATTCAAACTTTACTAGAAATAAACTAATCCACAAGACAATCTGCAAATTTTAATTATTAATTAATTTTCATGTAATTGTTGATTCATAAGATTTACCGCTTTATAAAGGGAATTAGTAAACACCACAAGACCTCCAACTTCTGTCTTGTTTTTGTACCATGTGGAATGGGCTCGGTAAGATGAAGATGGTCGAACTACTCCTGCCGTGGTCTTGTATATACTGGTTGCCTCTTTGTTTCGATTGGATGGAACACGCCCGTTTCTTCTTTTACTGCAGTGAGTGTTGGACATATCATATTTCGGTATTTACGTACAATTGACCAGTATGCGTCAGAATCCGGTGTGTTTCGCCCTTCCATTACCTATACACTGTCACGGAAGGTGTAGAGTAATTACCTTCTGATTCGTCACATCAAGCAGTCACTTAAAATCATGTAGATAATCTGAGCCAAGAGTAAAGTATTTTACTTTTGCTATAAGTTCTACATGATTTGTCTTGGTAGGCCGAGATTCGGCGGTATAGTTTTTACACCATAGGTTGGAATCGGCGACCCGTCTACTGTATCAGCATTAAGGTCTCTCTTAGTTGTCTTTAAACAAGTGTTGCAGCAGAGGTTAATATCGGCTCCCGTATCAATTAATAATTTAATTATAGTTTGTCCATGCATTACAAATAAAGAACGTGGTTTATCCCGTGATGTAATTGCTGCTATCGTTTTCTACTTTTAAGGTTTTTCAAATTGGGGAAGAAGCATGTTCTCTTAGTAAACGGTCACCAAATCTGTTGTGGTACCAGTAGTAGCTCTTGTTCTTTAATGTCGACGGGGATTTTGATATCCTCTCATTGTTTGTCACGGTTTTTGGGCCTTGAACTTCTTTCGTCTAGCATCTAGCTCTTTATTTGAAAGTAAAGTTCGTTTTTGCTGTATATGCAACCAAATATCGTTAATAAGCACACAGTGGTCCAATATGAATATATTTCTTGTAAAACGTGTAAAAGTAATAGTAATTGTAAACTATGAGTAAGAGCGAGATTTAGCTAAACTAAAATTATAGAGTATTTAACAGTTTTGTCTTGTCTTTATTGTGTTATCACATAATGTATGGTTGCATAAATTTTATCAGCCATGTTTGCTACATTGCTAAGTTTCTCTTTGATAACGGTCAGGACTGCTTTGAAGCTTCGTGGTAGGTAATCTAACCATTGTGTTTATAGTACTTTAGGTTTGACTTGATTGCAACTCAGTATCTCATCTTATGTGAGCCATTCGACTTGGAAACTTAGTGAAACCAGAATTACGGTTACTCTTTCCACAATAAATTGAGGTATGTATTTTCAATGATACTCTGCATATAAATTAAACGATCGAATATCGTTGCTTGAATGAGATTAAGTTCACTTTTTCCGTAAGTCGTAATTTGTTAGCGGTGTTAAGTTTGGGGTTGAGATTATTAACGTTCATCTAATTTTTCGGAAATTTCCATGTGTGCTTTGAAGGTAAATTCCAAGATGTTGATACTTCTGCCTATAGATCATTGGCGTAATAGAAGTTTGACAGTGCACGTAGGAATTTAACAGTTCACTAGGTCAACATTTCCACTTATTGTTAATGAACAATTTCTTGTACTGAATTCAAATTTATGGTTAATCTTAGCAACAAACGTTGAACCCTAATTCAGGACAAGGTATGCGTTTGTTGGTACTCGATCGCAATCTACAACTATTATTGATTACTATTTATTTTCGACTGGTAATAATTTAAAAAGTTCACTTTTAATCATTGTTAATGTTTACGTTTACTACTTACGTTTGTAGGTTAATTAGTTAATATGTAAATGAGGAATGATATTGCCACATTTGGAGACGTTTCCACTTATGACTTACGCAATGGGCACAATCAAGAAGATTAATCCGTGCATAAACCCGCTAACGAACTAAAATTAAATGATCTTTTCCTCACCTTCAGAATTCATCAAGTGCTCAGACTTATAATTACTCATAATTAACTAATTTATCACCTTTGCAGTTACGGTCATAATCTTGCGAATGTTAATCAATTTTCTTAGAAGCATGACAAATTTTATACTACAATAAGATTAAGAGGGTACGATTTTATACAAATTATAAAAGGAACTAAAATTTAATTTGGTTGAAATCAAGAATATATGTATTTATTTTCCATATTCTTACATTATATTATTGATATTATATCGCTAGTTTTGATCAATGTTAAACTTAATCAATGTCAACCTAAGTAAAATAATTTAATTCCATTACATTAATTTTCTTTGTGATGTGTTTGTAATACGGTCTTTTCCACACCCACCCAATTGGCGAGCCGTAATGAAAAGTTTTAAAAGGTCAATTTTGTTTCTGTTTTCAAATTGTATCTGCCTTAGCGAGCACAAAAAGTAATTGTAAAGAAAATAGTTTCTATAAAAAAAAAGTACATCAATTTGATAACTTTTCCAAACCAGTGCAATAATACCTAAACATACATACGTTTTTTTTTTATTTTTAAGTATTGGTTTTGTATTAACAGGTCACTCCTCATGACGGATAGTTTTAAATTCTTTGCAGCTACCCGTTGTTAAGAGATAGTTCTACTCTATTATACAGGCACGCCGCAGACGCTAGCGTTGGTTAGACGGATCTCGATAACTAAACGTAACTGAAAATTGACATGGAGGGGTTTTGAAGGGTGAAATTATTAGCATGCTCTTCCCACTTTCGGTTATACATTCGATATTTTAAATCGGACACTATGTATATTTTTTATTATTCTGAATGTTTCCGTTATTCTGAACAAATTTTGTTAATAATTTCCTATGTCTATCTTAAACAGTTTTTTAGTTATAATTTTTTTTAATCTAAACTTTATTTTTTCCCTATGTAGAAAAAGTCGAATATCTTCTAATAAGATTTGGACAATAGCTTACATACTGTGTACAACATAACTCTGTATGTTTTTAAATGCTAAATTGTTATTTTTATTATACAGGGTGTTCTAGAAATTTGTCATATAAAAAGAGACATAACTATTTTTTTAAATGGAACACCCTGTATATGATTTTTTATTTTAGAAGTATACATTATACACTATCTATTTGTATTAGGTTTATCTATACCTATCTCATGTAGATTTCCGGTAATTCCACTTTGATCATTTTTTGATACTAAATCTTTGTTTTAAAGTAGATTAGGAGAAGTAGAACGACAAGAATGGATAAAGATGAAAAAAAAACAATGGTAATATTTAAAAATTTGGTAATGATACGAATACAAGTGCCACAAATGTTCCAAATGATGCCTCTCCATGTCAATTTTCAATTTTCAGCTACTTTTAGGTATCGAGATCCGTGTAACCAACGTTTTATCTGATGGACCTTGTATAACTAGTGGTTATTATGATCGATGATATTATGAGTGAAATTGAGTTGGAGATTTCACTAGTCGAAGGACGAGTGGAATATTCAGCTTCAATTTCGCGATTATTAATCTTACCACGTGCTATATTCGATGAGACATTATATTCAACGAACTAAAATAATTCATTTATTATTATACTGATAAATTTGTTAAAGTCTCGACAACAAAAGTAAAAAACACCATTGGTTACTTGTTGAAAAAAATGTTTGCTAATAAGAAACAATTATAAAAAGCACCCTACTATTGGTTTCAAAATCAAGACACCTGAGTTTAGAATGTACACTCATGAAATTTAAAACTTGGACACCACAATTTCTGTAAACAAAAGTTTGCACATTGTGAAGCGGACTTAAGGGTATCATTTACAATTCTAACAGCAGGTAGTCTCAGCAGGGGTTATCTTATAGAAGGACTGTAGAATGAATCATTACACTAAGCACGTTTTAGAAAATAGGTAATTTACGTTGCTTACTTAATTTTTTTCTTTAAAGAATATATTTGAAGGTATCGCTAATTAAACACCATAGCTCGATTAATTATCGAATCAAAATTTTGTTTAGGAAATGTTTACAAAATAAAATTAGAAATAATTTTGATTTAAAAACGTCTACAAGCAATAACTTTTAAATTAAATCAAAAACTAAACATGGTTATTTGGGTTGACTGATTATTACTTATTTTTAAATAAATCTAACCTACTAATTATTGTAAGTTATTAAAAAAATCATTAAACTCTCTATTCATAATATTTAGTCCTTACAAAATGTATATTTTATGACGTTTCATTTTTTCTGTAGTTAATATAAAAAGTGAAAATAAAAACTAAGGCAATTCTTATTGTCAACGTATATATTTAGTTTTTTGACAAGAATTTATTACATAATTATAATTAAGATACCAAGTTATAGTTTAAAATTAAATGAAAACTTTTTTTTAAATAAAGGTATTACTATATAAATAAATATAAGAAATCAATAATGGGTGTGACCTCCATTATTATTGATACATTCTTGGAGGCGTCTGCTCATTGACGCTATCAATATAATTAATATTAATCGTTTCCCATGCGGTATCAATGGCTGCAATTAGTGCATTACGGTTTACTGGTATAAAATTTGGCCCTTGTTGTCTTCGGATAACAGCAAGTATTTGAGCCCAAACATTTTCGATAATGTTGAAATCTGGGCTTTTTGCTGGCCAGGGTAACAGCTCCAAGTTATTTGCTTGTATCCAGTTGCGCACAACCCGCGAAGTATGAATAGGGGCGTTGTCCTTGTCGTTGTTCCTTAAAACGATAACTTATCCGGTTATGGTTCTACGTAATGCTGATAAAGAAGGTCCTTGCTAACGACACAGCTACTCGAAGACCAGGATCAGTTCACTGGGAAGGAATAGAAGACCCAATTCTAGGATCAGAAAGTTGTCTTTGTGAAGAGCGGGCGCACCGCGTGCGATACCCTAAACCGCTGGTGGAGATTCGGCCGGGTGTCTCCGAGGTCGGCGACAATACGAACGCAGGCACGTTTTGTGTTACAAACGGAATTGTAATTGCTCGTTCCAGCGTCTCCAGGAATTATCCAGATAGTCAATTGTGAGAAGGATTTGAGGTCCAGACAGTGCTAAATCATACGTCGTAATTAGCAATTAATAAAACCGCTAAATCAACTAAAATAATAGCAAAGAAAACCACTTACGGCGTAAATTGGTCGTATTATATTTTCACACTAAATTATTGCACATTTACTGAAGCCACATAGCCCGCCGCTTCGAGTAGAAATCCCCAAGTTTCGATTCACCAATCGGAAAATTCGGTTCAAAGCGCGGTAAATTTGATTCTTGTTGCAACGCGCAACTTCGCTTACGTGAATTAACTTTGCTCTCAGGATTTACATTAGTTCCTTGTTAAATAATATACTATTAATTTTGGGTACTTAGTAGTACATCACATATTAAATTTAAATAATCTTTATTAAAAGGTGTTTAGAGTTGTGTATCTTTTGTATCATTTGTTCCATTTCTCGACGTAATAAACAACTGTTGTTTATAACTTAATAATCTGTTTCATGGTGAATTGTTACGTACAGTTGCACCATGTCTCATTGTATTGATTACAGTTCACAATCAGATAATCTATTTTTTTTGTAAATGTGAATCATAACTTTACTGAGTCTACATTTAACCGTTGTTACTCTAGAGTTTTGAGAATCAACGTGTTGATTTAGATTGATAGACTATACGTTTAACCATTGGTAGTCCATTATCTTGGGATGGAAAGGAGGCGCCTCACAACTTAGAACACTATTGTTTGACGATCCAAATATATTTCCCTACAATGTCAGGAAGGGTGTAAAGTATTATATTTTTGCAATTATCTCAATAGGTTGAACACCGTGAAGATATTTTTTACTTTCTGCATTGGATATCAGGTTGCGATTTGAAACATTTTCTTTATCGATCGAAATTTACAGAAAATTGATCGACTAAAACTGGATGTGGTTATTATACATCCGATGACTAAGATTCATATTGTAAATGTTAACACTGGAGAGTACATACTTGCGCAACTGGATACGAGAAAATAACTTAGAGTTGTTACCCTATTTATATAGTAATACCTTTATTTAAAAAAACGTTTTCATTTAATTTTAAACTATAACTTGGTATCTTAATTATAATTATGTAATAAATTCTTGTCAAAAACTAAATATATACGTTGACAATAAGAATTGCCTTAGTTTTTATTTTCACTTTTTATATTAACTACAGAAAAAATGAAACGTCATAAAATATACATTTTGTAAGGACTAAATATTATGAATAGAGAGTTTAATGATTTTTTTAATAACTTACAATAATTAGTAGGTTAGATTTATTTAAAAATAAGTAATAATCAGTCAACCCAAATAACCATGTTTAGTTTTTGATTTAATTTAAAAGTTATTGCTTGTAGACGTTTTTTAAATCAAAATTATTTCTAATTTTATTTTGTAAACATTTCCTAAACAAAATTTTGATTCGATAATTAATCGAGCTATGGTGTTTAATTAGCGATACCTTCAAATATATTCTTTAAAGAAAAAATTAAGTAAGCAACGTAAATTACCTATTTTCTAAAACGTGCTTAGTGTAATGATTCATTCTACAGTCCTTCTATAAGATAACCCCTGCTGAGACTACCTGCTGTTAGAATTGTAAATGATACCCTTAAGCCTGCTTCACAATGTGCAAACTTTTGTTTACAGAAATTGTGGTGTCCAAGTTTTAAATTTCATGAGTGTACATATGAAGTTATTTTTCGACATAGTCACCATCCCTCTCAATGCAAGTTGTGAGCCGCGGGATCAATTTTTTTATGCTGCCTCGAAGAAGTTTCCTGCCATCTCTTTCGCCCACTTTTCCACCTCTCCCTTCACCTCCTCGTCCGTTGAAAACTTGTTCCCACCCATGTACACCTTAAGGGAAGTGTAGAGATGGAAATCTGAAGGGGCCAGGTCAGGGGAATACGGGGGGTGGTTCAAAACGTTCCATCCAAAAGAGTCCAGGAGTTGCTTCGTGGCGTTCGCCGTGTGAGGTCTGGCATTGTTGTGCAGCAGGCAGACTCCCTTTGTCAGCATGCCACTCCTTTTAATCTGAATCGCCCTTTTTAATTTTTTTAGCGTCTTACAGTATCTTGCCGCGTTGATGGTCTCTCCGTGAGGCAGATATTTAATCAAAATTATGCCTTTATGGTCCCAAAACATGGATGCCATGTTTTTTTTTTATGAAATTGTGGTTTTAAATTTCTTGGCGGAGGGTGACAAGGTGTGACGCCATTGTTGAGACTGCCTCTTAGTTATAGGCGTATAGTGGGCAACCCAAGTTTCGTCTCCAGTAACAATAGAGTAGAGAAAATCATCGCTATCGAGTTCGTACCGTTCCAAAACTCTTTGGAGCTCTGCAGTGATTCAACTTGTGCTGTTCTGTCAGCTGTTTTGGGACTCACCTCTCAGACAATTTCCGATATCCGAGAGTTTCTGTGATTGTTTCGTGTATCAGGGATTTGGAGATTTGCGGAAACATCGCAGAAAGTTCATCTAACGTCGATTTTTTCCACAAGTTCGTCAGTCACAATTGAAGGTCTTCCGCTCCTCTGATCGTCATGCAGGGAAGTACGTCCATTTTTAAACTCGTGACACCACTTGTATACACTTGTACGATTCATAGCTCTATTACCGTAAACAGTTTTCACCTCATTATAAATTTCAACCGGAGATTTTCCCTTCGCAACGAGGTAGCGAATTTCGCGATCGACATCTTTCCCGAGAGATGCTACTGATTCAAGAGTTTTCAACACACTAATTTTGGATTGGTCAGGTTTTGAAGGGGAGGAATCAGGCTACGCCTCAGTGTTGCCAACATGTCGAAAAAGTATTCCCTACAGCTGTGAGAGTACACTTACTTTCTAGACGTGCCTCGTATACTATCATTTAATTCGAAAGTTCTAGCCTAGCATATTATGATATTACTGAATGAAGATATTAATCATGTGGTGAATAAGAATAATATATTTTTGATATCGCCGATGTTGTGAGTTAAGCGATCGTCGTTTCACAAATGGATAAACAAGATAAATAGTCAAACATGTTATTTCCGTCGCCACAAGTTTCAAATTAATTATTTTCATTGATGTATATGTTAAATTAAGGAAACGACGTCTTAAAAAATTGGTCAATTGAATCAGGTGGAAATTAATTAATTTAAAAAGGAACTTCAATAATCTCACGCCGGTGATCCCTAATCGTCAAGTAAGATTAACATAGAGAAGTCAACCGAATGGAACCATTCACCAAAACTGCACGTGTTTCAAAAGGTACACAAATTTCCCCTACTTGGAACGAGTGACATAAAAACTATATCTAGTGTAAAGTCTAGCGCAAGTGTACATTGAAGAAGAATAGTAAAAACATGGAATTATATATAATAATGCTATGAAAAGTCTCATTTGCGCTACCAATGTGTAACACCGTTGAAAATAACTCCACACAAATTTTTGCTAATCATCAAAATGTTAAAATCACTTACAAACAATTAAAAAAATAGACTAAAATGCTTTTTGATACATTTTCGTTTAAACTCATTCACTATTACAAAAAAAAACAACGGAACGATTTCATCCATTCTAAATAACAAAAAATTAAAACATCATCAGCGATGTTATTAAAGAGTAAATTTAAGCTGATCTGTATGATACGGTTTAACTCTTTGTTATTAGTAAATTCGGTTTCTTTTGTAAGTGCTACCTGATTTAGAAAATAATTAACTTTAAACAAAAAAAATGACGTTTCATTCTTCTTTCACACTGATAACAAAACTATTTTAAATACGCAAGCTGTTTTTAAAAACTAAAAATTAAATACAAATTTATGTTGGCGGCTGTGTGTTTGAAAATGTCTTGGTGCATTAGCGATTATAAAATTTTGTGCGCGGGTATTATTATTATTATAAAACATCTAAAAAAGAAATTATAATGATTAAAAAAGTGTAAACACAAATGACGTTGTAATTATGTTTTATCTACGCGCGAGGATGTGACAGGAAGTATGAACGCATTGCGTTGCTTCGTTTTAATTGCGAAGATTTTTTGCGCGTTCTGTGTTTAATTTTTAAATGTACTGTTTGCGCTCTCAGATTTGATCAAACACAATGTATTGTTCCAAATTGAAAGTTCATATAATAAATGTTCAAAATTGCTAAACCATTTTTCTCATAGTAGAATGTTGAAAAAGTATTTTAGTTGCAACAATAAGCGATGATATTATCTTTGACTTACATAACCCAAGATGTAATTATACACTTGGCAAAATCTAATAATGAATCTAAATTACCTTGTACGTTCAAGTCGTTTCCTAATTGTTGCTTTTTGCAACAAGAACGGGTCGAGGTTAAACTGCATTTTTGGATAAATATTAAAATTTAACAAAAATATACGTTTTTCTTTGATTTTATCGTTGGTTAAGTTCCGTCATTATAACTCAATTTTGCTCTGTGAACTAAAATGGATTAAACACATTCGTTTCGCTGTGTTATTGTGGAATTCGTCATTAAGTTTGCGGTTTTTTGAGAATAATTATTCGTAAATTTCTTTGAATTTTTCAACCGCAGGACGATAATTACAAAAACTTTAAATTAGATTAAAACCAATCTCTTGTGTTTTAATGAAAGCGGACGTTTTGCTGCGGCCAACTTGCTGCTGCCGACTTGCCGCAAAGACAAGTTGTTGCGGAATAATTTTGATGCGGTGCAAATTGACTGCGGGGTTAGTTGGATACATGGTCAATTGAAGCCGCTTATGATTTTTCTGATACGATAAGGAATTTTATTGTTTTATATAATTATAAAGAATATGTTACAGGGTGATTTAATTAGCTTAACTTCAACTATCTCTACTCTTCTTTTTATGTTACAGACATATTTTGTTGAAAACTCCAGGCAATTAAATCATGGTTTCTAAACATTGATTTCAGGTGAAATTGTGCTTTAAAAATGTTTTTGAACATTCTGTGATGAAAATTAAGGTGGGTATTTGGTATAACATTTTTTGAAAAATCTCTCCCCGTTAAAGTTACACCCTCCGAAGATTTAATAAAAATTAAAAATAAGATTTTTTTTTTTTCCTGTATATTGCTGAAGACACGAAACTGGGTAAATATTATTTGTCAATAAAACAACATATTTTGACATTTTTTCAACCCTGAAGTATGGGTAGAAAGGGTTGAAATAGTCAACCCCTAAGATATTTTTTCTACAACTTTTTTTGGATAATTTTTTAAAGAAACATGGCCAAAAAGAACAATTCATTTACTAATGTTTTACATCTACAAGTTTTTTTCGAAAACTGAAGCATTTACCAGAAAAAAAATAAATGCAATGCATAACCGTTATCACGACCGTTTGTAAAATGCATATCTGTCATTTCTAAATTCGAATATGCATTCATATTTTCAATTAAATAATGTTTTCTACAATACACAATCATAAAACTTGTGAAACAATAAGAAAGGTTTTATTTTTCTTTCGTAAATTCTTTAATTTTCGAAAAAACTAAGGATAAAAAGTATTTTTTGGTATGTTTTTTTAAAGAAAAATTTTTTTCCAAAAAATGTTATAAAATATTTTAGGGATTGACTATTTTAACTGTTTCTAACCATACTTCAGGGTTGAAAAAATTTCAAAATATGTTATTTTATTGACAAATAATATTTACCAAGTTTCTTGCTCTAGCTTAATACAGGAAAATAAAAAGAAAATCTTATTCTTTCATTTTTTTTTTAAAAGTATTTGGAGAGGTTTAACTTTTTCGGGGAAAGGTTTTTCAAAAAATTTTATATCAAATGCCCATCTTAATTTTCATCACAGTCACCCCTTAAATTTTTTCGGTGTTATTTAGATACAACCTGTATATATTCATGTACACTCAAGAACTTTAAAAAGCCCATCTCCGAGGCGTTTTAAAAGCATACCTTAAGTTTGGACATCCTTTAAATGTTGGCAATACTTTAGGTAAATAGTCTATTGTATTAAAATACAGAATATCAGAATATGACATAACTGTCGAACAGATCTTTAATTTAACAATAAAATTTCATAGGACTTTGAAGTCGAAAAATAAAAATTATTGTCAATTAATGTTATTAATTTTGTGATCTTCTAAAATATAAATTGTGAGTAACATATTTCGTATTAAATCGAAATGATTCTTATTATAACTCTATGCAGGAAACTCAATCAAAGAAGTTCTTGGAACATAGCTATAAATTGAAGTCTATCATACTTTAACTTTAACACACACACATGTCGTTACAGTTAACTGTTGGCATTTTTCTTAGTTTATACTATTTACACGTGTCAATGTTTACACGAGATGTCGCAAGACATACATTTTATCTATCATACTTGTTTGATTTCAAAACCGCATCTGCAATCAAGAATGATTTATCTACAGGAAAAATTTAATTAATATTTAATTTTATGCTTTGATCTTTGTTCTTTTGAACGCAATGCAAATCACACAGAAATATAAATTGAAGTTTTTAAATTATTTTTAGTTTTGATATTGAAATAGTGAAGGAGTTTGTTGTTGTTAAAAATTAAAAAGGTAGAGTAATAATTTTGTTATATGAACATTTTAATTAAACGATTTTCATAATAATAATAATGTAATAACTATTCTTATTGTCAATTGTTGTCATTATCGTATCGCAGCGGAATTTTTGTTCAAAAATCAGCCCAATATTATTTTGCTTGAGAAAGAACATCAGTGAGAGAAAAACAGTAAGAGACCTATATCGAAGGCAACAGTTAGCATTTCTGTTGTTTCTCCCGAAGGGGTAGAAGGGTCATGCCTATTTAATTTTTATAATTCTGACTTACAACTCGAATTCCGACTGATAACTCAGAATTTCAACTTATATTTCGGAATTCTGACTTATGTTTCGGAGTTCCAGTTTGTAACACGTAATTCAGACATATAACTGTAATTCCGACTTATATCTCGGAATTCCAACTTATAAATATATATAATCCAAAAGAGAAAAAATACAGTCACATGTCATATCTAAAAGAAGGACCGCCACGATTAAATACGCCATTCGACGACTTTTCTTAATCGTCTTTATTTTAGGCGATATGAAATTATTTCATTCTTTATGTACAGACTAGCATATAACGGTATTCACTTGAAATATATTTTTCTAATTTCGTATATGAAGAGTCATTTTTCAAAATCATATTACGTGTCAATCGATCAAATACAAACAGGCAAAATTTTGTCTCTAGTTTCGAAAATCTTATGCAACTGATAATCATAATAGCAGCGGAAAGGATTAAAGTTTGAATTTAAGTGTATTCAATTGTAACATTTGCAGAATATATTGTAAAGTGAATTTCTTGTGTATAGCTTTAGATTTAGTAAGTAATAGTAATACAACAAATTAATAAATAAATATAAATTGCAACTTTTTTTAACTATTTTACCTAATTAATATTTTTGAATATATTTAAAATAAACGATTACCTGTGTATCTTGGAAATTACATAAAATAAATAACACACCTTTAAACGATTTTGATTCTGTTGATTTCGACGAATTATTGCGGTTTTTCTGGGTATGATGCGAAGTGGAGCTTCCGATTTGATACAAAGACTTATAGCCAACAAAATCGGAACTCCGAGTTACAATTCAGAATTATAAAAATGAAATATGTATAACCCTTCTACGCTTTTGTAGTTACTGATAATCTTAGCGACCTTTTTTTTCCCCAAAAAAAGTTCTTCAGAAGACTTCAGAGTAGTTGATTTAAGAAAATTATGTACAAGTTTAAAATAAAGATGAAAACAACCTTTTTTGAGCCTCTGCAAGAAATTTTAACTTGTTATTAATGGTTTAATGTAAAATTTAAAAAAAATAATCATTTACCGCATTGCTTTTTTATTTTAAACAAAAAAATCTTATCAAGTAAATTCAAAAACTAATTCCAAATTCTTATGGTCAAATTGTATTTTAGCATACAGCTTTAATAAAAAAATTCCATATGATGCGGACTTTACTATTAATCACATTGTTTAGTGGTTATGTACCACAGAATATCAACTTTTAAGAAAAACATTTTATTTCGAATTTAAATTCAAATCTAGTGTGACAGAGTTACCCTTTTTAAAACGAATGTCAAAACAATCTGACAAGTGGCGGACTCATCCGGTCGAAACGTTGGCAAATAAAAACAGCATGGTTGTAGATTGATGACACATTCTCCAAGCCAAGTTCCTAAAGAAAGCCCAAGAATTAGAACATTAAAATAATATTTTTTTTGAATCACTCCATATAATTAATATTTTTTCATTATGAGCAGTATAAACTGGAAAATAAATTAAATTTCTAGTTTTATTAATCTATGAACTATGGGACACTTCTATATACTCGATTTTAATTGTTTATTTAATTAGTTTTGTGGCAATTCTAACTAACACATGGTATTTGGTTATATTTTATTCGGATCCCGGAAACCTACCTTTAAACAATTTTAACTCAATTTAAAAATTTTAAATTCATTATCACAGTGTTGATCATCCGATTTATTATCTTTTTTTATTTTGAAAAAAATTTAAACGTAGTGTAGAAATTTATTACATTTACAGAATCAATTTCTTCGTCTTGGTAGTTTCAATAATTTTTTTACAATTTTTATTTATTATATGATAGGTACCTGAGATTTATTTTATTCTATCAATCTATTATATTTCAAATTTTCTTTCCCCAACCGAATTTAAAAATGCAACATTCTTTCTGAAGATGATAATCTTTTTCATACTTTTCATTTGTATTTTTTAAAATTATTTTAAAAGAATTTTGGTTACAACAAATAATGTTGTATTTACAATTTACATGTACTCAGTGGTGTTGTACTAATTTTTTTTACCGGAACGCGTATATATAATTGTATAGGCAGGGCCGATCCTGGGTAGGCGGCCGCTCTGTGCGGTCTCATGCCCCAAATTTAACGTCGAGGGGGATTTTCCTATCATGGCAGCGACGTTTTTTTTAGGTCTCGTGTCCTAAATTTGACGACGAGAGTTACACCGGAAGTGGCTACCAACTTTCTTATTTTAAATGGAATGATATATTTTTTTGTATATTTGGATTCTACGCTAAAATCTGAGTCACTTTCATGTAGCCCAACCTATATGAAAAATCAATAGTTTTTGAGATATTCTAATTTTTTGAGAAAAATTGGTTTTGTAGTATGTATTGTTTTCAAACGCTTGTCAATGATTGAAAAAGAAAGTTATAGTAACAAAATTTGGGCTATACTTAGGAGGACTGTTAAGTTTTTAAATGATGTGTAATTTGA
Source organism: Abscondita cerata (assembly GCA_030710515.1). Taxonomy (NCBI): domain Eukaryota; kingdom Metazoa; phylum Arthropoda; class Insecta; order Coleoptera; family Lampyridae; genus Abscondita; species Abscondita cerata. The sequence goes on along the minus strand of JALBCR010004377.1, from coordinate 98,608 downwards.
CATCTCATTATTTACAGGGTGTTCAAAATGTTTGGCTAAATCTGACTAACTTCAACTGCCCAAAAGTCAATTTTTTAAATGGAACACCCTGTATCTTGTTGCTCTATGTGATGGAGAATTAAGTGGTCTTTGAATCTTCATAAGGGTTCCTATACCTATCTGTTACCATTTTCCTGCAATCAATGGTTAACTGAATCACCCTGTATATATATATATATATATATATATATATATATATATATATATATATATATATATATATATATATATGTTTATTACAATTATAGGAACGTTTAATAAAAATTAGTTAACAACTTGTAAAATACGCATATTAGCAATTCTTTTTAATTTTTTTTCAATACGTCAGCGTTCCGGAGCGTTCCGGCTCGACAACACCTCTGCATGTACTTCTTCCTATCTTAATCTTTGACATTATTTTTTATTAGTTAATTGTTTTTTGACATTTCTTGTGATCAAAAAAATACACAATACAGTTTGGTTAAATTATTTTTTTCTTCTTTTTCTGATGAATTAGAAGAATAAGAACATATTTATATAAAAATAATTTCTTTGTACATATATGATTTTCGGCGGAAATGGACCAATAAAATAAAACACATTACAGAAGAGCCTCTAATATTCAAAAATAATTTTATTCAAATAATAGTTATTTTAGTCTATTCAGTCTTTTAGGAAACATAATAAATAATAATTAAATGTATTTGCATCCGGAAAGATTACAAATTGGTAATCAAAACAGGAAATCGGCCCGAAAAATTCTTTAATTTAATTTTTAATTACATTTACTACGCATCGCTAATTTTTATTAGCATAATCATGCTTAATAATAAATAAAATATAAATTATAACATATACATGGTATAAATATAAATATCATAAAACACACACTTTAATGCATATAAAATGAAAACTTTACAACTTATAACACATACAACGTCAAGAATTTAAAAAAATTATTTATTTAGTTAATTTATTTAATTATAGGCATGATTATGATAATAAAAATTAGCGAAACGTCGCCAGTGTAATTAAAAATTAAATTAAAGGGTTTTTCGGGTCGATTTCTTATTTTTATTACCAATAATAAATAATTGTATTAATCCCATATTATTAACCCATTTTTATATTTTGATTCTTTATTATTTTTGATATTATTATAGTTTTATCATATTCTTTTATCTTGTCTTCTTCGTATAACATCTTACTCTATTTTTAATTCTTTCAACTTTAGTACCAAGAAATCACAACTCTCTGTTTTTTTAGTTTTCATAATACATATGTATGTTTTCTAATAGTTCATTTGTACAATCCTCTTTGGAATTTTATCATCCCTATTTTATTATTTTTTTATTTTATTCAGTTTAATTTAAATTTAAAACATACTTTCATCTTGTTCGCATTTTATAATAAACAAAATCTGTCCCACGTTGATTGCCAAATAATTTTTTTTTTATTATTTTAATCTTTGACATTATTTTTATTTAAACCATACTTCAATTTTGATCATTGCAATAAAAAATACACACTGTGGTTAATTTTAGTTATTCTCTCCATCAATTAGAATTGGATCATATTTGTGCAGAAATGTGTCAAAAAACCACATTAGAGAAGAGTGTTTAATATTATGAAATTGATTATTATTTTATTATTTTATATTATATTACTTTAGTGTAATTGTAAAATTCCTATGATAGATAATAGTGTTAAGCGCACATGTAAACTGGTTTATATTATATTTAATGCAAAACTTAGCTCTTTCCATGTACTTTTTATTGAAAACTTCGCAATTTCCCGGATACCTACAAGTATACTTGATTTATCATCACGTTTTAACTTTGCGAGAAAATGCAGTTTTTTGCTGAACAAAAATACGTATTAGTAGGATTTATTTAAAATATTGGTTCACGTGTGCGAAGAATTCTTATTTGTACAAGTTAAACTTTAATTTTAGCACCGATCGATAAAATGTATTTAATTTTTACGTTTATTCCATCATTTTTAAATTTGCCTAAAGCAACAGAAGCCAATAACTTGCACGACTGAAAACCTTAGAGCAAAATATTCTTGTTACGATAAATATGCATGTCTAGCAATAACGTTGAGCATCTGCAATAAAATTTTTACCAAGATTATTATTACATTGTGGGCACCCGCAACAGCCTACAGTTTCTAAGAGGAATTAAATCTTATGTAAATTATGTTTTTTAACATGGGAGCGTATCGCTAATTAAACTTAACGTAACCTTAACAAGTTATTCATTAATACCTGACGTTGTTTTACGTGTAACGTTTAGGAAATAGTACCTTTTTACGGGGATTTAATTCCATGTTGCAAAGAACAGGTTCATTTATTACCATATAGTTAATATTAAGGCACGGCTTAAGTCGTACGGATCTGTCAAAATATTCTGAGAAAAGACTCGGTAGTAAAAGCGTCAAAACCGCAACAACTTTTAAACACCCTGTAATAAAATAACACCAGAGCATCACAAACTAGCCTCGTAAGTTACGACATGCACCGCTTTACACTACGACAACAAAATAGCCCTTAAACTATAGGTGCTTGAGGGTTGTGTCAAGAAGTAAATGTAATAACGTCTCTCATAAAATTAACCTTGTACTGCACAATGAAATGTATGAAAACCCATAAAAGTCTGCATAAATAGTCTCGAATATCCAGGTGGAGGTCCACCTTCGAGAGATGTTGATGTTATTGCACATTGGCAGTCATAATTAACCCAAGAATTATCTTCTTTTGTGTAGATCATCTTCATGGGATAATAGTAAAGTGCGTTTTGTCGTTGTTGACTTCAAACAAATTTACCGCGAAATAAAAGGTCGAAAAGGTTCGCTTCGTACATTTTAACGGTATTACAACGTTGTATTTATTTACGTCGATAATGCAATAAATATACCTAATTATACAATTTTACGATGATTATCAGAAGGGATAAGAGCACTTTCTTCACTTTTTATGTAGACGTTGTGTGGAATAACTAAAAGTGTACGAAGGATTTTGCACATTACGGCAATTTATTTTTAGTTTAATGTGTATATAGTGCGTTATAATGACTTTACGATCGACATTAAATAACTAATGAATATTAATATCTATACTTTGATTTTTTTGATCGGGTATGGTTAAAACTATAGAATTAATTGAAGCTGATGGGTTTTTTCTCAGCTACTCAGCTTGATTTATCAACTTGTCATTTAAATATTTTTTGAAATATTTCAAGCAAAATGTAACATAAGCACTAGTAGAAATAAAATTTTATTATGTATTTTCACATTGTAGGATTTCATTGTTTGTGAAAATATTTCACTTGCTTGCAAAATTGCAGTCCTTCTATACTTGTCGCGGTGAACGCATGGAGTAATAGAGCGACTGGATAATTTTACCCAAAGTGTTTAATTGCCGTTTTCATAACCATTCTTTTTTGGATTTTTCACTTTTGTGCTTAGCTTTCTTTTTCACGGTTTTCTGTACTTATAAATCTTTGTTTTTTTATTAAGCTAGCATTACTTGTTACGTATTATCTTCATTCTTGTTTGTGTTTTTATAAATCTTTTCTTGACGTTTTCATTTAGTTTGCACCTAATACCCTTCTGTATCTTTCCACTCATCTATAGTGTTTATGCATATCGTTACCAAATTATTCTGAGTTGCTAATACTACACATTATGTAGAATCTATATTTTTTTCTTTAATTCAATGCATGTTTAAAGCTGATTGAAAGTCAACAAAATATATGCCTGTTTTATTCAATTTCCAATACAACAACAAAAAAACAGAGTTTTCTATATCATACTTGTACACATTTTGCTGTAGATAATAATATCTAAATTATATGAAAACTATAATTTAATAGACATTGTGTGTGTAATTTGTTGACGGGACCCAAGTATGAAGTCCTCCTGTTTTTCTATTAGTCTAGCTAGATGTTGTTATGCTAGTTTTAGAGAGTTTAGTTTTCAGTTTCCTTATTGATATTGTCCAAATTTTTTTTTTCTTTTAAACTGCTTTATTGTAAATGAGAGAAATGCTGTAATAAAAAACATGAAAATTAATACAATAAATAAATAAATAACTGAACCAATGTACCCACCATTTGATACATAAATAGATAGAGCAAAAATTCAAACAATGGTATCTACATGTTCTCCATTGCTGCCGATCTGTCAACCTTAAAGTTTGTTAAAAACTAATTTCATGGAATAAGACAAAATGACTACGCAGACTTTAACAATCTTTAAAGTAAGCACAATAATAATAAAAATACCTTTCGGAGAACTGTGATGAGTTAAATCAAGATGGAACGAGAGTCTCATAACATAATGAGACCACCACCCATTCCAACGAGACCATAACACCTCTCTTCAGGTAGATAAAACATATAAACGCAAATTCAAATATAAATAAAAAAGCACAAAATTAATATTAATTATTAGCGCACACGTAAAGTATAAAAGAATAAAAAAGAAAAGAATAAATCAAGGGAAAATTAAAATACTTTGAATAAGTCCAATATAATTTTTGTATTGTCTCTAATACAGGAATACTAACTCTGATCCTTCCTGATATAGATTCCTTTTTGCTTACCACCCAATGCAAGAATAATCAACTTGCCTCCAGCCGCGGTCCGCACTTTCCTTTTCCAAAGCAGGAACAGGCACCTCCGCTACGCAAGCAAGACTCTCAACTTCTCGAGCGATCATATAGTTCAGAACCAACATTTAGATGCATAATGCATCCATCATATTGGAATCAACAGTTTAGCTAATCAATGTAACTAAACTAAATTAAAGTTGATAACTTCTGAACAGTACATTTATTTCTCAACAATATCTGCTGGATAAAAACACTCTCAAGTCAAGAAATATATTAATTTATTCTGACATTAATAAAAAAACGTTACAAAACACTCACAAACAAAACTTGTTATGACAACAACCACATATCTACGATCTAAATTATATTATAATATAAATAATTCGGTACGAAACACAAAAGGTAAGGTATTTAGTTGCCAATGTTGTGAAAAGTGCTAAAATAACGCAGTTATGTAACATGTGACTTTTAAAGCTTGCCACGCGTTCTGAACCAATAAGCGTTACGCACCTTTCAAGGTGGATGTGCTCAATGAAGTGACAATTATTTAACATGGTATTAGTAGTCCACGTTTATTTATGAAATTCATGGTCAATCATTGCAGCTTGATTAAAACATTTATTATTTTTATATTTCAAAATATATTTCATTAAAGCATTAGGCATTACATAAGTTAAATAATGGTATAATATGAAATTATACTCTTTTTTCTCACGAAATACTTTTTACTTCAAAAATTATGCTCTTAACCTTGAGGTTCCATAAGAGGCTGAAAAAAAATTATTTTAGAGAAGCATTGGGAGTTTTTTCCGAGAATTAATGCGACTAATTATAAATCCACCCTAGGACTCAATATCGCCAGTTTCACACGTCTCTCAACTCAATGAGAATGACAAGAAAGGTTCTTTACATGAAATTCTGAACTTGTTTCAATCATTTTTTAAATATCTTCTTCATTAAGTTTTTGGGTAACAGTTGGTTTAACACGTTGACTGCCGATGACTCAACTGCTGAGTCAAGACGGTATCCCACCATAGGCCGATGACTCAACTATTGGGTCATGTGCAATGTTGTGTTAAATTAATTAGTACTGCTTCGGCATCTGTAAGGGTAACTTTATATTACGGTGGCCTTTTACTACTGTACAAATAGCTATTTCTGCTATATTGGTTTTGTGTTTCTGTTAATAATTTTATTGAAATGAACGGTCAGACTCCAGGGCCATCTAGGCCTAAAAGAAAGTATACCGATTATGAAAAACATCGACCATTGAAACAATCTGAAATAGAAAAACTTTTGTATTGTTCTGGCAGTGATGAAGATCCATTTGTCGAAAGTGAAAGTGAATACGACCCTGACGAATCCAGTTCAAGCACAGAAGAGGAGGGAATGCTTGTGTCACCCATTTCAACAATAGAACATGTTCCTGATATAGAAAATGTCGCAGAAAACACCGTCAACGAGGATCAGCCGATGTGGAGTGATAACCCCGACTTTCATAATTTTCCATTTATGGGTTTCCCTGGACTTAAAGTTACCTTACAATTACCTTCTGATGACCCTATCGATTTTTTTAATTTGTTTGTTACCGATAACTTTCTAGAAAATATAGTTATTGAAACCAATAGATATGCGGAAGAATTGTTCTTAAGCCAACAAACGAAAGAAAAATCAAGGATAACTGATTGAAACCTTTAACAGCTTCAACATTGAAAGTTTTCTTAGGTTTGTGGCTTCATATGGGCAATATACAAATCAACCGATTGCAAGATTATTGGTAAACCGACGAATTGTACAACCTCTCCTGTTTTAGTAACTATATGAGTCGCAATCGCTTTTTATCAATTTATCCCGACCAACCAGGACTTTGTCTTGGTAACTGTTTTAAAACTTACCATGTAAATAAATAAGTAGTATTTTAGTTTGTTTAGGTTTTTTTTATATTTTGTAAGTTGCTAAGTTTTGTTTCATAATGTTTGACAAAATTTGAAAAAAATTTGGTTTGCTAATCAACTTATTCATTGTATAGTAAGAATTATGTTTTTTTCTAATAAATACTAAAGTCTGGCGTTTTTTCTCTTTTTCACACAAAAACTATCATACATGGTATGACGCAAATGTTGAGTCATCGGCATGCCTTAAAGAAAATAGTCGCAGGGGCTGGTGACTCAACCCTTGAGTCACGGTCCTTTTAGACCTAAACATTTATTAAAATTAGTTAATAATAATATAAGAAACAGTAAGAAATAATAATTACTTAAAAATAAAAAGTTCCGGCCATTCGGGGGGATCTTAAAATTTTGACCGGCAGTCAACGTGTTAAAAGGATTTTCGTAGCGAATTATCTCAAAATATCCCTCTGTTTTGTAATTTTAAGTTGGAAGTACAAATTTACGTATTTCCTTTTTTTTAGACAGTTCTTATTTCTTTAGAAAAATTCGAAACTCATTAATTTTGTTATTCCAGAAAGCTTGTGTTCAGAGGATTTTCGTTAATTTTCTGAAAAACTTATTGAATATTTTTGAATTTTTCCGTACCTGGACGAATATTAATGCTAAATGCTGTTAGATACTTCACTAGACAAGGAAAATGTGTTACCAATATAAAGAAAATTCACAATGTGGTACGTGAGTTATGGGCAACTAAAGAAATAAATGAAATATCATGTATCAACTAAGAAAAATGCCAACAGTTAACTGTAACGACTTGTGTGTGTTAAAGTGCATGGCGCTATCTAAGCGATAACTGTAATGCGTAAAACAACACGTGTGTCGATAAAGCCAAGATTAACTTGTACAGAAGCACACACGCAACGAAAGAACACCTAATGCAGTATTTCGTTCTTATTATGAGCTCATCAGAGGTGTATACTTAAATGCGGTATACAACTGTACAAGACGGCGGTTGGTCTTTTAAACTCTCGAGGAGCAATAAACATAAGTAAAATGTGTGTCTTACGATATCTCGTATAAGACAGGGACACGTGTGAATAGTATAAACTAAGACAAACGCCAGCAGTTAACTGTAACGACTTGTGTGTGTTAAAGTGCATGGCGCTATCTAAGCGATAACTTTAATCCGAAAAAAACACGTGTGTCGATATCGACACAAGTCGTTACAGTTAACTGTTGGCATTTTTTCTTAGTTTATACTATTCACACGTGTCCCTGTTTTACACGAGATGTCGTAAGACACACATTTTACTTATCCTGTATCTTGGTTATGAAAGATCCGAGACTTGTACAATATATGTTCTCTTGACGTCCCCTATCTAATCTTAACGTATGCGCATTTACCAGTGAATCACTCTGTATAATAATAAGATAAATTTACGAACAGAAAACTTATAGTATGCTTTGAAAATGAGTTACACTTTGATATTTTCATACATATAAATAGGTATTCAAATTCTAATGAAGTATTTAGAAGGTTGTGAAACAAAACATCAAACCTGTCAATATTTTTGGTTGTAGATTGTGTTGGTGTTGATTGTTAAATTAAATTATGAATGCACTTTGGGCGAGGGAGACAAAAAGGTTCTATTGCTATGTCGAATATGTGCTCAGCAATTCGTTGATCGTAGACATCCAAAACCTGAAGTATTTGGAAACTAATTAAGGAAATACCGGGTGTCTACTTATATTTTCCCCTATTTTAACTGCCTATAACTTCTAAACGGTTCAGGATAGAAACATGCGGTTTTTACTGAAATGTTACATTTTAGTATAAGTTTTCTTTGAATACATTGAATTTTTCTTATCGACCTAAAGGACGTCATAACAAAAAACCGGATTTTTGAGAATTTTTTTATAAATTTTTTTTATGGAACACCCATTATATTTTTTTTGTAGTTTGAAAGAACTGACTTTCACCTATCTAGCGATGCAAAGTTTTTCAAAATCAGGTAGCGAATGACCGAGTAATTAATTTTTAAAATGAGAGATACAAATCAAAAATCGTACAACAGAACATCAATTTGTACGATTTACGTAAATGTATTCAAAGAAAACTTATACTAAAATGTAACATTTCAGTGAAAACCGCATGTTTCAATCCTAAACAGTTCAATAGTTATAGGCAGTTAAAATAGGGGAAAATATAAGTGGACACCCGGTAGTTTATGGTTCTAACTAGGTTGGTGGAAAGTTCTCATGCAACCACAAGACGTTTTGAACAGTAAGTTTTCAAGGGGCAAAACACATTTTTATACTAGGAAGACTGGACCAAAACAAATTTTGATATAACGATTATGTTTTTAGTTGAAGTACAAAGGTATGAAAAAAGTTTATTCACAGTAGATGCAACGTTTGTCAAGAATGGCTATGTTAATCGCCAATCTTTAAACGTGAGGGGCGGTATTATAGTGGAAAAGTTCGGTTCCCTTATTTTTTTTGAACCGATTTAAATGGTACACTGCATATGACGAATACCAATTTTTAGAAAATACACCTCTGAATATGTAACACGAATAATGTGTTATAAACTGCAAAAGTACTAGAAGTTTGCGTAGAAATTATTATGTGTAATATACAGGGTGATCCAAAAATATAGGTCGCAAACTATGCTACGCTACTAAGCATAAAAAGTTATGAAAAATTTTCTTATAAATTTTTGTTCAGTTGGGCTTACTTAAGGAGGTACGGCCCTGTAAAGTTTCAATTTAAAATGGTTTTTCTTATTATCTCAGAATAGTTAAAGATATAATCTGAAAATTTGTATTGTAAAATATGTCATTATGGTACACAATTTAATACTCTTTTCAAAAAAGAGATTATAAGCAGTAGTAGATACCGGGGTAGCCATGAGGTTGTTATTTAAAATAATTGTAAGTCTGAGAATTTTGATCACCCTGTATAAAGTTGTTCTTTCAATTTTTACGTTAGTATAATATTTTTCGAGAAAAATCGTTTTCTTTAATGTCATCAAAAATTATAATGGTGAAGTTGTCATTGTTAAAGAAGTGTAAAACTTAAAGTTTTTTTTAATTAATAATAAATATCAACAATAAAAAAATAACTTAACAATTAATATTGCATTTACATCTTACAAGAGATGCTCAAAATGTTGCCATTGTGACTCCACACATGCCGTGATTTTGAACTTTTAATTTTTAACATTTATGAAGTAAAAATACAACTACGGTCATAAAAACAATTGCAGTTGTTTAATTCAGAAAGCCTCCTGTTAATTATTTAAAATTTGTATTATGCTTTTAAATCAAACGAAAAAATTGAAAGAACATTTTTTTGTCCGTAATAAAGTGCTTATTCCAAAATTCGTACAGGCTGATCGACATTTTAAGATTTATATTTTTTTGTATACAGGGTGGTCCATTAGTGCGACGAAGGTAGTTATCTCGGAAAATATTGGGATTAGAAAAAACTTTCGCAATGAAAGTTGTGCAAATCAATGAGCTGCACATTTTAAAATTATTTTCGTTTATACAGGGTGTTTCATAAAAGTGCGACATACCAAAGTTATGTTTTATTAAATGGAATCACTCATTTTTTATTACAATAACTTGAATTGATTGGAAAATTCTAATGTGACTTTATTCCATTATACATAGTGTCTAAAATGGAGGTTTTTGCATAGTTTACTTTTCTCGGGAAAAATTGACGTTTCGAAAAAATTAAATAACTCAGTTATCCTGGAATTTATCTAACTGCGATTTCGTAGCTTTAATATGCATAACATGTGCTAACTAAAGCTAGTTGTTCACCTTTCTAACCTTGCTAAGTTTTGAGTGATCAATTATTTAAATTGAACTCACTAAATTCAACGATAACTTGATTTTTTCAAATTGCACTACCTAATTTTTTATGTGCCGTTGAACGTGGAATTTCATAAGCTTTCTAATGATAAGGTTGTAGGTATCTAACTCTTACGTATTTTTTGCGATTTTTGAGTAAAATTTAGATACCTACAATCTTATCATTGAAAACTATGAATCTACGTTCAACGTTACACATAAAAATTAGGTGCTGCTATTTGAAAAAATGAAGTTATGGAATTTGGAATTTAAATAACTGATTACTCAAAACCAAGAGGTTGGAAGGTGAACAACCAGCTGTAGTTAGCATATGTAATGCATATTAAAACTGTGAAATCGCAGTTGGATAAATTTCATGATAGTGAGTTATTTAATTTTCAAAAGTCAATTTTCCGGAAAAAGTGAAATAATGCGAAAACCCTCAGTTTTAGATACTATGTATAAGGCATAAAGTCACATTAGAAATTTCGCAAGGAATCAAATTTGTAATAAAAATTGGTGGTTATGTTTAAAAAACATAACTTTGGTATGTCTGCACTAATGGAACACCCTGTATAACCAAAATAATTTTAAAATGTGCAGCTCATTCATTTGCACAACTTTCACTGTGAAGGTTTTTTTCTAACCTCAATATTTTTCGATATATCTACCTTTCTCGCACTAATGAATCACCCTGTATAGATTATTTCTGTATACAGTGTAAACAGTAAAGTACGCATAATATGTAGTTATTTTTAATAAGAGCTTTATTGAAAGTTTGGCATAAATTTGTGCTTTAATGAAAATGAAAATTATATTCATTTCCCGTCACCGCATTATCTGTTAAATTTAAATTTTCCAAAAGAAATCTAAATACTCTAAATACCGAAAAAAGTGGTTCGAAAAAGTTTTTCTAAATGCAGTTTTTAGCATAATATAGTTTAGATTTTTTGCCAATTTTTTGAACATGCCAACACTGTAGCAAAGTTAAATAATTTCTATAATATTTTATTCCGAATATTATTATTCCTTGTTTGAATTTTTAAAAAGAAAATCACATTTAAAATGGTTATATTTTAAAGAAATGTGTCTGAAATAACATATCATAGAAACTAAGAAATTTTATGTTGGTTGAATTCAATGTTTAATTTAATTTATACGTAGATAATACTCATGACGGTGAATAAAGACCTATTTGTTATTATTTTACTTTGAAACTGTTGTGAAACATCACAACAACACAATCAATTTTAATTCAATATTCACTCTCTCAAAAAACGCAAAATATAAAACTTTATTTTAATTTTATGTTTAAAAATATTGTTGTAATAAAACATCATGTTTTTAATCGGTCCTTCGAGTTATTATATAAATCCGAAGAAAATTCCGAAGCGAACGGGAGGAGCCTTTTATCATATCGAAGGAAGGCACCGTTTTGGCTCAGAAACTGTGTTGTAATTTACAAAAATTAAAAAAAAAATCTATATTATTTTATGCTTCTGATGGTTTGCATATGAGCTACAAATTGGATCGATACCTATATGGTCACACTGCATAAATTTTCGTATTGGCTTAAATAAATACATAATTGTTGAACAAACAACAAACGTTAAAAGAAATTATTTGTGACTTCTGTTTTGGTAAATTTTAATGACTCAGTATTTTTTTATATTCATTATATTTAAGTGGCAATAAGGAATCCGTAATGGGCGATGTTGCATGTATACGTAGAATCGAAATTCTACGAAATGACGAAATCCATTTAAAAGACTTTTTTGTGCTCGTTCACATTGTTTTATGTATTTCGCACAATCTTAAACAATTCTCGAAATAAAAGTTTATCGACTCGAGCCAATGTAATTTTCAGTGGTTTCGTTAAGTTATACATTGAATTGCAAAATATCTGAAGCGATGATGCGAATTCCTACATTAAAGAAAAAGGAATAAACAGGTGCACAAGTGGCTAAATGTATGCGTTCGTCTGGCGGTGGTGTCCATGTCTTATAGTGACGGATGTGATTGTCGTTTGAGTGACACACGTCGTCGAGACCGGTCATATAAGGACCCATCGGTAAACAAGTCTTCAGATTCATCTAAATGTGGAAACGCAACCACCCTCGATTAAATTAAGCCGATGGAATTCCGCGAGTATTATACGAGCTTCGTTATATCTTTGAGACGATAAAACAAAAGTGCAGGCGTATTAATGTGTGCGCGGGGGTGTCCAATGACGTAGTTCTTGCGCTAATGAGCTTGTTAATTAGGGCGGAGGCTGTGGAAGGGTTGGTGGTTGGACCAGAATGCGCAGTTCCATTTAGCGAAGGGCCAATCTAGTTATCCCGATTAATTAAGGGGTGGCTGCAAGCTTTTCACACTTAGGAGCTTTTCCGGTTGGGGAAAGCTCGCCTTGTCAAACGGGGCAAATTTATCGTTTTGTCAAGTATATACGAGCGTGTGGTATGACAACGGAGCACTCTCTCGCTTTATGCTCTATAGACTTGTCCTGGCAATAACGTAATTTACACTCGTACTACAACTTACCGTTGACACAAATCTGATAATTTAATGTCCAATGACCATGGGTGGTTCATCAGAATCGAATGTATAAATACTCTTATATATGTAGATGGGCATAAATCTCGACGTTTTTATTATGAAAGACACGTAAAAATCGCCTTGTAATTACGTACACTATTTATATCTACATATTTCATAACAAAAAAGCTTCGTGCCAAAACGAATTCATAATTTATTTTTTGTGATTAATAAACATTGGGCGGTTATGATGCCACACGTTTTTATTTACAGCATCTTAAAAACGACCCGGACAAACATTCAAACGAAACGATTTTTATAAAGCTGATCTTAAATTCGGTTCTTCTAATTATGTATTTTTTAGCATCTGTTGCGTTTAATTGGATACATTTTTTAAATTCTAATTCTAATTGGACTTCTCTGGCGTTACGTTTTAATTGCGGGCTAATTTAACTAGTAAACGAATTTCTGATTCGAACACTAAAGATCATACGCTTTTTCGGTCTTCGAAGTAAAAAAGCTCAACAAAACAGCACACGTCCGTATATCATGATGTAGATGTAAGTCAATAGATACATAAAAAGAATGGTTGCCCAAGTAACAGAAATACTAACAAAAAGAAATCGCAACTAAATTGGCGATTGAATTTCATTCAACGTTCTTAATGAATAAGAAAAATCCACTTTAATTTTCTTCTTCCTTTTTTTTCATTTTCTATTTCTTAAATGTCAACAATTTTTGTTTTGTTAGTTTGTTTATTTGTCGACGAAAATAGTTCGTTGTATGAACATCGTGAAAAATTTACACGGTTTTATGTAAATTTATCATACGGCCACTGGGTTCATACACAACTTATGTCAAAAGATATGATAAGAAGAGGAAGAAGCTCCTGCGGTAGTACGCGCCGCACGTACAAACTGTCTGTACATGTCACATCGAGCAACTTCTGACACAAGCACAATTGCAGTTTAAAATTAGCTTTCATATTTAGATATAAATTGCATTCCATAAATAAAAGAAATGTGAAGCAGTATATACCCAAAATGTGACAGAACTTTACCAAGAAGCAATCTTGAAATTGCCCATTTCAAAACTATAAACGTTCATTTTATGAATAAAAATGTACGAAAATGTGAAACTAAAAAAAAATGTAAATTCCGCCTAGTCGTAATATAAGGTTTTTACATTTAATAATAGAATTTTTTGTATTCTTCTTTATCTACGTTTTATTACGTAAGATTTATTAAAATTTAATACTTTAATGACGCGTTAAGTTTATATTTTTAGTGTTTTCGAAAAAAATAAGCGCCGAGAGAAAAAAAGTGAGATAACTTTATGGATTGACTTGTGCGAGATAAACTGATTTTCTTTTAGTTGAAAATAAAAACGTATGAAGTTTGTGAGAGAACATCAAAGCGACACAAAGTGTAGGGATATTTCACACGTCTAACAAAAGCAATAAAATATTTGTGCATATGGAGCATGCATTTAAATCGCTTTACTTAATTGCCTATTGAAGACGGAAAAAGTTAGTTTTAATTAATTAATTTTCTCAAACATTATTTTAAAAACAATGTGTTGGAATTTATACACCGTCTTCAGAAATGATTGACGAACGCCTGAATTTTTAAATTTAGCGGTCATTAGATCGCACCAATTACGGCACATGAAAGTTTGTACAATTTATAATGAATAAGATAAAAATCTATTTTGTCACCTAATCTGCAAAAAGTGAATTGTTAAAAGTAGGATTGTAGTTACATTATATAATTTTGTTCGAAATGTTGTTCATCTAAATTCAATCGTTTTTTAGTGGTATTGAAAACATTATATAAAGTTTATAGACGTTCTCAATGTAGGTACTATCTTTGAACTCAATATTTTCAGTAACTAAAAAACATATTTTTATGTAAATTAGTACGACTTATACACCCCAGGTGGCTATTAGAACAAGTTTTTCGTACAGAATACCTCAAAAGCTTCTTAAAACCCCATTTTAAGAACAAACCGGACGGTGGCAGAATTGCACAGGTCGTTCTCTTTTTTCCATGAGTATTCACTTATTCTATTGAATTCATCAACGTGATGGTGTATATGTTGGCAAACAACGCTACGCTATAATATTTTTTTATTTCTAGCATTTCAATGAAAAAATACAAATGACTTCGTATTTGAGTATGTTTAGTTTTTGCGAAAACTTTCTGAACTGTAATGTTTTTAAAATGTGTTTGCTTAATTTGTATGACACTCCTATTTTTTAGATATTTTGTTATAAATAAAATGTGTCCGCGGATTGGGATACCCAATATTATTCATTTTATACGATCAAAGTCATTCTTTATAAAAGTTCTCCTTTTTGAGAAAATGAATTCACGATAAGAAACTTTTAGACCACATGTACAGGGTGTTAATAAATTAGGAAAGTATTAAAATGCTTCAAGAGATAAGTACCATTATTTATTACTTTTTACAAATTTTTTATAAAATAATGTATTTTATAAACTAAAGTAAATTCTAAATACAAATTTTGAAATAACTATTCGAATTTTGAAAAATTATTCTGCATAACTACCTCCCAACTCGACACACTTTTTGCTTAACTAACTAACTAACTTAACGTTAGTTTATAAATAATTCTGTTTTAGAAAAATTGGTAAAATAATAAATAATTCTACTTATCCCTTGAAGCATTTTGGTCGTAAAATGAATAATAAAGATTAAATAATAAAACACAGTGTATGTATATGACAAATTTTTGCAGTCACACACATTAGGATATTTTTTCTACGACCAATGTTGAAAACCGTTGTCGAATTAACGAAATCACTACTTCCGTTGTGCTCTTAATAGACTGAATTATAAATAAACTATAAAATAGAAATATTAAAATGAGAAGCGCCAAATTCAAACGCTGATTAATCATTTCTGAACAGTGTTGAATGTCTATAACTCTCATAATCTTATAACATGGGTAACTTTCTTAATATAAAAGATAGGCAATTGATTAAATAGGAAAAGTTGGGCAGAATTATAAGCAAAATATTATGCCCTTTTCAAATTTGACTATGTTATCAACTTCTTTAAATTTTGTGAAAAAACTTAAAACAGTTGTTGTTTCTTTAATGCTCTACTGTTCCACAAGTATTTACCTTAGACCTAAAGTAAAAACAACATCTTGTACATATTTTTGTGTAGAATTCGATGACGTTTCGCAATATGTTATAGCCCGCTTAATTTTCGAGATACAATACAAACTTACATTTTTAAATGGCAATGTAACAGAATAATTGGTCCATTCTTTTACGACTACAATTTAAACGCAATGCGATATTTACAATTTCTTCAAAATGACCTGGAGGAGATGTTAGATGAACTGCCATTAAATTTGTTGCAAAGTTTTTCTCATTTCCAACAAGATGGGGCTCCTGCTCATAATTCACGAGCTATTTCTGAGTACATCTCAAAACGTTTTCTAAACTGGATCGGTAATTCAGGTCCTATAAGTTGGCCGGCAAGAATACTAGATATGACACCTCTCGATTTTTTCTTATAGGAAACCGTTACAAGGTGTATAAGGAAAAACCCAATAACGTCGAAGAATTAAAAGACAAGATTATAAGAAGACTTCGACATGGCAGTTTGGAAAAAGTGCATACAGAAATGTATAAAAGCTGTAAAATGTGCTTATTGGTTAACGGGGGTCATTTCGAACATTTAATGCCATTTAAAAAATACAAGTTTGTGTTGTGTCTTGAAAATCAAGCGGGCTATGACATTTTCCGAAACTTCATCGAATTTACACAAAAATATGTACAAGATGTTGTTTTTACTTTAGGTCTAAGATAAATACTTGTGGAGCAGTAGATCATTAAAGAAAACAACCTTTTTTCAGTTTTTTCACAAAATTCAAAGAAGTTCATAACATACGTCAAATTTGAAAAGGGCATACTATTTTGCTTGTAATTCTGCCTAACTTTTCCAATTAAATCAATTGCCTATCTTTTATATTAAGAAAGTTACCCATGTTATGAGATGGATAATGGGCACCCTGTATAGTCAAAGATGAATGTTATCTTCAATCTAATTTCTTTGAAGGAAATTCACGTATCTATTCTGAAAATATTCGTTTGTGAACGATTCGTTGCATACCGATTATCGTTATCGTGTTGCTAAGGATCAGCTGAACAATTGTCGGGAAATTTCTATTTTGTAACGTCCGTCGTTATTTTAAACGAACAACCTTCAATTTTAGGATGGATAGTAGTACATATTTTCCTACCCTACTGCCACCTATAACCTAAGTTTGTTTTGACAGACACATATTAGTTATTAAAAACTTTGTTTGGTTGTCATTGTTGATAGGATTTTAGCAGAACAGAGAAAAATGATTTATGGTGTCAGCTCAACTATTGAAAGGCGGAGCTGCGCTGATAACCCGATATCAATATACAATTTTTTTTTTGGAAGAAATGGAAAACAACGCGGTTTTTCCGTACAAATGAATACAATCTTGATTCCCGAGGAACCTGATATTAAAAAAAAAACCTGGGAATACTAAAAAAATAAATAGTGTGTAGGGGTCCTTGTAAACCAGTTGTCCATGAGAAAACACTTAGTTGATGATTGATCAAATAGAAATGATTTATTTAAATGATTAGTTGCTTTTCGAGGAGGATCACTAAAAAACCATTAAGTCACTTGACCTGTAAAATTTTCTAAAATTTTCTTCTGAAAGGGCTATGAAATAAACTTGAAGAAATTACTACTACAAACACGTTGAATCAATTTTTTTATTATTAGTTGTTAGTTCGACTAAAATTTGCTGTAAAAGGTGTCGATCTATGTGATAAATTTCATATCAAACTCACAAATAAATTCTAAACCTTCACAAGCGATTGCTAGTGAGCTTACCGTTCATGATTAAAATCATGACTACAATTTACAGAATAGGTATTGTCGAAATAACCGTTTAGTTAACGATAGTCTTGCAGGATAGACCCATTAATCCAATTAATAGAAAACCTTTCGAGCTTCTGGGGGCACATTGGTCCACATTTTTTAATACATATAGTGAATCAGTTTTGTCTGATCGGTTTTGACATTTGAGTGTTTCCTTGTTTGACTAGATGATGCGGGTTTCTTTGGCAAGAATAATATTTCATTTTGGAAGGATGAAGATTTGAATAACATTTTTCCTACGAGTGAATAACCGATTTCTTTAAATTAAATCTAACCAACAAAAAATTGTCAGCCTGATTAATTGTATGTTAAAAATATTTTCCTCTTCCGAAAGTTAAATTCGGACGAGCTGCAATCTAATTTAAATTTACATTTCTTTCTTTACCCTCAAAGATTTTGGGATGTTCTGGACGTAGTGATCTAGGTTCCGTCCATGTTAATAATTTGATGGGGGTAAAATTATATCTTCACAATGCATTCTCACAATTTTGAAAAATTTATTAATACTCAAATTATTAAAAAACTTTTATTTAAATACGGATCTTTTATTTTAATTTTTAGATTTAAAATTATTTTGGACACTAAACATTTTTATACCACTTATAATGATTAAAACATGTTTTCACTTTTTTTAGCTGCCGTTTCCATTACTTCAGAATTCAGGTTACTCGAAAAACATTTACTTCAGAAATGCAAAGGCGTTTCTTTTAATAACTCAGAAAACCACAAATTTATTGGTAGTTAAAATGTAACAAATAACCAGATACTATCAAAACCATATAATAAACCTACTGGAATTGAAAAAAAAATCTTTTAAGATATTGTCAAAATTATACAGAAACTACTACGTCAAAAAATATTTTTTCAAAAAATATCAATTTTTTCTATTTTGCGCTCATAATAAGTCTATTCTAGCACCGTAGTGACGTCAAAACAGTGTTAGAATAAGCAATAAGCGTGCGTGAATAAAATAGTAAAATATAATGTATTCGAGTTGGTAACATTAAAATGGGAAGTGACAATTGGTTATATTCTAATAAGGTTATATTTCATACTGGGATTTGGACTTGTCAGGTAGCAAATTTTCTATAGCATTTTGGGTAATTTTTCTCATTTGAGGAGGTGTTTGTGATAAATTTTGTTCGGAATTCATTTTATTAAATTGCATCAGCACGTATAAACAAAAATAAAAAGAAAAGTGACGCTTTTAAATTAAATTTGTTTTATAGCCGCCTAAGGTGACGACAGAAAAATTGCACCAACCAAAATCCCTAGATGTGAATTTTTATTTTTTATTGATAACACGGTATAAAATGGCAAAATAGAAAAAACTGATAAAGTATTCGTTGCAGAAGGGCCTTCTGCAACTTAATAACTAACTTAACGCAGGAAGATTTAAAACAACAAATTTACTAATTTTGTTTTTATGTTTAATTTTTTAAAACATTGTTTAAAAAAAATGAAAGTAAAATATTAGAGAAAAGGAAAGAGGACTATGGTTAAGAGAAGAAGGAAACCTTGAAGGTAGTGAACTGTTCCTCCGAAGTTTTCAGAAAACGCCATACAGAGGGCAAAGAAGAAGAGGGAAGGCGTCGAAACGACCTACCTATTAAACTTAAAGAGTTGGGTACCCAATTAACAACGATGGACGAACTGGTGGGGAACCAAACGTATAACACATTTGAGAATAACTTTCTGTAAGGAGGGTAGACTGAATTTGTTAAAAAAAAATTGGAAGTGGACAGGCTGAAATTTTTGATATGAAATTTTGACAAGAAAACAAAACTAATTTAATTTAAGAAGTCAAAGACACAATTTTCAGCGCTTTATCAAAGCTTTTACTTCTGGGGTTACTATTTCAAGAAGAAACGATGTTAGTGATTATTGTTTTTGAAGAGTTTTATCTGTTCCTGGGTACATTTTTTCACAATATACTACTCCTGATTAACTTTTTCTAATTGTTGCTGACTTATGTTTTCTTTTTAATCACTCTAAGATAAACCTCTCGAAATATTGCGTTAAACCCGTACATTATTAGTATTTAATAAAGGATAGAATATTGTCTATTTGTTTAAGTAATTCTTCTAATGCGTTCACATTTTAGTTATTGGTAGTTGAGTAGATTTGAATGTATTTTTCGTTCATTGAGATCTCTGACGAGATGGTTGAGACGGATACTGTGGCACTGACTTGGGTTATTTTGATTATTTTTGGTGGTTGCTCCTAGGACTTTTATTGTAGGAATGTATGTCATGATTGTCTGAAGTTGCGTCTGTGATAACGTCGACCAAATGTCGTAGATTTCCGTGGCCTTATGTTGTCGAACTAGCTTGGGTTGCTAGCGATAATTTTCCGAACCACAAAGTTC
Organism: Abscondita cerata; assembly: GCA_030710515.1. NCBI lineage: Eukaryota > Metazoa > Arthropoda > Insecta > Coleoptera > Lampyridae > Abscondita > Abscondita cerata. The sequence continues at coordinate 78,361 of JALBCR010004377.1, read as the reverse complement.
GCAGTAAGTCGTCAGGAACTGGAAGAGGGCGAAGTCATTAAATAAGTCAGTAACTGTTTGGGCGATGAAATAACCAACACCACAATACTAAATCATATGCGAAAACAAATGAACAAAGGCTTAAAAGTATCTAGCTGTTTAAATGACTGCACGTGAAAATCGAAACAAAGACGATAATATACCAACTCTAATGTGACCAATATTTACCTACGAATCTGAAAAAAGAGCAGACACAGTGAAACAAACCCCTGAATCTGCAGAGATCAAAGGTACATGATCAATTTAAAATCGAGAATATAGGAAATTGATTCAGTAACCATAGGACAGAGTAGAACCGAGACTTGCCAAAGAAGGACTAAAGATACTCTGGAATAGAACACTCTGAAAGGAGAATGATAGATTGCATTTGACAGCTTATCGGTTTGTTTGAAGCCCAAACACTTACATGGATCACACCCTTGTTATTGTAGGATGTCAAGTTTTTGCTTTACCAGATGACATAGTTTTTTGGAGTATAATAACCGAGATCTTTTCAATTCCTTTCTGTAGCTTTTAATTAGGTTAAGCTTTTGATTGGTAATAAAGTCGGCTTTCCATGTTGTGGTTGATTCTTGTATCTTCTTTGAAGCCGACGTGTTTGTAGAATAGCATCGTCTATATTCGGTTCCCTGGATTAGTAATATTTGATAACATCTAATAGTCTGTGGGCCCGTGACATAATGTGTCGGGAAACTTGTATGTCAGCTTTTTAGATCTTAGGTGTAGAAATGCTATGAAATGTGTAGATCCACGACATGAGACCCAAAAAAGTTACTGTTAGATTTGAGCCTATACAATATTTGATGCAATATATTTTTCCAAATTGTACGTCAACTTTTTTGCGGACAGGTTTTTATCTAGACCCAAACGTTCAGGCCCATACAATTCTCATTGCAATGTGCATTGGCAATTGTATCGTCAGCTTTTTTGTAAATTGTTTTTTCTCAATGAAATATCATCGAATTTCAAAAAGCTGACTTTTTGATGAAGCGTCGAATAGCTAAAAGGAAAATAAATCCGGAAAATGTCATAATTCGATTCTTTTTTTAATACTCGGCCCCTCAAGTCCTAATTCGATTTAAAAAAAAGAAATTGTTGGGATTATTGGTACACAACGTAAACCAACGTCAAATTCACAATTGATTTTCCGGAAAACCTGAAAATTGTTATTTTTACAGAGGCTAGAAAGCTATATGAGAATCATAATAGAAACAGGTAATGTTTTAATTATTCAAAAAAGTATTTTTCTCAAGACATCTTCCTTTTTACAGAACTCTCGATAAATATTTTTTTCTGAACTCTTGAGAAAAGTTCAATTTTTTATAAACAATTAAATTATTTTTACTGAATTATGGATAAATACTGTTTTTTCAATTTCCTGAAAGCTGTTAACTTAATCTATTATTGTAAATATAAATTTCCACGTTTAGGCTACACCGTACATTCACTCAGTTTCTCTTGAAAACTCTCGGTTCCAATGAAACTATTTAATATTACAACTTTTCAATTTTCCGGAAAATTTTCCAGAAATATCACGTTCTCCAAAATTTGCCGGTGTGTTTAAAACGACTTAACAATTCTTTAATCCTGAGATTATTGCTTGCTAGTTGTGACTGTTACAATCGAATTTTTATAATTGAAAAATTACTACTTTAGGATTTTCCATACGATTTTCTGATCAATCATCCTATAAACATCTGCGCATCTAAGCAGTTTCCGCAAAATAAAAAAATTATTGATTTTTACTCTTGAAAATTTCTGCTCACAAGTTGGAAAAATAAAAAAACGGATTTTCTGTGATACGGAAATCTCAAGGAATTTCCTTATCAATCGTTAACCTGGAAAGTTGAGATGCATTTATTAATTATTAATGAAAAAATAACAATTTTCCGAAAAATCAATTCTGAATTTGACGTTGGTTTACGTTGTGTACCAATAATCCCAACAATTTATCTTTTTTTTAATCGAATTGGGACTTGAGGGGCACAGTATTAAAAAAAGAATCGAATAATGACATTTTCCGGATTTATTTTCTTTTCACCGCTTCAACCAAAACGTCAGGTTTTTTTAATTCGATTCAATTTACACAAAAGCTGACGATACAATTGCCAATGCACATTGCAATGAGAATTGTATGGGCTTGAACGTTTGGGTCTTGATAAAAACGTCAGCTTTTTTGGCTTTGGTAACTAAACCATACCTTAGAAACCTGCCTGCAAAAAAGCTGACGTACAATTTGAAAAAATATATTGCATCCAATATTGTATGGGCCCAAATCAAACGGTGAACTTTTTTGGGCTTCATGTCACGGATCTGCACGTTTCATAGCATCCTACACCTAAGATCTAAAAAGCTGACATACAAGTTTCCAGACACATTATGTCACGGGTCTAAGGACTATAAGATGATCTGTTCTATTCAGAACTAATATTAAAATACTATAGTTGGTTATAAGCTTATATAACTTAATTCCATCTCGGTTGCCAGTGTGATGTCTAGATATGGCGTTTTTTTTCCATTTGAGTCACTATTGAAAAGCTCACCAATGTCATCTTTGACTAGCTTTTTATTTGGTAATTTCAATACAAATGTAAAAAATAGAAGAGCTATTATTTTCTTATTATTTTTATGACAATGGATTCTATTTTTTGATATCACCCATATCATGAACGCGATGCTTTCTTATGTGTCACTAACAGTCACTGTACAGGGTTATCATTATAAATGTCCCAGCCCTTATCATAGTTATTATTGCATCTACAAAAAAATTTTGAAACAGACGTTGTGTGGTTATAAACTAATTGTATTAAACCTAACAAAAATACAGTGGCGTGCGTAGTTTAGGGAACACAAAAATCATTCGTTTTTAAATGAGACACCCTGTAACTAGTTTAATTTACTATATTTATCCTTTAATAATTTAACAACGGTGTAAGACAGAGGTATGATATGGTATATTTTCGAAATCAGAAGAAAAAGATTTTTTCAAAAATTTAATAATATACAGAGTGTTTTATTTAAAAATACGAATTATTTTTTTGTGTTTCCTAAACTACGCACGCCACTGTACTTTTGTTAACGTTATAATAAAATTAGTTTATAACCACACAACTTTCATATCAAAAATTTTTTTGTATATGCATTAATAACTATGATAAGGGCTGGGACATTTATAATGAATAATCCTGTACATATTTAAGTCGTGTATATGCCTTTATTCAAGACTCTAGCAACTTTTTGTGTTAATATGTCTTAAACTTGCATCACAATAAAACAATTGAATTAAAATTGAATTTATCAGAAATAAAACTAAATCAAGTATTAAATCAACAATTAGACCTATAATGACCCTTTTACTGATTTTACCCTTTCTTTACGAATAGGTGGATGTGCCCTTATTTGTTTGATTTGTAATAATAATTACTACAGTACAATAACTCATCTAACTTAACTCTATATAGTTATCCAAGGACGTTACGGGTAAACTTCTATGTTGCTATTGCACATTTTTTTTAGGTAATTAGGTTTTCTAGTCATGAGCAGTACAAGTTATTACTCTTTGGATAATTAGAACTGTTAGCACATCTCAAAACGGATGTTTTGTTAAAGAAATTTCAAATAAACCATGTTAATTTTATGAAAAGCTTCCTATCTCCAAAACTTATTAGTTATTTTACTTACACCCTATGTTGTATTCTATTTGCTAAAAACTGATTGTATATTTTATTGGAAGGTTTTCAAAATTTTTGTTTTTAATTGGATTACATTTTTTAATTTTACTTTACACTGTTTATGTTCAGTTTAGTTTCAACTGTTTCGTTAAAATTTTCTTTATCGGTATTTAAATCAGTACCCTTTTATATAATTAGTTAATCTGCCTTTAAATGATAAAGCTAGATGTTTTTCAATCTTAAAAACACGTCGCATTTTTATAAAATTACTAGAGTTGAAAGATCTGGGACAGAAACGACGGCGGCGAAACTTTCTAGACCCAGGTCGGGACGTTCATGTCTGATAAACCTGGAAAAATTTGTGCAGGTCGTTTCTGAGAAAGAAAATAAACCTTTTCTTATTCCCAATTTTCCTTAAGAATAGTGTTTCCAATCATTTATTTAAACTTATTGTTATATATAGTGCTACGAAAATCGATTTTTATATTAATTATTTCTTTAGAATTTAACACTATTTTCACTTTTAACTTAACGATATGGTTTTCTTCATAAATTATTTTAGTAAAATCCGTAGTGTTTTTTTTATCGGTTTTTAAACAATTTATTTCGTTAAAACTGGAAATTTTAAACGTCGAATTAAAAATTAAAACTGGTTTTATTTTATATATTTTAATTTATTCTATAGTAATTGATATTAAGTCCTTCTAAATAAATTGTAATTAATGAAACTAATAAGTTCAGGTTTCCAATTAATTTTACGTATTTATTTAGCACTTTTACTGCTGTTTGTTAGACATTCTTGAGTTTTTTTCCGTTTAGTTTGTAACATTAATGAATATTGATAGAATCGCATTCCTATTAAATTGGCTGATTGGTTACACATTCGGGTTTCTGTTTGCATTATTGTTTTATTATTTATACACATTTACAAAAAACGTGTTAGTATATTTTGTGGGAAACTTTCGTTCGTAGTAAAATTTTTGTCTCAGTTGCAAAACTTGTTAAATTATTAGATTTCGTGTATAGTCTATTCACCTTTTATTTGCATTCGATTTGTTCACGGACTACGATATGATCATTCTGTTTGAAATACGCTTAATTTTTACTTTATTGAAATTAAGGAACATTGAAAAATGACAAAAGTTTTCTCTGATTCAAATAAAAAGTGAATAGACTGTAGAGATGAAGTGAAGTCTATTATTTTTTTAAGCCTAAATAGTCAAGATTTATCTACCTTTTTTTTAAACACGGTTTTTATCGAAAAGTAGGGGAGACCGGGGATGGTTGACTAACTTTTGACTTAAGCTCATATATCTCTGATGTTTAACTTATTAAAACATAAACAGCAGTTGATGCAGATAAAAGAACTATTCAGGTAACTAAAATACTAATTTATAACCTGTATATTTATCATTCTAATACTTATGTAGTCGATTTTGTAAATTCTGTCGCTTATCAACTTACCCCATATCCGGGGTTAGTTGACCATAAACATGGGGTAGGTTAACCTAGGCAGTACCAAGTGTAAATAAAGAGAATTAGTATAAAATAAAACATTATAATTTACTAAGTAGAAACGTTTTATTTAATTATAAACAAACTTAAACTTCTTTTTTAAGCCTTAACTTATTTATGAAAACAGAACAATCAGTCTAATATTAGAGTTTTGAAGTAAATCTCCAAACAAAATGTTATCATTTTGAAATAGAAATCACTTTGTCTAGTTTTAGTAAAGATATATCTAAAATCAGACCGTCATATCAGTCTTCTAAATCAGAAATACAATTCTTACATTCGTAAAATAGCAAACTGCTTTTTGCACATTTAGAATGAGTCCATAACTTACACGTAATGCACTGAACCCACTCTTCACCAGGTTTACTGGCTGAATAGGATTTAGTGCATTCCAGACAAATTGTGTCATCGTCGTCGCTTATATCGAAAAGATCATCGTTATTCTTAGTTTTCTTTCCCTTCCCTTTTCTTTACGTTTGCCCTTGCCGGTTTCCATGTTTTTTCCTTTTGGTTTTGGGGTAGTTTTTTTTTTCATCTTTTTAAAGTATTATTTCGTATTTGTTTCATTTTGTTTTCAAGAAGATTTTCTTTCTCAGGAGTGTCTGTATATATTGTGCTTTTACGTTTTTGTATGTTTATTCTACTTCCTAATCGTGGTGCTGCTTTCGGAAAAGGTCTAATATCTTCAGGTAAAAGAAAACTTTGATTAGATCCAGATGGAGGTGGTGTTACAAATAGGCGCGGTTCATTTTGTGGAAGTATATGTTTATTAGATTCAGATGGAGGTGGCTTTTCAAATGGACGTGCATCAATACCTGACTGATGCATGTTTTCTATTCCTGGTTCTTCTTGTACGCGTTCTTCAACAAGAATAGAAGGTGATTCGCAAACGGTATTAGATAACCTTGATGTTTCAGGCAATACAAGAGCCATCAGATTAGCAGAACCTCTACCTGAATTTGACGGAAGTTGAGATAAAGTAACCGATGAATTTGATTCAATGTCTGCATTATTTTGCGAATTTGATGGACCTACTACTGCACTACCAGTGGTTAAGGATCTAGAGTCATTTTGTGCGTCGGGTAATGGCCTATCAGTCACAAAGGCTCCATTAAATTCAGCCTCAGGAAATATATTTTCATTAAGCGGCGAAATTTCGGCGACTCTGAATCTAGACTGTATATTGTCGATTGTAGCCGCCATTGGCAGAGATGTTTTTAACAATTCCGGAATATCGTAAATTGTGATTGTTTTTCCATGGTGACTAGCTAGCCAGTTGTCGCTGGCTTTATTGAAATATTTCTTGAGAGGGCCGTAGCTTGTGACTCCAATGAGGGGGGAAATGAGAAGGAACTGTAACTCCATTGTTTTTGAAATAATCAAGCACATCCATAGATAAATGTGAGTCGTGGTTGTCCAAGAGCAGAAGAATAGGCTTTTCTTTACTGGGTTTAACGTTTTTCACAAAATGCTTTGCGTATTTTATGAAATTTTTTCTTTCGTCCACCCAGATGGGTTAGCGTCACCTTCTGAACCTACAGGACCCGCATTAAGAAAATGGTCCTTAAAGTGTGCTCTTGGAAATATAAAAAACGGGGAACCATGTTGCCGAGAGCTGAAACTGCTACTGCAATAGTCACTAAAGTGTCTTTTTCAGCCGACGTCATTTTTCCCAAGTTTTTAATACCCCGGCGAGCTATGACTCTATTAGGCACATGAACTGTTGTAAGTCCCGTCTCATCAACATTCCAAATATCACTTGGGCTTAGATTTAATCGTTCATAAACTGTTTTCAAGTTAAAAAAAAGTTACTTTTTTTTTTTTGTTGAACGACGTAGCTCTAGACAGGCTTGTAGCTTGAGGTGATCTTATTGATAACGAGGGATGACGTTTTAAAAATTACCAAGCCAATCTTCGCCAGCCATTAATTTTGTACTCCAAGATTCAGGCACAGTTTTATTATTTTTTTTGTATTGAATGCAAACTTGTCCATAGGGTTAATCCATATATCAGCAGCCGTCTTCAAATAACTTTCCAATTTATTTTCTTCTCATCGCTAAATTCCTATTTTTTTATGTACCCTGCCGTCAGGGTCAAACAGCTCTCCTGAGGTTCAGATTACTTTCTAGTTTTGTTTAAGTTAGTTACATAACGATGCAACGTTTTGTATGGAATTTCAAGCTTTGAGGGTTTATGCTATTATTATCGAAGATTACTGCGTGGCAAGCTTGTTCTAGGATATCTTTTGGTACATCACCTCTTTCAGATTTTCTTTTATACGTCCTCATTTTCTGTAAAAATACAACTGTAATTTAGTATGTGATTTTACATTTTTTACATTGATGATGCACATTAAACATTGGCTCGCACAATTCTTTAAAATAAGTATAAAATGTTATACTTATTTTAAAGGGGTTGGTTGACTAATTTGTCTACCTACCCCAAACAAAATTTGTCAACCAACCCCTGACGCCATTTTGAATTTTACCTGCGTGTTATATGCAAACTCTGGCACTAACATAGAAGCAATACTGTGTAATATAGAATAAATTTATCATATTTACATTTGGCATAACAACAACATTGTTTCTAACATATCCATAGGCACAATAACAAAAAAAGTAAGAACGAAAAAATGACTTACCGAGACTAAAAACACAACATGTGATACCACTCACTAACGTTGCGCGTCTGCGGCGGCGCACTTCGCACAAGTTAACGGGTCACGAGGACGCATCGTCGCTCGTGATTGGTTGATAGAAAACGTGATTGTGGCGAGTTATTGCTGCTTAGCTACCTGCCCCTATAACAAATCCCCGGTCTCCCCTAACTTTGGTAACTGATCACAATTTAATATTTTTGTTCTTTTGTAAAAATTATTTTGTCATTGACTGAATTTTATTTACTTTGTTTTTATTTTACTTTTATTTATATCTGAAACAGAAAAGGAAATACTAAAAACTATAACTCCGACACGTATTTCCAAAGCGAACTGACACTAAATGATTTTTTGATTTCTGTATAAACTTGAATAAATTTGAATTCAAATATTGAAAGCGTTTGTTGATTTATACCAAATTTTTTTTCTTTTGATTTGGATTTTACAACTAATAAGCAGTTTGTGTAAAGAAGGCCAAGTAGTTCCATGTACATCCGTTCATATATTTTCTTTATATTGCTATCTAGAGGATTGATCGAACTTTTAATACTTAAATAATTTGATATTTTAGTGTTTTGAGACTATATTCAAATCTTACTTATCAAATTCATTTTAGAGGATTTACTTATTCTTCGTGTTCACATACGTTCTCTTATTTCTTATTGTTTATTCTTTTGAAGATTTTGATGTTGTGGTTTTTATCATACTTCTAACATCTTTTATTTGTTTACTTGAATTAATAGTACCATATACTGACATTTTCGATACTAAATACACAACATGTGAGATCTTTTATATCCATCATATGAAATTGGAATATTCTGAACTGTTTCATTTGTTAATCTGTCTAACAAAAAAATGAAGAACATAAAACATTACACTATTTTCTCCATCGAAAAAAATGGCGACGTGGCTAATAGGAACAGGTTATTGAGATGAGATTAATGGAGATAATTGTTTGTGAAGTGAGTCATTTTGATAATAATATGGGTTTGGGTGTTCTGCTTTTTTTCGTCAACTCTATCTCCATCTTGTTTCTTCGTACCTATCTTCTTCAATCTTCCTACTATTTGTTGGTGCTTTATTTATTACTGGTCAGATTCTTCATATTGTTTTTGATGCTTTTTATGTATTCGGTGAATGTCGTTTTATTTGTTCTCACTTTTTTCTTCGCGATATCAGCAATCTGGGTGCGAGTGGGCTTTATACGAATTATAATAATCTTCATTCTGACGCTGGTAAATCAATGAATGTCGTATTCAAATTTCTGTGCATCAGTTTTGTTGATGTTTTCTTTATTCTTGAATTTGTTCTGTCACAGGTGAAGATTCAAGACCACGGTCACCATATATTTTCTTGCTCCAGTTGTTTTTTACCGTGCCTCCTGTGCCCCATAGTATTTTCTTTTGCTCTTTTCTTGCGTATAATGTAATTTTGTCTTGATTATTGAATGCATCTATTCAAAGGGATATCAATTCTTAATCAATCTTGATTAAATCTGTATATTTTGTTACAGTTTTTCTCTTGTTTGGCTCTTGTAGGTATATTTTTCAATTAATCTTGTATAACATATACATTGTAGAAAACGGAACTACGATGTAAATTGTTTGTTTAATTGTTTGGGGGGTGAAAACTTCTTTAAGATGGAAATAACTAAACGAAACTAATTTTTGTTTGTTTATCTAGCAAAATATATAAATAAAATACATGAAAGAGCGTTATATATAATTTTAGGATTACCGTACGTGTATTATAATTTTTGTTCATTTCTATCAATAATTTTTTTAATTATTTTGATTAAAAGCTAATTATTTTGCTTATGACGAATGAGTTAATTTAGATGCAACTTTTCTAGAATTTTTGTTTTCAGTGGTAACAAGTGATCAAAAATTTTATTTTATATAATTAAGTATTGAATTTATTGAAAACTGGAAATAAAATTCTAAAATAAGGATTCGTTTTGGTCTTTTGTGCTTACCCTCTAATTTTAACTTAAACTTTTGTAATGCTGTTTTTGCATCTACCTATTTGAAAATCTAAAACAATTTTGTGTAGAAAATTATGAGTAATATTGTACATTCCCTTTTATTAACCAATTAAATTTTTGAATTAACATCATTTGTGAATGAATTCTTGAATTTTCGTCTTTCTCATGAGAAAATAATTTCCCACAATTCAAAGAATAGGGTGTGTTTGTTTAATTAACTAAATGACAACTGATCTGTATTTTTCAATTTAGGGAGAACTTTTTAACGATTTTAATGCAAAATTTATCATAATTGCTCAAAGTTAGTGCTGGGTGAAAAGGAAACGCTCTCTAATCTGGAGGTCCAATAAAACACCTTCCTTTATTTTAGTGTTACTAAAATGAGAAAATTTCTTTTTGAAAATCCAGTAGTTACTGCAAACTGTTTCCGATTTTAGTGTACGAGAAATGCAAGTAAAAATTTTCCTGCTCGACTGAAGAATCCTAAACGACATTTTCTGAATTACATCAAATCTTTCTTGCAGACGTCAGTTTCCTATGATTCAGCAGAAGCTTGGTAAGTAGAGCGACAACGGAAAGTTTGTAAATTTTAATTATGGTAACTGGTTTCATTAAGGATTCGATGGATGTTTTCGTAAGTCTTCCATATCCGACACTAAAACATTCCCACATGAGTCTGACGGATAGTACAGCGAATCTCTGACGAGATCACTCAATTCCAACGAAGTGAGATTGCCAATGAAGTAAGTCAAATGGACATTCTTCACCATGATGGCTCAAAGTATGTGAAATTATATTTGGAGTCTATAGGTTTGTGAGGAACTGATTTTTTGTTAAGAACCCAACGGTAGAAATCATAACGTAACCAAAGTAACAACGTTTGAAATAGCAGTGAAGTTTGTGCCAAACCATTGCCACACCAAATAGTGTTGATCACGCATACCTTTGAGCTAACAAGCAGTAGTGCAGCAATCTTGGATCCCAATACAACTTGGCAGAGTAAAATTTAGAAGCAGTTTCAAGAAAGGTAAAGGAATTTTCGTTGCATTTTTAATGTGACTTCCCATCAAGAACAATAGAAAATTCAATAGCCTATACAGGTCCTCCTCTTCCTTGATGGATTAGGCGTTGTCTGTTCGGCTTACCATATACATCATTTTTTGTAAATTTCGAGAGACGGTTTCTGGAATGCGTACCCTTTATTGTTTTTAGACAATCAGGTTTCTGAAAAATCAGATAAAGCTATAGACATATCAGAAAAACTAAAGGTCGCCAGCGAAAGTTAGTTAAATCGAATAGTTTATCTGGACAGTTAGCGAAAATTTTGGTCCAGTGATTGAAAAATGAGGGTATTTTTTGATGATTTTTAATTCAGATTATTGAACTATTTTTTTCACTACAATTGATTACAAAATATGAAGGTTTTGGAAATAATTGCCTTAAAATGAACAGGCAGTATTGTAAAATGGTCAATGAAAGTAAAAAGTCATGGAAATGTTGCCAGCATTTGCAGTCAAAATTATTAGCATTTACTTTTATGTTTGTGGGTACTTGGATGTGGATGAATAAGACTAGAAGCTGGATATGTAGAAAGTAAGTGAAGAAAACGTCTATAATTTTTAATATTTGTTTATCAATTTTAAAACTTTCTAACTCTCCAGAAATAATTTAAATACAAAAATAATTGTTTGTCTTATGAAATCAATTTCACCGTGGTTGATGCTAGGGGGCCGATGGATAACACCTATCGGAAAAATTTCGAACGTAAGCTGTTTCCTTTAATATTTACAAAATCAATTTTAACTTATTATATTTTTTTGTATGTATGTACCAAATTACAATTATTTATTCAACCTGAATTTTACGTCATTCATATTTTTTTTACTAGCATTTAAATTAGTTGGTAACGGTCGATTGTCACACAAAGGAAATTCAAAAATTTATTTATTTAAAAATTTTCTTTATTGCGACGATTTCTCGTAAATAAAAAGTTTTCTAAGTAGGTGTTAATAAAATTGTTGTTGTTTATGTTCTTATAAGATAAAAGCAAATAAATATTCTGGGGCAATTTTCCTACGACGATGCTATTAGAATAAGAAATCGAAATAATTCAATTTGACACCCGGAAATTAGCATCTCCCGGTTCCTTTGTATTTTGCTTCTGCCTTTCTTTGTTATGAATTTCTTTAAATTAATTCTTGAAAAAGTTAACAAAAGGTTCTACCTTTAAAATTCTTTTAGCTTTATTAAAGACGCTTTCCTTCGGAATAAAGGGACACAAATTTGATGCATTAAAGCGTGCCGGAAAATATGGAAAATGTTACTACTAATGCATAACTTCATAATTTATTATACATGACAGTGTTTGTGATAATTGTAAGATGTGTTTGTCTTGGCGTTACTAACAATAGAAGTAATATAAACAGAACAACCCCTACCATGAAACACCTGTCGATGAACCATACCATCTCGCCGATACACACAAGTAGATCATTATCAAATTATCCTTAACCAATCAAATCAAATTAAAATTATGCTGCATCATAAATTATAATGTATTCATATAGGTTCAGGGGCAACATGTGTCTAACGAGCAGTCTTCGCCCTTGCATTGTTTAGCCGAATCCTACATCAACTTCTGATCGATATCTTTACTGCTTTTTTTTCTATTTTCTGTATGTTAAGACCTTATCGCTGAAATAATTATTAGTACTAGTAAAAACGCGTGTAGAGCCTTAAGTGAAGAATTGAACAATAATAATCGATGATGTACCATCGAGGTGCACCGGTGAGCGTTTACAGTAAATCTTCGATTAGTTTGATTAGGGTAATCAACGCGCCCTGAAGTCCTCTTCTTGATGATGCATTCTCGATATAATTGAGCATTCCTTCACGCGTTTCGTCGCTTCCTCGAGTTGTACTCACCCCGGTGAAACAATACCACGTTCTTTGTCGTTATTGAAGAAGCGCATCAATGGTTTATTAACACGTAATTAAGTTTAAGTCGTAACGTAAAAATAGATCGTTATTAATAATTAACATTGTGGACGAGCTTATTTTAACCTTAGAAGGGCAAATTGTCTTAGCGCGAAAAGTGCACATACGCGGCGTTCTTTCGCATTTCCTAAGAAAGAATGGCATAAATCACGGGTGCGGACATTAATTAGGCTGGAGACACAACATAATATGTAGATGCACGCTCAGATTAATGTTATAGAGCCGGATTATTATTTAACATTTTTCCTATCATTGTACGCAACTCGTTCTCAACTTTCTATACAAGGTAGCCGTTTTAATATGACGTATGTATTGTACACACGATGGTTATCTGCCCACGTTGGTTATAACCATTACGAGTTTCAGGCCCAATGACTTATTACAGATGAAGTCGATGTCAATATAACGCAATTTACCGACTTATCTACGCATACGCTCATTTATACGTGGATGGTTATCATCTCTTGTCTATGCAAAAAGATAACGGTCGAAACAGGAGGAAATCTGAATAAATTGCTTCTACTCAGACACGATAACGGTCGTTAAAATAGATCCTTCAGCTATTACATTTCAATGTGAATTTTGAGAAATCAACATACGCCTCTTATATTTTCTTTTGCTTCCTACGTGCCTTTATACTCACTTTAAAAATATTTTAACCGGTACAAATTTTTTGTTAGTCGTTTCTTATCCTTTCTGTTTATTATTCAGTATTTAGTTCTTAATTTCTTTGCGTATATGGTTACAAATATTTATAGTAATTGTTGTAATGTAAGTGCTTTAAAAGTATCGATGACCCATATGGAATCAACAACTCAAATTTACTTCTTGACAGTTCTTATTAGAGTTCTCGCTTCCTTTTAAAGAGTATAAGGATTCTTTTATGTTTACAAAAAGAGTTCCGGCGTTAAAGAACCAAAATACAAAATAATAAAATTCTAATGCGAAAAAATACTTTCCAGACTTGTTATCTGAACTCTTGAGAATTTTCAAAATAAAGTTTTGTTCAAGGAGAAAGATTAAGATCTCTTTGACCCTTATAAAGGTATAAGTGGACCTCAGAACTCTTGAGAACTCTCTCAGGATTTAAAGCATTGCTCCAATCTTCGAATCAGATGTAAACGATTTGTCAGATTTGCGACCAGCTACTTTCAAAAAAGTTCGCTGGGTTCCGAAGACACTTTTGGAATATTGCAAGAATTCTAAGGTTGAGAAGACGTACAGCTATTTTTCGAAGTCTTGAAATACCAAATGTAGGTATAATACAATCTTGGAAGACGAAATGCTTAGATTGCTGCACAGGTATTTGTTTTTTGGATAGTTTTCTTTGGACAGTATGATTCTTACATTTTTAAAGATTAAAACTTTGCTTAGATCGAGGGTGTGTGGTCGTAGTATTGGTTAGAAGGACCACATCCAAGAATAGCACATTTTTAACCTATTTGCATCGAAGGATAAGGCATAAGCTTGTAGGACCAAACGCCTGGATGGAATTGGCTTCTTCAAGTTAAAAGGATCAACCGATCTTTTTTGAATGATCGAAATATTTACAGCACATTTAAGATCAATCGTTTATTGATTACTCAAGCTGATAGGAGTAGATTTTGTTCTAATATTATGTTTTTCGATCAAAATTTTTCTGCTTTTTATGTTTGTCAAAACCCAATTAACGCTTTTCGTACGGATACCTGCAGTACATACTAGATATTGCAAAAGATTGGTATGTTTATTAATTTTGTTCATTTCATATGTTTTTCAAATATTTACATTATTAAACTGTTCTTCATGTACAAAATTGTATTGTTTATTAATGTTTTCAAGAATTTAGTGTTTCTGATTAGAATTGTTTTTGAGTTATCAATTTGAACAATTCTATTGAAATACGTTCATGGTCTACACTGTTCAAGTGTGTTTTTATGAAATTAGGTGTTTAATTTCAACGTTTACTTCGTTTTTAGGATTGTTGGTAATTAGAGTTGAATATTTTCGCAAGAATTCCTTAAGGTGGAGGGATGAAAATAAAAAACCGCTATCCTTGATTCAATTCGGTATTTTCTAACTTTTTATAAAATGTGATAAATCAAAGTCTGTACATATAAAAGGTCAGTTGTAATTTTTTTTAAATTACTGTGTTTTTTATTAAGTGTATTTGATTCAAATACTGAAAATTGGCGCCAAAACAAGTTGTCTATATCGTGACGTCAATTCTCGTATATCTCGTATAATATGGATTGTTTAATTTGTTTGTATGCTATTGTTTTTTTCAAGTAATAAATGAGTGGTGCTTTACATAAACAAACCACCATTTATATTTGACATATACGAGTATTGACGTCACGACCAATCGCAATTATTTTAAATATTTTTAAAATAAAAATTTTTAATACTGAACACATTATATATTTTTTTTGTGATTGCTGGGGTTTTCTTTTATGTTTTAACTTAACAATAAACCTCAATTTTCATAAATATAAATTTTATGAAAACACACAATTTGCCGACGTTTCGCTCGAATCAATGCGAGCTTTATCAAGGCTTTTTGACGAAATTTCGGCAAATTTAAACTATGGTAGTCGTTTTTTATTTTCATCCCTTCAACTTAAGGAATCTGTGCGAGGATATTCAATTAGTGTTTTGGGATTGGGTTAGTAACATTCATTAGATTTTACTACTACTCTGTAAAATTTACAGTAAAAATGTATGTTGATAGGTAACTGAATATGTTGATGTTCCATTTATCGAACAAGGTATGTTGCAAATGTGTTTGTTAAAATTCTTATTCTATTCTATTATTACTATTTTATGGATTTTTATTTGTTGAATCATCTCTGATCATATTTCCTCGATTTTGTCAATTTTTGATCTTCTGAAGGCTGTTTTGATTGCTATTTGTTTTTATTTTATTGTTTTCGAACCTCTTATCATAAAGTTTTATTCCACTATTAGTTCAATAACTGATTTGTGTATCTTTCTCCTGTTTGTCGGGTTCGATCATTTCTTCTTCTCTCAGGTTTTTCGATTATTGAATTTAATTCATTTTCCAAAATTTGTCTTTGTTTTTTTAATGTCTTATTTGTTGGATACTTTGAATCTTTCTTTTTAAATCTAAATTTTGTTATTTTGGTGCTGTTGAACTAGAAATATTTCGTGAATTTTGGCTACAAATATATTGAATAAAGGTGGAGAATTAAGTTACCTCTGAGGAAGTTTCCCGTTGAGTTTTTTCGCTCAGATTGACTGTTTTCATAAAAATGATGAAAAAATAAAACTATGCATAACATCATTTATTACTGAGTTGCATTAGAAAATCAGAAAAAAGTAAGAGGATGCTGTGTTTTGAAAGTAACAACAACTAATGTTAAAAATTAGGACAAAACTTATAATAGAAACTGAAAAATATTGAGTACGCCACTGATAGAAGTGTTCCTTGCCCAATTTTAACTAAAATGATTCTCTGAAGTTTTTTTCATATAGGGCTTCCTTTTTTGAGATATTGCGCTTTAAAGTTGTCATGATATGATCAAGTTCTCTATAAACTTACCATTATCATATCTAGTGTAAAGCACAGTATTATCATGGATTCCAAAAACGATCCAATGAATTATTTGATTATTTGTAATCCTAACAGCTGGAGGTGTTTTTCCGCGAGTTGCGTTAATTACCTTTCCAATAACGAATTCATCATGCCGTTTAAATACAACAACGAAGAATATTCCGATATGGTGTTTATTTATGGACTAGTAACCAAACCCATTTGAAAATGGGCCTAATCAAGACAAACCTGAAATTAAAAACGTGAGGTCACTGCTCCATGTCAGAGGTCAAAAGTCAGGTCAACTTAGGACCCCACCTAAGATCAGCGCCTGGACCTCCTGAACAATTTGACGTATCGATCTCCAAAATCGGTTCAGCCGTTTCGGAGGAGAAGACGAACATACAGACAGATAAACCGGGCCACGATTTTATGTGTATAGATTTTGTAATGGAAACTCCAGGGAGGCTGAGCGTGAGTACAGTATCCGATTTCCAGAGCGACGGGCGCTTGAACGTCGCACTATACAGCCTTTTCTTGCTTCAGAGGAAACTGGTACGTTCGACAAATTTTCAGAAAGGAAGCTGCTCGAAGGAACAATGACGTAGATGTAGTTATACAGCCGTTTTTTTTTCTTCATAGAAACTGGTACATTCGATAAGTTTTCAGAAAAGTAAGCTGCTCGAAGGCACGTAGATGTAGTAATGGCAGTGGAAGAAAATCCGAGGATAAGTAATCGTTAAATTGCTGCCGCTACGGGGCAAAGGAAGTCCAACATCTCTACAACGCTTCATGAGCAAGATCTTTACCCATACCATGTACAAAAAGTGCAGAACTTTCTTTCGGGAGACTTGTCTCAAAGGGTTCAACTCTGTGAATGGCTCAACGAAAATTTTAGAATCGTCCCTACTATGCTTTTTTGCGATGAGGCCACTTTTACTCGGGATGTGATAAACAATTTACATAATGAACTTGTTTGGCCGGACGAGAATCCACATGAAGGGTCACAAACTCACTTCCAACACCGTTTTTCAGTTAATGTCTGGACTGGAAAAATTGACGTCCCCATTCTACTACTAAATCAAATGTACTTCGTTCACAATGGTCGCCCAGCATATTTCGGGAGATGCGTAACTCATTATTTAAATCAAACTTTTGAAAATCGATTGATCTCCAGATTTTAATCCATTGTATATTTACTTTTGGAGTCATTCGTAAACTCTGGTTTATGAGCAAGGGAAGCCAGCTGCAAGATAAGAACTTATTGGAAGGATAGAACAGTAATTTGTCCAAATCAGGACTAATCTGGAAAATTATAATTGGGAGGGGCAACTTAATCGAAGAATTGAAATGTGCATAGCTGTTGGTGGGGGGCACCTAAAAAACATAAGCCAGTAGGGTTGACAACTATAAAGCGCAATATCTCCCTATATGAAAAAACTTCAAATGATCATTTTAGCTTAGAAGAAGTTTGGACCAATTCTGGTTGGACACCCTGTATAAAGTTGTAATATCCTGGGGGTTTCTTCTAGTTGTATTGAATTTTGTTGTTATCCTTTACCTTGGAATTAATTGAATTAGAGAAGTTCATTTTCTAAAAATATTTTATTTTCATATTCTGTTATGCACTAAGGTTCATTTAGAATGTTAATAATAACAACACAAATAACAATAACAACGTTTTAATTAAATCAGTCAAGCTAAAATGACACTTTCCTTAAACGTTTATTTAACAATGTCTTCCATGTTATTAATTACCTACATTAAATTTTTTTTCTAACTGATTTTCACAATAATCATTACATGCATTTTTAATTTCATATGGTAAGTACTACACTCCGTAAATCCCCGACTTAGTGCCTCCTTTACGTGATACAAAAGAAGAAAGTTAAACGATTACACAACATTAGATTTGTATTTTTTATCGTTTTCAAATCACCACCTTCAAAGTGGAAGCAAACGATCGGTTCTTGTAGTATAGTGTTTCAAGAACAGGTGCCGATAAAATCTCTTTTTATAGGCGGCACTTTAAAAGTCACCCCGAATTCTCTTCTCTGATCAAATTCAATTAAGCAAACACATTGATTACGATAAGACAAACACGCGTATCGCCTTAAATTATTTTTTGTTGTATTTCACATTCTTACATAGATACCGGCACATTTGTGTGACGACTATTGAGGAATGAACCCTAAAGCTTTTTCATATAAACGATCCTTTTTAGAATTTTATAAGACTGTGTTCTTAAAATTATATTAAAAATCCATCGGTTTACAGTGTCCGGCGAAGTGACAGCATATAGAGGAAACCATCCCTGTTCCCCTCAATAAACCCCCTCTGCTCGCTAAAAAACTCGATCAATACATAAAAATTTCATATTGAAAATGATTGAGGGCGGTGGCTCTACCTTCCCTCGCTCCTTATATCGCTTCCTTATACGGAGTACATTAAACGATATACGTAGATTTTTATATTTAAATTAGGGGTGTTTTGGAAAAAATCCGATATCTCGCCGATTCGGACTTTAAATTGTAATATCTGCTTGACGGCGGTAATTTTCTTTGTACCGGTGGACGCTGTAAGCGAGTAGGTAAGAGAATAAGGGTATTAATTAATCTTTCGCCTAAAATCCGCGCAAAAGCTTTAGCGGACAGTGGACAATATATCTTATGTCTAGAAGCGCTAGACTGCTGTCCAGAAACAATAGACCAGCCATTAGGCAAATGAACGTGTCTGGCCGATAGTAAACCAAAGAACTTCTGCACTTCCATCGAGTAGAACGTCGAACACGCTTCTTCTGGCCACGCGAGCTTACCTATATACAGTGTAACAAAAGTAAACGACTTTTTTTTTGTTTCTTTTTTTAAGCAGTTTTTTTTTCTTACCGCGAAGCACCTGTGTATCTTGGCTGAAATTTTAAATCGGTCACGGTTTTTGTTTGTTTGATGTTGGTAAGCGGCGCGAGTTAGCGGCCGATAGTAATCAGCGCTGTATAAGGAGGGCCCAAATGGCCGTGTGCGTGTGTTCCAGTATTCATATAACGAGTAATCCGCATGAGAATATGTGTAGTTAGCAAGACTTTAACAGTTTATATATAACATTCGTAATACGAAACTCTTTGAATACAATGCAACTGGTTAGGCGTTATTAAATTTGTTTTCTTCGCCAACAGTTCCATGCACTTACCATGTTCGGCAAGTTTTGATCTTCAAATGTTTGTTTATTAGGAGCGCATTACAACAAAAGCTTGTTAAAATTCCATTCTAATGTAATGTGATTGCGTTTTTGTAAGCAATGGGGAAATGACACGTGTTGCCGTAAACGCATTTTCATTATCCTTCGAAAATGGGCGCTTCGGCGCACAAAAGGATCAGTTTCTTTAATATTCAAGAATTTTAATTGTAAATTTTTATGGTAATTAATTCTATTGTCCACCGGAACGTCTACAAAAACTTATTATGGCAGACGAAAATCCATGTAATCAATTGTAGAAACTGCAATCAAACGCATACTGGACAAACAAAAAAAAATACTTAAATACTACAAAAGCAACATGAGGTGTGTATGCCAAATTATATTACTATTTCTAATTATAGGCAACGTTTTTTCTTTTAAGTTTGATTTTTTCAGGTCTTAATTACATTGTAGTTTGAGTGTTTTCATTAACATTGAGTATGAGACTAACTGCTATAGTTCATCCCAAATTAACTGTGTATGATTCATCGCGATCGCAACAATTTGATGAATTAAGATTTGGAAAATGACTTACATAAAATAATTGCTGTTTTCTACAAGACTATTGAAACAACACTTGAGGTTGAATAATTATAATTTATGTCATGCAGTGTACAAGACATATATATATATATATTATATTTGTATAAAAAAATTTAAAAAGTGTAATAATGTGGGTAAACTATTATGATTATACATATTTTATCTACACTTTCTCCTTAGAATTGTCCGCATGTAGAAAAGTCAAAAACCAGCAATATTGAAAAAAATAGAAAACTTATTGACTAGGGAATCTTTACAACCAATAATGGCAATAAAGATTTCGAAAAGGATTTAGCTGCGGCACCGCTTTAAGTTGCATAATCGAAGCATCTGACAGTCAATGCTTGTTGGATTTTTCCAAGACATTTGAAACCTTAAATCTAAATGGCTTTCAGCTAGCAATATTAAAACATATTAGGTTAAAGGAAAATGGGATGCGAGCCACTGACCTACCACAAACTCAGTTTTAGAACTGTTGGATTTGTGAACATTGTTGCTGAAGCTATTACTAAGTTTCAGGTCATCAGGTAAAGGTCTAAACGCATTGAAGCTATTTACTAATCCATCAAAACTGAATGGTTAATCTTTGACTAAAAAAACTTTTTTTGGTGGATGGAATTCACACCATACCTCCTTGAGGTACTAAGGACAGATAATTTAAAATCTTACCTTCACTAATGAAAGAAAGAAAGTAAATCTAATTTTGTGGTAGAAAAATCACTTTGAGGGAACAGCCACAAGTGAATTGTGTGGAATTGAATTGAAAATAATCAGAATTATTTTATTCCAGGAAGTTAAAAAAGCTGGAAAGAATTAGAAGGACATTGATTACAGTTATAGCCAAAGCATAGAAGAGCAAGAAAACTAGTAAAAAAACAAGCGTTTCGCTTTATCCTGACATCAACAAACATATAAGATTGTATAGAAGGTGGGCCTCTAAAAAATTTTTCTCGAAAAAGTGAAAAGAAGAAAATTGAATATTTTTGTAAGTATTCGGATTATATCCAACATCTAATCAGATCTGCCGTATTATAAATAACACGCCAAGTTTCATAAGGGTTAGACTATTGGTTTTTAGATATCATGTTTACATACGGCCTGACAGGTTTTTTTTGCTTCATTATAACGTATTAACGTGTTTTCGCTTCATTCAAAAAAAGTGGAAGGGATCTTAAAATTTTTGGTTTGGAAACTGTCGTGTAACCCTTCATGTTATTAATAGGATGTGAAGTAATCAGTATTATACTGAGTAGGTCATAGATATGACAAAAGAAAAATTTTGAGCTTCTAGAAAATGTGAAGACATGGAGCAATGTGTTAGGGAAATGAAATCGAAATCAGAAGTACATAGAAAATGAGATATACGCCTAGGAAGTATGAAATATAGGTCTTTCGCAGAAGATATAAATGATTTCTGAGAAAAGCAGATCAAAGTAAAGGAAAGTGGGGAGAGACTGTCTTCGGCAGTGGTGAGGAATGAGGACAGTAATAAACACTTCAACATGGAATGTTCTTGCCATCTATTGTTAGTCTGTCAGGTTGTGAATATTTCACCAGTTGATAGTGGTCGGTTTACAAAAACCTGGATAGAAGCTAGTGTATTCAGCTGTATGTGAAACTAAAGTGCTGAAAAGCTGAGAAGGGATCATAACACAACCCTATAAAGTTGTTGATAGTGGAAAGCTGAACACTATAATTAGTACTTGAACACAGTGAAAAGTAGTAGTAACAGTTTAATGATTATTGCTTGATTCTATAGTCGTATGTGGTTATGTTTCTAATGATTTTTATATTTTTGATTATTTTTCAGGCTTGTAATGACAGTACTAAATACATTGTTATATAATCTAGTTTAGAGAGTTTGAGTCAAATAAATAGTTTTAAATAAATAGCTATGCTCACATCTCAACATAAAACAGATTGAGGTCAACATTAGCACGGGAGGTTTGTCGCAATATGTATCATATGTTACATGCAGATCAAAGTCTAGCCTCCCCCTTTAACTTTTATCCATTAACTTTAAAAGCTCTAAATTAACATATGTACAATAAAAATTGAGTTCTTTTATATGCAGCTATTAATGTGACAGTTTGGTATCATTTGAGTGTGTTTGATAACTGGGCATCTTAGTTCAGTAGGCTGAGTGGGCCTCAAATGAAAGTCAGCTTGGCCTTAGACATAGGTTGCGGGAAGCAAAGTGTACAATTGACGGCTAGGGCTGGCAATGTTGTAGTGCTTTAAGAGTTGTTTGGCTAGCAAATTTAAATAAGAGCTGCCTTGTTCATATTCCTGATGGCAACATTAAAATCTATATAACGGTCACATTTAAGATAGCTGTTTGATAAGTATATAAACAATAAAAAATGCTCAAATGCATTTGAGTTTACTATATTCTACTTTTATCTATGCAAGAGAATTGATAGAGTAGTTGAAGTTTGTTGAGGTTTTTGATAGTTAAATTGTGTTTTCATTTAGTGAAAGTCTGCTTTATATTGCCAGCTTCTATTCACCAATGGACGCAGAGATGAGTGAAATATTGTTAAAATTGATGGAATTTAGCGCCAGAGAAAATTAATGACGTCTTTCATTTTATATTGAATTTTAATATTTTATGAGTGCTGAGTTAGATCCTGATTTAGCACACAATGACAGAGTATAAGTAGACAGAGTAGAATAAAGTATTTAAATATGTTTACAGGTATAAACTTAAATTTACATAGTTTGACAGATGATCCTGATGAGATTAATGAGTTTTGTGAATAGATATTAGCTGAATAGAAGGAAAAGAACCCATCATTTGGCCAACATGCTTTTTCTGATTGTTTCACATTTTTCAATGAGAAGCCACAAAGTAAAACAGAGGCACTTTGGTCAAAACATCATCCTCACTATTTGATGTTGATTATAACCAAAATTCCTAAAATGTGAATTGTTTGGTGGATTAAATGTGGGATACTACGGTCCGGTATTTTCTGAAGAAATCTTGACTTGGGGAAATTGATCATCCTGTTGAAAGATAATATCCTAAAAAAATAATGATAAATTGAGAATTAACCCATGTTGATAGCTAGTTACTCTATGGAATTCTGGATTTTCTTGAGCGATTTCTTGTATTCTTGGAAATATTTGCCTTTCTAATAATTGGAGATAAATTTCCCCAGTCAAATTTCCTTCAGAAAATACGGACCAATGATATGTCCCCCATTATCCCACACCAAACATTCACCTTTTGAGGGTACTGAGTGCTAGTAACCTTAAACTGATGAGGATTAGTGTTCGACCAGTACCTCACATTTTGCCTGTTAACTTCTCCATTTAGAAAAAATGTACATTCATCAGAAAAACATATGCGGCCCAAATAATCAGGTTCTTCTCTTATGTTATTTATTATCTGTTCGCAAAACTCATTCGTCTGTCAGGATCATCTTCATTAATTTCATGTACAAATTTAAGTTTGTACGCATGAAACTTGTTTTTTTAAATACTTTTAACTGTACTCTTACAACTACCTTGCTTGCTCCGCAATAAAATTTGTGGTAGCAGTGGGATTTTCAACAGCACTCGCCAAAATATTCAATTCAATTCTTCGGAAATAGAAGGACGACCTGAACGTTTTTTATGCGAAACGCTACCAGATTCCATGAATTTTGACAATAGTTTCCTGTAATATCTGCGATCGATTTGACGGTCAGGAAACCTAGCATTATACAAGCGGACTGCCTGATGAAAATTTCGATTTGCTTCTCCGAAGATTATAATGGCTTCAACTTTTTCTATTAATTCTCTTTGCATAGTTAAGAATTCTAATAACAAGATACGAATGATACTTGTTTGACGTTTTAAACTACGTTTAAATATGTACTTATCAAACTAAGCTGTCTTAAATATTGACCGTTCATATGGTTACCAATGTTGCCATGGATATGGAATAGGAGCAAGCCTGCTTATTTAATTTACTAAGCCGAAAACTCTTTAAAGTTTTCTTGTTGCCAGCTAGCGATAAGTTGATTATTTTGCTTTTAAACCCCATAGCTGTATGCAAATTTAAATAAGCTTTCGTTTGAGACCCCACTCAACCCCTACTATAATTTAAGATTTTTGAGGTTATGAAACCTACTCAAACAATTTTGAGCTGTCACATTTGTAATGAGTACCATATGAAAGAACTCAATTTTTGTGTACACTGTGTTAATTTGAGCTTTTAAATTCAAATGGACAAAAGTTAAGGGGGGCTGACTTTTCGTCCTCACTGTACATAATAAACATGTATTACATGTTGCGATAATTCCATTTTTGTGTTGAATAATATAATTTTATATTGAATGTGAGCATGAAACTTTATTTGTTAAAAATTCTTTGGTTGATAAAATCTCTAAGGCTTGGATTCTTAATAACAATAATGTGGTTTAAGATTTAACAATATTTTAATTTATAGAAAAATAATCAAAGTATAAATAATATATCCAATAGTTACTTACGACTCGAATTAATAATCGTTAAAATCTTAATTTTTAATAAAATTAATAACTAATTAAAAACGAAAACTATTCGACGCGTACGTGCGACCTCTTACAGATATCGGCAAATGATCTGTCGAACCTGGACTGCTTTCTCAACTTTTCCTTATTGTTCCATTTTGGTTATAATTGTTTAAGCTTCCTTCATCAATAACTTTATGGGTTTATTGTTATGAATACTACTTCTAAGCTTTTTCAACACTTTGCGGGCTTTATCAACAATGCGCAGCTTTATCCGGTTTTTATTAAACCGTTTAATAACTGGGTTAATTAATTACAACCACAACAGTTCTTTTAATGATTGGCAAAGAACATTCCGTATTAATTGTTTATTGCACGTCCATCATTTTCTACTGCCCGAGAGCGTCTCTTTCCCCACTTTCACTTCACTTGATCACGTACGCATAAGAATCGACATATCTTCTTAACAAAGAAGATATATCTATATTTCTTACTTCTAGACATTATATCTCTATTTACATATATACATTACAATTATGACATCATACAGTCACTGCAATGTGTATAAGTACTTGGTTCGTATTATATTCAATAAACAGTTACATATAATACAACTTTTAAGTTTTAATTTATTGTAATTAATAGTGTTACCTTTGCTGGTTATAATCTTTATAACGAGGACACTCGTAACAGACTCTGGTAAAAATCGTATACAGGGTGTCCCTTCGTAGAGCTTAAGCATGGGGGCCTCTGCTATTTGAAGAAATACGAGGTTGGTTTAATTGTGGCAAAATTGCGTATTGTGGCGCTTAGTAAAAAGCCTCTTTGAAATTTAAAAAATTCCGATTACATCCAGACATATCGTTTTCATTTTTTTCTGCGCTTATTTGATAAGATAAATGCAAACAATTAACAATTTGTCATTGTTACTTATTACGCTCTACATTATGGTTTATTAAATTTGAAATACGACTGGTTCGTCTTTTGGCAGACATCATCAACTTGATTTTTTTATATGGGCGCCATCTAGAATTGTCACATTTTTGAATTCACATTTTTATTTTAATTACGATTATGTATCATAATTATACTAAGGTTTCGCCTTATAGTTTAGTGAAAAATAACGAAAAATTGTTTTTTTGCAAATAGTGTCTTGGACATGACATTTTTATTTAAAAAATAAACATGTAGAAAAATCATCACCACTTTAAGGACTAAAATAAGAAGAAGGCATATTTTATGGTCAATCCAAAATCAAAGAAAGCGAATATCTCTATGCTTGGAAGTCTTTTATAATTTTCTTAATTTGTTTGTTATTTTCAATTTAGTTTCCGCTGTGTTGTTAATTTAAAATACGAATTCAAAATGTGGCACTTTGAGATGGCGCTCACGAGAAAAAATAAATATCTTGATGACTACCAAAAAGACGAAACGTTGTATTTAGAATTTAATAACACATAATGATATTTCCGGAATTTCTTAAATTTCAAAGAAGCATTTACTGAGTGCCACAATAAGCAACTTTTCCCCTAATTTAACCAACGTATCTCTTCAAATAACGAAAATCCCTATACTTGAGCTCTACTAACGGACACCAGGTTTTGCATATGCGGATATACTTTTTTTGCACCAGCGCACTCACTATAAGCGGACTCAGGCTTAATCCTTAAAGTACGTTCTAAAAGTGCTTACCACAACAAGAAATGTGTAACATGGCAAATCCAAATGGTCAGAATTAAAAAAAAATACATTTACGAGGATGTATTGATATCTAGTTAGCCTAGACCAGTTCCTTGCATAAACAAAATATTGCGTTACCATAGCAACGAACAATAACTTATTAGAAGTGTCAGTGTAAAGTTTGACGTCAAAAAGTAAACCAGAGTCACGCAATAAATTAAATGAAAAAGATGTCCACCGAAATTGTGAAAATCGAAAAATTGGAGTATCGAGCCATCATCAAGTACCTGTATTTAAAAGGGTTAAGAGGTAAGCAGATTTACGAAGATATGCTTAATACCCTTGGTGATCAATGTCCTTTGTATGCGACCGTCAAAAATTGGAATGCAAGCTTCAAAAGAGGTAAATTTTCCATTGAAGATGATGACCGATCGGGAAGGCCAGTTTCTGTGTCAGTCCCCGAAAATATCGATGCAGTTCATGACATGATTTTATCAGACCGTCGAATTGGGCTAAAACGGATATCTGAAGCACTGAATATTTCATACGAACGCGTTCATCATATGGTTCACGTCAATTTGGACATGAGAAAAATTGCTGCAAAATGGATCCCCAAATGTTTGAATGTTGACCAAAAGCGTGCAAGGGTAGAAGCATCGCTTCGATCTGTGCTCGATTTGAAAACGATGTAGACTTCTTAAACCGAATTGTTACTGTGGATGAGACTTGGGTACATTTCTACGATCCAGAAACAAAGCAACAATCGATGGAATGGCGACACTCTGGTTCTCCAAGACCTAAGAAGTTTCGTGTCCAAAAATCTGCTGGAAAAGTTCTTGCTTCAGTTTTTTGGGATTGCCATCATGATTGATTTTTTGGATAAGGGTAGAACAATAACTGGAGATTACTATTCGACATTACTGACCACTCTACGGGAAAATATTAAAGAGAAAGACGCGGAAAGCTATCCAAAGGTGTTTTGTTTTTGCAGGACAACGCCCCTGCACACAAATCTCATGTTGCCATGCAAAAAATTCGTGATTTAGGGTTTGAATTACTAGAACACCCCCTTATTCACCCGATTTGGCTCCGTCCGACTATCACCTCTTTCCTCAACTGAAAAAAGTTTAAAAGGTCGTACATTTTCTTCCAACAAGGAGGTAATAGAAGCTGTGGAGGTCTGGTTTGCAGAGCAAGAAGAAACATTTTTTGAAAGGTCTAGAGACGTTGCAGGTCTCGCTGTAATAAATGTATCCAATTAAGAGGAGAATATGTTGAGTAATAAAATATTTTGACATTGAAATTTTGTTTGGTTCTATAGTAGGCTAAGAATTTTTCAATATATCCTCGTACAACGCAATAGCTACAAGATAATAGCCGCGTCGGACTTATTTAAGCGGATTTGCTTAAGTGTCATTATATTGCTATGCTAAATCGCTCCTTTTGTTTGAAATTTAGATTGAGTATGATTATAATTTTGTTTCTACCAACTACTATCAACCACTGCTTTAGAAAAAGCAAACACGTTCCCAGTGGTTTACAAGTAGGGGTGAGAGTTAGTGAATCTAGTATTAACTGTTACTGTTATTAACTATCCTGTGTGACTGCGGCCTTACTGTAAGGGTTCGTAGCCGCTAACGGTCATTTCTAGAGGTTTGAAATTTATTTAGGTTTTTATCGATAAGGATCAACAAAAATCGGATAGATAGTAGATTATCGGTACAAAAGATTAAATCTCTATAGGAATATTATTTATTATCATTTGATAATCAACCAGAATTTAAAGACAAGATTGTACTGGTTTAGTACACATAATAGAACATAATAGTCGATATTAGAGTGACTTTTTCGCATTGTATGGGAGAATAAAAAAAAATATTTGGGCGGTTACAGTTGCACAGCAAATAATAAGACCATTTTTCATTGATGGTAGTCTGACCAAAAATATGTGGTCATGCTCCAAGATAGATTTTCAACAGGAGAGTGCACTCACACAGTTTTTTAAATATTATTTTTCTTTTCGGGTTGTTTGAAAAATCGACTGTAGAGAATTAAACCTCAATGACTTGGTCTATAAATTATCAATGAAGTGGCATTAATGAATGCCGAACAAAATGGTGTAAGGTAGCAGTTTTCACACTCTTTAGGCAACTCAAAAGTGGGTAAGTCAGTTTATAAGGAAATGCATATTTTGGTTTATGGTCAGAGTTTGGAGAGTATAACAGACTGTTCCAAACTTATTTAAAATGAGCTCTGAGTAAAGAAAGATTGCATGTCATTTAAGATGTTTAGAGTAGTGGTAGAAAATCAAGACGCGATAGGGTGAAATATAAGCATTTGTGAAGAACTAGGAACTCATAATACAAACAATAGAGAAAAAAACAATACTTCAATAGTACAGCCACCTTGAGACGAATGAACAACGACAAGATACCCAAAATTAATCATGGAGATGAAGATAGATACGGTCTAAAGAAAGACCCCGAAAAACATGTGAGGACAATATACAAGAACTAGCTAGAAGAAGAGGATAAACAATTGCACAAATAAAGACTTTAGCCAACAATAGACAAGAATACAGAAAATACCCCACGACGTAAAGTAAAATTGGAGAAGAAAAAAGTGAAATAAGATAAAGGTTTCACCGGTTTCGTACCTCAAGGAGGCTAGATGTAGATTACATCCTGTTCAAATATAACTTATTTTTTTCCAAATTCATTCAGAAGTTATGAAGGGTTTTCAAACTTTGATCGCACATTATGTATTTAATTATGACTGGAATGCT
Organism: Abscondita cerata; assembly: GCA_030710515.1. Taxonomy (NCBI): domain Eukaryota; kingdom Metazoa; phylum Arthropoda; class Insecta; order Coleoptera; family Lampyridae; genus Abscondita; species Abscondita cerata. Next base: position 49,241 of record JALBCR010004377.1, on the reverse strand, counting down.
TCTTTTAACTTCGCTCTTTGGGTATGTATTCATCAAAAAGTTTTAGTTGGAAAGTTTTCTTTTTGTAACTTAGGTTTCTGAATGTTTTATTCTTACTTAATCTTAAGATGTTGAGTGTATACTGTAGTCTACATATTGGGTAACCAAACATTTCATTTCTATAAAGTTTTGTAGATTTTAGAAATGCTAAAATACAACACACATCTCACAATAAGTAATTAATCTGGATTCGAATATTTTTATATGATTGGTAGCAATCATCACAAGGTAATGTTTTACAGAGAGTTCACGCTGACTAAGAATTAAATGTCAAATATGTCATTTTATCAAACAAAGCAATATGCCGTCTTAACTTTTACATTTGAATTTAGTAGTGTACCTAGTACCTATTAGAAAATATACAGGGTGTACAATTGAAAAAATATGAAAGTATTTCGTAAACAAAATACTAACATGTTACGTTATCTTTTTGTAAACACTGTGTAACTGTACCAATTTGTTTTGTGTCAATAATTTGTTGAAATTTTTTTACCGAAATCAATTATTTTAATTTGTTGCTAAGAAACGTAAAAATATTTTTTGTGACACTCTATTTTATTTAACGAAATCAACAATTTTCCAAACATTTTATATTTTACATGCTATAAGCGTTTTTTTTACGTCTTTTTAAATCCGCATTTTTTATTAGTAATAATTTTCTCAAGCTTTATAAGCACAAACATTACGTAGGATGAAAAAAATTTAAATTAATTTATAATATAAATCTAAACTACAAATAATGTTCTTAATTATTGGGTATGGTATGAGTCAAAATGTTTAGAATATTTTATTAAAACGAACGAAAAATATTTGTGTTGTAAATGTCAAAGTTTATTGCTTAAATTCTACAGGGATCGAATTGTGATACCCGAGCAACTGTTGCAGCTTTGAAAGAATTCTTGAATTCTTGCAATAAATGTAATTGCATGATTTTTGTTTAAGCAAAATTAATTAATTATTTAATTAATCATTATAAATTAATATTTTTAAATATTGGTTATTTTGAGCAATCACTTTAAGCGAGTGAAAGTCAACAGCTTTAGTCACCAATTGATTAGATGACATTTCTTGTATCTTAAAGATTGGTAACATTTATTTTTATTGGTCTTGGCCTTAAAATTGTATGTTTGAGTTAAAATATTCTAGACTGAAAGAAGTATGATAATTAGGAAAATACCTCCGCATTATATAGAAAGAGAACCCCGGTGGCGGGGTCAACGATAGGAATCCACAAAGGTGAAAGCTTCAGAATCAGGGAAAGTATAGAAATCATCAAGCACTCCAGCAACTTCAATCGCCACCGCACTTTCACTTTTGTGGATTCCCATTGTAAACCCAGCCTTCTGTCCTATACGTTAACGACTCGTGACGGTTGACAGTCTAGAATCTGGCTTGGTTGACAAGTATGAGTTTTAGTAGTCTACCTTGAACTCTAGTTTGTTTGTTTCAAGTTTTTTGCCCTGATGAACCCCCTTACGATTGGTGGCGAAACGTTGGCAACTATGGTTACCATTTCGACACGGTCCGATCCCGGAAGGCGTTTTTGTTTATGAATAATCCGGCCGTGGAAGCCTCAATTCTTATGTTCTAATTATTTTTTAAATTAACATTAAAAATATATTGAAAATAAAAACTTGTAGAAAGCTGTAAATTCTTCACCGTCTCATGAAAATTTTTGTCAATAGAATGTTAACGATGGGCGGTGATAATTCACGAACAGTCCCTATATTCGCACTTTTAGTTTTATTGAGCCGCGTCAGAGTCAGCTCAAACGTGAATGTCGTACTTTTCGTATGTAAAAATTTTTTTTTATGAATGGTCTTTAAAAAACGGTGTTAATTATGATATTTCACATATGCTTCTTTCTGTAATTACTAAGTTTTTTCAAACGTTATAGATCACACTGAAAGTGGGCATACTCTGGAATTTTTTTTTCTTTAGATAAAAAGCTTAACAGTAGGAAAAACGCTAAACTGGAAGTTTTATCAAAGTAGTTATTTCCGTTTGTAACTCTCCGGGGAATTGAATTGATTTAATTATTTTTACAGTGTAGATGCAGCAAAATAACGCGTGGTGGCAGGAAATATGCATAAAAACGTGACATAAATATAACCTAAAAATTAACAAAAATGAATACCTACTCTATTAGATAAATCGAATTCTAACCTAAACTTTGTATAAGCAGACTAGTTTGTTTTACTAAATTTTAAAGAAAATTCCAAGACCTACCTAGTCCAGATTTTTATTTGAACACCCGTTATAAATGAAAATGGCAATACAGTACCTCCCGCTATATTCACGATAAAGGTTGAGACGTAAAACCAATGAGAGAGTGTTCTGTGTATTTGAATAAATGCCGATAGTTTTTCTGCATAACAGGTAATTGCATGTTTTAAAGTTATACATAACTATATTATAAATACCGACCTAAAAGAACCGGGAGAGAAGTAAATACGTTGGTTATTATTGTGACTATTGGGAGAAAGGCATTTAAAATGACCAAAATTTCGTCTTCACAAACTTGACGGATCCTTAATAAAAAAAATTCGAAAACTTCCCTTTTGTTATTTGTTTAGTTTACCGCACTCGTGTTGTACAGTGCAATGGACCAACTTAACGCATTTGTTGACAATGTTATTTAAGTTACAGTTGTGCTAAGATTTTTGAAAATATAAGGTACAAGAAGAACTCTTTTGTTTTATGAAAACAGTACTGTCAAGTTGACATATAAAATATTAATGCGATTGATTTCACTTGATTTCAAGATAAATGTGGTTTCATTCGACTAGTTTGTTGCGTCGGTAACTTGTTGATATTTCCGTATTTTCGAGTCATGGAAGCTTTCCTGATGGGGCTTGCTTGAGCGCATTGTGTTTGCCGTAATGACATTCCAGGACATATACCATTTTTTGAGTCTGTGATTTCGTGCGCTAAGGCCGGTTTGAGGTAGGAAAACACTTGATGGAGGTGTGTTTGTTGAATGATGCGTGGTTTATTTTCATACGAGAAGCCTTGTATTATCACTGCGAGGTTAATGTGTAACTGTCGCTAGAATACTCTCTTCTCGTTATGTCACGATGATTGACCGACTAACTTGACTCTTTTTTGTATAAACACATTAGTTAGATAAAAATGTCAAATAATTTTAATTAAAATATTGTTTGGTAAAAAATATAGAACAAATGTGCACTTGTTCTTACTTAAATTTTATCTTACTATTTGAGAAATTATATGCAAGTTACAGGAGCATTTAAAATATTCGTGATCGTTTAAGATCATTCATATAGGCAACCAAAACTACAGGTGATGTATACTTAGTTGTCTATACTGTATACTGTACGAATTACTTTAAACAAATATTTGATGTCTTGGGTTCACATTTTATAAACAATTTTTATTGACTATTACGTTTTAGAGAGTTTTATGGTAAATTATGATTCAGTTTTCGTTTTCCATTTATCAAAAAAGTCAATTTGGTCCTGAAGTGAACTATCGCAAATTTAAATTTAATTAATCAATTTCCATTGATGTTTTATAAATGTTTTATTATATTTACGATGCCTAAAGAGGTATATTCAAGAACCCGATCAATTTCGAGAATTAATCTAAATCTAAATCTCATTTCATAAAGGAGAAAAACATAATGTTTTCAAATTGTCATTAAAATCGATTACCCAAATGTATTTTTCTTCATTTTATCATCCAAATTTAATATGTACGTGTTATTATCCAATAAAATCGAGGAAAAAAATAAATTGAAATAGATTACATAATGTTGAGGCACGCAAAATGTAACAAAATTATTTTAAATAAATTTATTTATTAACTTTTTACGTTGAAGGGCATCTTTCGTTTATTAAGAAAATATTTCAAGAATTTATGTGTAAAGCTTTTGATTGGCAGATTTATTTCATATAAAATAATTGGTCTACAAATATGGAAAGATATATTCTCAAAGAATTCCTCTGAGTGTGTATGTGTTCGTTGCGGGTCTTTTCTTTTTAAAACCACTCTTTCTTAATTAATTATTGATTGTAGTTTCTGTACAATAACGGTTAAATTCTTTGTAAAATGCGGTACAGTTACTTTAAATGGTAAACGATTAATTAATTTGTGTCACAGTTCTTTGTTGATTGTGAACAGAATTGGATTTGGGTATTAAATAAACTACGACGTCTTGTAATTTTTTTTTCAAAACGTTTACTGTATTCACGTTGCAAAATTTTAAAGTCCGCCTCTGAGTGTGATGAATTTGCATAAACCTTTTTAATAAGAAATTAATTGGAAATTAAAATTGTTCTCATTTTGTTAATCCAAATAAGTAGCAGCGGATGTTCTCAAAATGCGTTAGAATCTTTTTTGCATTCTATTATATTTTTTGCATTTAATAAAATCGAATTCGTTTTGTTTTCTTTATGTAGCTGGAAAGCTGCGCTTTAGTTTCTGAAAAATGGACGACTGTTTAAAAATAAAGTTTTCGATATAATTTATGTGTTTGTATGGTAAAGTAAATTATTCATGAAACTGTTTTAATATTAAAAATGGAAAATCTTTATAGTGTTAGCCTAGGCATTCGTTCTTTTAAATTAATGTTGTTTTAGTATTGTTTCACTCAAGGTCTGAAAATTTTGATTCGAAACTTTCATTTGGGCATTTCATCGGTGAGCGTTTTGAATTTTGAAAATGTTTTATTTATAAGCTCGAAAAAACTTCAAAATGAACGTTTTTATTTGTTTTTCTTAAATACAGTGTTTTTAGTGCTACTTTCATTTTTTCATTTTTATTCCGGGACATTCATATTAAATACTAGCATTGTGACCCGGCGTTGCCCGAGTTACGCAGGCCTACTTTTGCTTGTTGTTCCAGGGAGGGATGGGACCTAAAAAAAAAAGTCTGTATACTATTGGCGCGGAGTAATAAATCATAATTGCTTGAAATAATTCTTTATTTTCTTGTGAAAGCAGTACTTCTACGGTTAAGTAAAAACCAATAAATTCAAACCAAAATACGATCATTGTGCCGCTCTTGCAGCATATCGACCCATCTACGGTCTGAGAACAATAGTTTAATCTATGTAAACACGTTGCCATCAGCCCAGGTACTGACGAAACGAGAATCATAGCCGTAGATGTGTGTATTATACCAAGATACAAAAATAATGGTATATAATACGTAAGAAGTAAAATTTGTAATGTGATCTACTATACAAATAAAATAAATAACATATAAAGGTAGATTTTACTATTATAATATATTTACCTACTAAAAATATGATTTTCCAAACGTATCAGGTACCTACGCCACTGCAATACGGAAGATTCGATAATTCTGACAGGTTTATTACTCCGCGCCAATAGTATACTAAGTATAGCTTATGTTACTCCCCGAAAAAATGGTCATATAAGGCTTTATTTAGGCGGCCATAGTAACAAACAGACAGACAGACAAACATACAATCACCCATATTAATATAGATTATGACTGTTAAATTTTGTTACATTAAGACAATTCAATAATAATGATGAGTATTATGAACAGATAGATGGTGTTGCAATGGGCATTAAGCCCAGTGATAGCCAATTTCTTTATGGAGCATTTTGAAGAAACTACCATAAGAAGCTCTTCTCTAAACCCAAATCGCTGATTTTACTACGTAGATGATATCTTCATCGTATGGATCCATGGAGGGTCAGTACTACAGACTTTCTTTACGCACCTGAAGAGCAGCCATCCAGGGATACAATTCACCTTAGCAAAAGAGAACGATAACCAGCTATCATTCCTAGATGTACTAATACATAGAAGCATAGATGCCACACAGTATACAGGAAACCAACTCATAGGGATCGTTGCCTGCATAAAGTAACCATCCAAGATAGAAGAAAGCTGTATTGAAAACGTTAGTTCATCGAAGTAACCGAATATGTGAGCCCAAGAACTAATACATATTTGACATTTGTTAGTGGCTTCTTATTGCCGAGTCCAACACACTTTCTCTCTGCGACTTTTCTCAAAACTGCTGCCTTTCTAAAATGTTTCCACCAGCAGAAAGTTGCTGAAGATCTTCTAATACAGTGGCCGGTATACATAGTTTGATTGTCGAGTTTGAGAAATGTAGCTATTTTAGAAAAGAAATCGTATACTTTCGATTTATGTAGGAGATAAACAGTCTTTTAGTGGTAACATGTGACTGTCGTAATGCCACATATTTTTTAAATAACATCACGGGATTAACATTACCCTCAGATACAAGGAATTTTTTTTTACAGTTTTTCATTCGGGAATGTTGATAACAATCTTACTCTCTAAAATCTCAACATCGTCCACAGACCTTAACTCGCAGGCTCTTTATGCACCACCAATTCTAATTAAGATAGCTACTTTCGTCATCAAAAACACCTCATCCGGAGCTGTACACAAAAATTCATCAACTTGATCTCTAGTAAGTACCTTGGATGTTTTAACTCTATATCTCACATTCTTCTTCTTGACGAATTTTATCAAAGCACTATACATGTCGATTGCCCTTCTTTTCTTCAATTATAAACAAGGTTGCAATATGGATTACTCTGGCCACATGGATTATAAAGAGTATTCGTTTGAAAGCTTGACGAAATAAGCGGGTATGATCGTTTCTCAGCACCTTGTACTTGTACTCGATACTCTTTTTCGTAATACATTTTTTATTTCTTTGGTAGCAAATCCAATCTTCCATGATTTTTTATTAAAAACCGACCAAACTTTTTTTTTCCAAAAGTGACAAATTTTTGGACTTGTTATATCACTCGAATATTAGTGATTTAAACTCGAACTCGGACGGTGTGCAGGTTACTCGGCTTTGTCTCCTCCTCGTCTACTATAAGTCGCATAATATTCTGTTATATTAATAGCTATAATTTAATCACCGGTTTATTTAATTATTTTATCTGTGTTTGTTGTATACAGTGCGAACGTTTAGTCTGGAATAATGGATATATCTAACTTCCAGATCGTTTACGACAAAAACCCTCGGACACGTCAATTTTATTTTTTTGAAGCGCATTTCCTGAAATTCAAATTAATTTTTTAACTCCACAATTTTTTGCAAAGACGTCATCGATAAATTTTTTAAATAGCATAACCTAATTTTTTTGCAGTTTGGGCAAATTTAAGCATTCTTTCAGACATCACTTTTGACATTGACATTGACAGTTCCCGAGATATTAATAAAACAAAAACTAGAGATTTTTATTTTTTTGAAACAAGTGATACAAAATTTCTATAAGTCGTTTTATCAGTTGGTAACGATCATTTTTTTACCTTTACTTGAAGTAAATGATTTGTTATCTTACCGAAAAGCAAAAAATTATAAATTTCAGTTTTTTTGCTTTTCGGAACCATTTTCTTCAAGGTAAAGGTAAATAAATTATTGTTACGAACTATCAAAATGACTTACAAAAAAATTGATCACTAGTTTCAAAAATACTTACAAAATATCTCTAGTGTTTATTTTAGTTTAAAAATTAATATCTTGGGAACTGTTAAATAGGTTTTAAAAAATGAAATTGACGTGCCCGAGGGTTTTTGTCGTAAACGATCTGGAACTTAGATATTATTCCAGACTAAACGTTCACACTGTATAATTATTTAATTGAGTTATTTTAAATATGGGTGTTTAAAAATTGTAATACGTCTCAGAAGAGGCTAGAAGATTGTAGTGTTGATTTTTATCATCAACAAATGTAACTGATTTTTGACTTATAGGTAATTAATTAAGTACAAAATTTATTGGTACAACTTCATTCAAAAACCATAAATGCATTAAACGTATTAGTATTGTCTATGATACAGTGAAAATATACAAATACACGTATTTTTTCCATAAATGCAAGTACAATGTTGCAATTCCTAGGTGGAAAATGTAATGTGTCTCTGAGTAAACACTTAAATTGTATTGCGGAAACTCATTTGTAAAAACTCTTTTCTCTGTACTCTATTTTAACATTTTTAAAACGATTTATAACTTCGACAGTAAAGTAACGGCGTTAAATCGGTTATTGCCGATAATTTTATTCTAAAAGAACGGCCAATTTTATGAGTTTCAAATATTTATTTCATTCCACATTGTAATGAAAATGCATTTTACGTTTGTACTGTTTTTAATTTTTTTTCCGTCGACCGTGCATTTATGGCTTACATTAACGTAAACAAAATCGTTCATTAATGACACCTATTAATGAACGATTTTCTATTAATGAACGATTTGAGTATAGGCAACTAAGCATACATGTGTATACCTAAAGTTGCCATTTTATCTGTCAATTAAATACAATTTGAAAATGTAAATAAAAAGTCTGTCATAATTTGTACCAAAGCAAATTTTAATAATAACGAATCAACATTAATTTACAGTTGTAATAAATCTTCAATTTGTCCACACAAACTTTGAGACATTTTTGTACTGTATACAACATTCCGATGATAACACTTAATAACATTTAACGATGTTTAGTTCATCTATTTTACAAACTATTGTCTCACACAGTTCTTCAATATTGTTTACTCATTGTTCAAAAAAAGGAATGGCCCGATAAACATTCCGACTCCTAAAAGTATCTTTTGTAGGTGTAGCGGAACCACTTTAAGAAAATGTTTTTTTTATGAACTCTACATGAGCATGTTGTGTGAAATAACATTAAAGTGAAATCAAGCTTCATCATTAAAGAATTTTAAGCTGGAATACACAATAGCGATATGAATGAATATCTTTGTTTGGTATGATGTGACAAGTCATTATCAAAAGTTCAACTTGTTTACAGGCAACGTAGAGATGTACTTGGGCTTTTTGTATCATTTATCAAACATTGTCAACCATTTCTGGTTCGGTCTTTGTAGGTGCATCACTATTTTGAATAAACACAATCCGTTCTCACAAAAAATATTTATGCACTTTGTTTCGCTGTGATGTTTTGACGCAACAATTGGAATTTAGTACCTCAATTCTCCATCAACTTAGTGACTTTAATTAAAATACTGTTGTCAAATAGCCATACAAAAGACGAAAAGGCAAAGAATAATCAAATACAAAGCTCACAAAAAAGTAAAAACAATGAAGTTAGGTTATGTTATACAATTAAAAATTGTGGTGAGTTCACAAAACGGTACTTTCTAAAGGTGCGTTCACAATAGCATATTTTTCTAAAATTATTAAATTATAATTTTATTAAAATTACAACGTACGGCCGACGGAAAAGTTGTGTAACTAACTCTTGAATTAAACGGCGATTAACAATCTCAAACATTATCGCGCTCGCTTCGCTCACGCGTTAAAATATCTCGATTGTTAATCGCCCTCTTATTAATACACTCGTTGTTAAATAACTATTAATGAACTGTATCAAATAATTGTTTTTCTCCGATTGACATTAAACGGCTTCGCCTCGGCAATGAAATGCTAGCCGCGATAGTAAATATGTTACTTCTCTGCCTAGTTAAACAAATAACTATTCTTTCTCACTTAATTTGGTGTTCGAATTGATTAAATTAGAGTGACTCAACACCTATCGGAAGTTGTTGATTAAAACCTTTTTAATATTTTGTTTTTTAGTAGCAATGCCTTGGCTAGTTTTAATGCCTCGGCTTCGCCTCGGCAATGAAATGCTAGCCGCGACAGTAAATATGTTACTTCTCTGCCTAGTTAAACAAATAACTATTCTTCCTCATTTAATTTGATGTTCGAATTGATTAAATTAGAGTGACTCAACACCTATCGGAAGTTGTTGATTAAAAACCATTTTATCATTTTGTTTTTAATTATCAATGCTTGTGTATCGATGATACATTTTTCAAAATATTTTTGAGAATTTGGAACTTTCATTTTAATACTTTTGTAAAAGGCAAGTGTTATTAAATATAAGTGAATATAATGATTCAAAAAACTCCATAGCATTTTTGTTGCAACTGCTTTTGTGACGTTGTAACTTTAAACTTTTTTGTCTGATGAAATAATAATCACCTTTCAGTTATTAACACATTAGAAACCATATTTTTTCTTTTATTATTTTCAATAGGTGTATAAATTTAAAAAAAAACTATGTTTCCGTAAGGAGAAGTGACTTAAATTATTTCTAGGCGTTAAAGCTTAGTTACATTGTATGTTTCAACATAACATTCTCGTTAATTGTAAGACCTTATTTTACATACAGGATGTCAACGACAGTATTAAAAGTGACGGTTACCTAATTTTCTAAAATTCAATAAAAGTATGTATGTCAAAAAATAATACGCCGAATAAAAAATAGGGTGTTCTATTTATACCTCAATTGATCAATTTATTGATATTAAAATTATTCTAGAAAATATTGTATAATATTAACCCTCTACTGTTCAAATTGTACTCGTAATTTGAAACACTAAATAATTACAGAAAATACTTATTTATGTCTTTTTTGAAGTTGGATAATAAAATTTAAAAAAAAAGTTTTGAAAATAAATATTTAGATATCTCAGGTCAGGGTGTTGTATAACTCATATTGTAATTTAGGGTTGCCATTTAAATAAGAAAGAAAAATTACAATACATTTTTTTGAGTTGTAGTCGGTGAGTACAAAATTAAAAAAAATCAGCTTTACGTTTACAGAGACAGGTACTCTTTTTCTAAAACCAAAAATGCAACATTTCTTGTATAGGTACATTTATTATTATTTTTACAATTTTTACATTATCAAAGAATATTGGAGTGATTTAATGAAATTTGAATCGTAGTTTCATTTCAATAGTTTAATTCAGAAATAGGAGCGAGTATCTAAAAAGTGTTCTACTCATCTTAGATTTTTATGCTACACAACTTAACTGTTGTTGGTGCTGACATCGAAAACGTAAGGTGAGGTGTAAGTTTTATACAATTGCAAACGCATATAAGAATAAGGAGTCGGATAACTGAAAAATTTTTTAATTTGATTAATTTGCTATTTTCTATAATAGCTGATTATATTATTATAGTTCGCAGTTATTATAATATTATCATTATCTATAGATATGGTTGCAATAGCATAGCTCTGATGTAACCAATAGCCGCAAGGCTAAGAGGCACGTTTGTATGACCAATGCGTTCTATTTGTAATGATGTATGGGGTTTATATGTGGACAATTAGGAAACAGTTTCTGGAGGTGCTTAAAACAACGTAACAAGTCATGGCAAGGCAAAGGAATATCATTAAAGAATCATATGAGAAATGAACAAATAAGTGCAATAACCAAAATTAAAGGTGTTGGTGAGAAATGGAATGTTACGTACATATTACCAGAATACAAGGTAGGACCGTTAGCCCATGCGATAGATGGACGACATAAAAATCTCAGTAGATCTGACATGGACAGACTCTCAGGACAGGAATAAAAGGGACATATGACGGAGTACTATGCCCAAAAATGGATCGAATAAGACAGGGTACCTTAGGAACTCAGCCCTTTTCTTAAAGCGAAAGGTACTTGCGCTAATTTGCATTTGTTGATTTTGTTTTTCTACTTGTTGGTCTAGATTTGAAGAATGTTTCGGAGATCTTGGAGGTAAGGTGAATGCTGGTATAGGATTGTCATAGCTTTCGTAAATAGCTACAACATCAGCGAAAGTTTCTATAGATGTATTTTGTGTAGTTTGGTCCGCAGTATATAGTGCGGAACTCCAGACTTTATTTTGGAGAAGTTTGATTTAAGATCACTTAGATATAATTTTAACAGCTTGAAATATGGTGAAATATATCACTTGATTTTACTCAGGAGGTTATCGTGCCATACAAAATATATAAAAAGAATTGAATAGGGTATTAAAGCAGGCTTTAAAACTTTTTGAAATACATTAATAATTTAAAAATCAGAAAACAAAGAAGAGATGGCGTAAGATATAAGGATTGTATCTTTACCAGTAAAGTCTTCGCATTTGATGAACTTAAAAATGAAAAGTCCAATAAAAACTATATTTAATCTTTCGATTAGGTTTAATACTTTCCTTGAGAAGTGGAAAGAATCGAAAATAATACCTGGGTATAAATCAGAAGAAAAAAATATGTTGAAAATTATACATCTATCACTATACTGAACATTATGGTCAAGGTATTTGAAAATGTAATTCATAGATAAATGTTTGGCACAGTAAAAAAACTCATTTCTGTGGATCAGCATGGATTCTTTCTTAGAAGGTCAACAGAAACAACTTTATTCGTTTTCACTGAATGTGTGCACAAAACCTTAGATAATGCGGAAGGGTAGATGTATTATTCACTGATTTTGCTAAAGCCTTCGATTCTATTAAACATGACATATTATTAAACTAGATATATTTGTTTAAGTTTACGATGAATTTTATAAACTTTTATCAACTTACTTAAAGAATAAAATATGTACTATTAAATATAATAATTTCTTCTCAAAAGAGTTTATTATATAATGAGGTATTCCTCAGGGATCCAAGTTAAGACCGCTTCTGTTTATTATATTGATAAATTACTTAAGTGCAAATATTAAATCTAAATGCTTAATGTTAGCAGATTATCCAAATTGTTTTCTCCTATGGTGAAATATATTGACGAACTACCAATATGGAATTGTAATAATGGACTTGATCTAATACAATGAAAGAATAAATAATACATATGGACAACCAACATTAATTGTGGACTTTATGCAATAAATATACCTATTTAAAAGAAATCATTAAAATAGAAAACCTTAACAGTGGTGTTAGAAAAGAATAAGAAGAAGACTTAGTAGAAAGGTTTGAAAGGGACGTAATAACGGTAATAGACTGATAAACTTCTGTAGATAAAATGAATATATAAATGATTAAAAACACAGGGTGTCCCGTTTGAATTAAGCAAGTTTTTGAGGTCGAAAGTTGTTCATAATGGCACGAGAATTTTCATCACACTGTACATGCAATTTGAGTTTCCATTCATATGTTAGTTGCTGTAACATATCGACAATTGTCACAACAAATTACGAACCAAAATATTGATATCATCTTGAGATATGAAGGATAACAATTGATTTTAATTTTTGATGTAACTAAAAAGCCAGTCATTTTTTGGATATGGTATATTATTTAACTACACCTTAAATTTTACGTAGAATCTAAAAATGAAATAAAAAATAGCATGTTCCATTTGAAATAAGAAAGTTGACCGCTACTTCCGGTACAACCGGAAGTGCTGTATGAACAAAAATATTTTGTCTGAGTTCAGTGATGTCGAAAAAAATCGCAGCATTATTTTCAGAAAATGAATCGAATTGATTCTCCATATACTTTTAATGCACGTTCGACGTGCCGGATCCTGTATAATAAAAATATATACAAAAACAAGTCTAGAATAAAAGATAAGAAGAAAATCACCAAAGAAATAGCAACAACAAAACATTAGAAAACCGAGTATGGGTATGGGCACGTTAAATTAATGCCGGAACGATGCTGTTCAAAAAAACGTACAGAATAGACTGCTTTTGGTAGAAGAAGAAGAGGAAGATCAGCTTTATAATGAGGAAAGTTACATACAACAAATAATTATGGTAATGGGTTACCTGGATGGAGACACTTATTTTCTTTCTTACTTACTTTTTGACAATAAGACCAAAAGTATTAACCATAGAACAATAGTTTTTATACAAAAGTTGATATCATATGATACTTTAAAGTTAAGACATTAACATCAATTTTATTATCTAAGTCTAAAGAAATTCTATGCTTTTACTTTGATAAACACTGTATGTCTTTCCTACCACAACTGGTTTATTCAAAAGTATGTTTATCAGCTATTAACCATAGTATCCCATTTAAGTTAATGCTTTAACTTTGTGTTGGTCCCTTTGTGACAATAAGTTCTAAAGTATCTAGAATAGAGTAAAACTTATGAATGTAAGCTTTCGCGGCTGTTGTACTAAGATTATTACTTCATTGACGTTGTTGTCTTCTTTCCTAAGTTCTCTACTTAAGTCCTAAAGTTTAAAGTCTTCAGAGTAACTCTAAAGAAGCTAAAGCAAAGTTTTAGAGTAACGTCAAGCAAGAACGTAGGAAAGAAGGACGAACACGCTCAACCTGAAGATAATAATCTTAGAGTAAAACAATAGTTATTTAAGTAACAAGAAATGTAAAGACATGTTAATATTCAAGGCTAGTGAAAATGGCAAATATCAATCGTGTATTATTTTTCCTAGACGACGGAATGTAAATACTGTCATTTACATTCCTAGGAAAATAAAAAAGAGTAAATCAAGTTGATTTATTATCACAGGATTGAACAAAACAGATTAATAATAAATTACTAGTTGTTTGTTAAAATTGAATACATACAAAGAACAATTTGAAAAACACCTTCATGTTCTAATAATTCTTTTGATTTCTTCTTAAATTGGGCTGTGATGATTTCTATTGTTTTTGAAAGCCTTTGAGTAAATCTTGTTTGAAGTGAAGTAGACATTTTCACTTTTTTTAAAGTCACAGGGTCGGCTTCAGTTTGAGAAGTTGACGACGTTGTAGATACACAAATTTTCTTATAATGGGCGATTCATTCAGAAGTATTTTTTTTTAATTAAAAAAAATGAGTAAAAACAATTTTATTTTATAATCTTTATTATCATACAAAAGAACCATTCTTTACAATTATTTCTTAAAGATAATTGCTTTCTAGTGTTAGGCTTAACTATTGGCTTCCAATGCCTCGATCGTAGCCGGTTTAGAGTTTACATAGCTCTAAAGGAAAAAGTCAGGAGGTGTTATGTCACATGATCTAGCCGTCAATTCACTGGTCCAAAGCGTGAAATGATCTGTTCACCGAATTGTTCTCGCAATAAAGCCATGGTTTCACGGGCTGTATGAACCAAATTTTGTTGAGATCACGGGCTTAAATTTTAGGTATCAAATAATCTGTTATCATGGCGCGATAACGATCACCATTCACAGTAAAATTCTGGTCGGCCTCTGTTTTGAAGAAATATGCACCGATTTTTCTACAGGCTGTAGGCGCTGTGCCGGACTTAGTCTTTCCATTATGAAATGCCAAACGCTACTGAGGAGAATGCCACTTCAGTTGACCCGACGCATGCACGATTTGCAATTAAATCCCCATTATAAAAAGTACCTCTAAATGAATCACCCGATACAATATTTGATCATCAACATTTATTTTATTCTGAATAGACTCCACCACATAGTTTTCAGTTTTCTCTCGTGTCTTTTCAGTCTTTACCCGCAGTTCACTAACAAAGTAGCTGAGGAACGCCTAAACCAGTGCCCTGTGAATAAATTCGCGTCTGGTATAAATTTTCGAAAAGGACTTGGCTCGAGAGAAGCACTGTTTGGGCTCTCTGTTCTTCTACAGAAATGCTTGGACCAAAGAAAAGACGTATATATATGCTTCATAGACTACGCCAAAGCCTTTGATAGTGTTAAGCACCCAGAGCTCATGAAGATCTTAACAGCAAAGGGATTAGACAATCACGACACAAACATTATCCTAAATCTCTACAGACAACAAGTGGCATCAGTAAAACTTCAAGGAGGTCTTACAAGAAAGATTCTAATCAGGCGAAGGGTTAGGCAGGGCTGCATATTATCGCCGATTCTATTCAATATCTATTCGGACTATATATTCCAAAAAGCAACAGAAAATGCACAAGACGGCATAAAAATTAATGGTAGAATACTAAACAACCTTAGATATGCAGACGATACAGCCATAATTGCGGACAGCCCGGAGGGACTCCAACGTTTGATGGATAACATAGTAAGAGAAGGCGATACATTGGGATTAAAAATAAATATAAACAAAACAAAGGTAATATTGTTTAGTAGAGGAAAAAAATGAATAAGTACAGATATCTAGGATGCTGGTTAACGAAAAAATGGACCTAGATACAGAAAAACGTGCAAGGATCGAGCAAGCAAGATCAACTTTCATAAAAATGAGAAATCTACTGTGCAATACGGGTCTGGCAATAGAAGTACGATATAACTTTGCAATGTGCTACGTACACTCGGTTCTGGTGTACGGAATGGAGGCGTGGTCGCTAAAGATTAGCTCACTAAATCGATTGGAGGCGTTTGAGATGTGGGTCTTCCGGAGGATGTTGAGTATATCGTGGACGGAACATGTGACGAACGACGAGGTATTGCGAAAAATGGGAAGAGAAAGAGGATTACTGATCAGGAATCACTATAAAGAAGAGAAAAGCCGCATACCTAGGACACATAATGCGCCATGAAAGATGTTCTCTGCTCAGATTGATAATGGAAGGAAGGATAGAGGGCAGACGGGGACCGGGTAGAAGACAATGCTCCTGGCTCAAGAACATCAGAGATTGGACAGGACTTAACTCGCACGCACTGTTGAGAACGGCTTAGAATAGAGAGGAATTTGCCATTATTGTTGCCAACTTTCAATAAGGAGACGGCACATCAAGAGAGATAAATGTTTAATATAAATTTTATATCATTAAAAGAAAAAAACAAATGTATTACCTTGATTAAAAGATAATTTTCATCTGCAGTCTCGTCTATGAATTTCGTAATTTTGCTTTCGTATTAACACTTAAGACTGTTTGGGTTGATAAGCCTTGATGTTTCCGCTTCAAAAACCCAGTAGTTTTAAAAATTAGGAAATGTTTACATTATCTTTATAGTTTAGTGTTGTCTTTGACGTAGAATATTCACACCAAAGACTTTCTGACGATTTTAGTTGTTCCGATCTTTCCAGCATATAAGCCAGCATCACGTTTTCCGACACACATACCATATTTTTCTTAAAAACCACTTTTTAAAAGTATCGTACGTGAATTCATACCTTGTCCTGGATTTTTTTGACAACAAACACTGCGACATACAGGTTTCTGCATATAGGCAACTTAGATAAGAGTGACGACCGTCCAAACTAAAGCAAATATTTCATTTTTTGAGGAATTTTGAGGAAGTTTTCAACCGCAGCAGGAAAAATGTAATAAATAACACGGAATGTATCGACTGTTAACATCATCGGCAAGTGACAAGCATTGCCTCGACTGATACTCACTTGCCTTGAATGTTAACATGTCTTTACATTACTTGTTACTAAATAACTATTAAACGATAGCTAGTCAGACATTATGGAAAGATTGTGTTCAATGTATTGTCCCCATAACTGTTCAAGAAAAAGCTAAGAGGAGAATCCCACAGGTCTTGGCCACCCTGTATGAACATTTCCTTTACGTTAGAATTAAATGCACATGATAAAGGTGTAGGAATTTCTTATAATTAAAAAGTATTGATTATTACCTACATTTATAGTTATGTTAAGTAAATTAGATGAGGTTCTTAATTATTTTGTACTTAAAAACATGCGTCTTTGATGTTTACTGTTCATAAATTGAAATTAAATATAATCTAAAATGATTCCTGCACTTTTTTTTCAACAAATTCATGATCGAACAACAATTTCCTACACTACAAACAACAGCTTTATTAATAATAATCTTAAGGACAACAATTTCTTCCAGTAAATATGGTCGTATTCAAATTTATTGCCGTAGCATAAAAATTTTCACCAAAAATAACTGCAACGATGTTGATATTTTGTATTACTATATTTCCACAAAATCGTCATTGTATACGCAAAATGGTGTCACAATCAGTTTGCAAACTGCCTGAAAGGAAAAAAAAAGAAAATCATATCTTTGATTACCTACGACATCTTAACACACAGTATCCAAAAACAAACTTCAATAAGCTTATTATTGAACTTTTTTTTTGAAATACATCATGAAATGGTGGTGAAGATATGTGTAAATTGTAAGCATTGCAAAAAGAACTCATTTTCAACCGATTTTAAGTAATACATTTTTTTTCAAATACACATGAGTTTTCGCTTTTCTTCTTAGCTTTTTAAGACTCGGAGGAAAGTATTGCTTTTATTTTATTGAATAATATGTAACAGTTTCGCTAAACTTAGTGAAATTTAATCTTAGGTGAAATACAAACGTATCCTGGGATTAAACATACCTATAACAATGATTATTTTTAATCCGCAATTAAATTTAACCGAACTTAGAGTCAAATCAGGCATTAAAGGTGATCAAAATGTTTATACCTAATTCTAATAAGAAAATAGGTTTTACAAAATTCTGAGTTTACGTATTTAAGTTCATTAATTATGAATTACATCAGAAATTTTAGACTACTGTTATTGATTGTGCTAGAGCTTTTATTCGCCATTTTGTGCTGATTACGTTTGTGAAAAATGAAAATTTGCTATACGTATAATTGCAATGTACGTTTATGCATGAATTCTAGACATTATTAAAGTAATCAAAACTGAATCAAATTATTGTCAAATATTCTTTGCGGCAATAACGTAAAAACGTTAAAATAAAGAGGCGTCGTCACGTCGAAAAAATTTTATTTTATAATACTACGTTTTTATCAGTTGTTTAGAAGATTTCGTATAAGAAAGAATTTGAAAACCGCGACCTAACATCATTCGTCATTTCAGTATTCTATCAAAAAAAGGTTGAAGGCGCCTCGACGGCCAACAAAGGTTTTAATGTTTAACTTATCAACTTGCCAATATATTTGATTGTTTCTTTTATTGTAAATTTGTGGCGCTTTAAACTTTTTCTACGTTTCTCGAAAGTACGTATTAAAAAAAAAGGTTGCGGAAGCTCAATTTTTCTGGCACGAACGAAGTAAAGTTAAGAACGGGGTTGAACCTAGGATGGAAGGTCGGTAATCTACAGGTGCAATTTTTTATAAAAGTAAAAAGTATAGTATGTATTAGACGTCTGTCCACATAATAACCTTAAGGGGTGCGGGGAGTCGTGCTCCTGAGATGCGGAATCTTATTAAATTGCCCGGGCGTCATATCAGGCCGAGCCTGCGTTGCTAAGGAAACGGCCGGGACACTTTGAAAGTCTAATGCATACATCTCACACTTCGGGCGGAGAAGGGCGTCATTTTGTTTTCACCCATTCTTCTATTATAGAATTCGCGCCCTGTCTACGTTTTTACTTCCTTTACATTCTCGAATGTCGCACACCGAACTCTCTTTCGTACTAGTAGGGTATCGAACAAGGGTTGCGATGTTGGGACACTGCTGAGGAATGCGTCCAATACAAAACCTCTCTAAGACCTTACATGTAGTTTCGTTTTTTTTTCTATGTAAAAAGTTTGCTTTTCAAATTTGCATACCAACACGACAGATACAGGATGTGAAAGGCGCGTTAGAAAATTTAAGTAGAAAAATCGAACGACAACTGCTAAATCAAACGGTGTTTAAAGTGACAAGGGTGTATTTATGAGTTTTTCTACATCAAGAGTTCGAGTCTATAATTTCTCCCGAAACCAACAAAAAAAATATAAATAGAAATTCCGTTGATTACATTCATCCATCGTTGTGATTGTCAATACACAAGATCGACCAGACACATGGTGTCTGGCTTTTTGTTAAAACGCTTTCGGCCGGTTGGAGAATCCAACAACTTTTAGTAAGAGAAACTGTCCAGATTGTATTTACGAAATCCATTGAAGGAAGAGCTTTGTCAATCTTGACCTTGTTTGCGAGTTAACAACTTATATAGAAATTCGCTCTTGATTTTTTTTCGATTTTACAAAACAAACGAAAAATCGCAATTTTTTTAAAATAACTTTCGATTTCCATTTTAAACTTTATAGCGAAAAACTTCAACGTTATCGAATTACGGCGCAATAAAGATTTTGCCGATTCAATCGTGCCTTTTTTTTGTGTTTCTCATCCACACGCTCCAATCGATATATTTTTTATCGTTGTCAAATTAGAGTCACACTAATAGTCAAGAATTGAGGTGTTCGATAAAAAAAACGAAATGGAGCTTGCAGACGAGAATGAATTTAATGCTCTTAAAAAAACTTTGAAAAATTCATTACAGATGGCTACGGAGAGGTTCGATGTTTGTTTTATCACTTTCCCAATTCCTGAAACTGATGAATCGTAATGAAGCTTGGCGAGGTGTATCGCTTCTCGATTTAGGGGCCGGAGATGGGGAAGTTACAGCATGTATAGCACCTTTATTCGACAATGTTTTCGTAACTGAAGTATCGCCTACAATGCAAACGTTGCTCCAAAGACGTGGATATGAGTAAGCGCTTTTTAATTCTATTATTAAAGAAAAAATTGGTTTAACGCACTGTACGATTTCAGTTAAGTACGGGATCTTAATTAAGACAGCACTTAACTTTATGAGTTTTATATTAACTGAAAGAAACTCAATTAAATATCTGACGTAAAATGACTTTAATTACCTAATATATTGTTGATAGTATCTCATTGCACGAATCTGAATCTCATTTAATTTTACGTTTTATATTTTCCATCGACGAAATAACATTGTTTATTATCGCCTGCACTTATCGCTTAAGTCATAAATATAAAATGTATAATTGGTCCCGAACCCGTAGTTAGTAACTCTTTCAATGAGTTACAACGTCTTGCGTACCCACAAAACCGTAATTATCATAGTAATAGTCAATATTTAACTTTGTTTTCAATTTTCAGATTATTGGAAATAGATAAATGGCATACGACTGCGAAGTACGACGTAATTTCTTGTTTGAACGTTTTGGATCGTTGCGACCAACCTTTACTCATTCTTCAGCAAATTAAAGAAGCGCTGAAAGTTGGCGGAAGAGCTTTAATCGCTGTCGTGTTGCCTTTTTCGCCTTACGTCGAATCAGGTAATTCGTTATATTTATTATGTTCAATTAATTTATTTTTAAGAATAGTTTGCTTTTTCTTAAGACCGCGAAAAAATGACTATATTGTCTTCTTGCCTGAGAATCGTCTTCTTACGTCCCCTTGTTGAATTTTATAAGATTAATTTGTTGATTCCGTTTTTACTATTTCAAACAAGATGAGTTTTTATTTAAAAAACGTACCATTAATTTTTATTTTTCTCTTGCTTTGACTTTCCCAAAGATTTTTGAAGATGTATTCAAGTCCGCTTCATCTTTTGATAGCTTAAAAGGTTGTTAGATACTTTTGTTCGTATATGCCATATCAATAAATTTCTTCTACAGTCAAAACAGCGTTATAGTACTAGGTAGGGATTTGTGTATTATTTGATTATTTTTATGTAATTGCAAGATTTGAAAACGACAGGTTGTAGATATTTGTTTCGTTCGAATTATTTATATTATATGTTAAATTTAGATCGTAGTAATTATGTTTGATATGTTATTGTTGCCATGACCAGTTTTGTTGATTTTTTATAATTTTGAGAAAATTTGTATTTTCTTTTAGAAAAGTCAGAACATTTTTCTATTTTTTATGTTTGAAGACGAGAGTTACAGTTTAATAACAATATTGTTATAAAATATACATTGATACAAGAAAATATCAATTGTTTTCTTTAGTTTAGTTAAAATTAAATGACTAAATTATTGGTACCAGAATGGAATTTGTATTACACAATTAACAGTGGTTCTGGAGTGTATGGTAACTCGAAAACCTGGAAAATCATATAATTTGGGAGGACCAGGAACTTAAATTTCTTTAAAACAAGAATTGCAAAGGACTACTCAACGGTATTTTGAATTTCTTTAATTTATCGTATGTCAAATTCCGTTGAGGCGTTGACATTAATTAATTGTCACATACGACGTTTTTGAATTTATTTATTTTAAACATTTTGTGTGCGCCATTGAACTAATATTTTGAAATTTGTGCTTTATTTATTGTTATTTTGTTTTACATGTTTTTTTATATGTTTGACCTCCTGAGGAGGGGCGTGATGGCCTCGTTGGAATAGGTCTTATTCTGTTATAATCTTTTATTAATTCCTATTCCATCTTGATTTAACGCATCACAGTTCTACGCAAGATAATTTATTTTATTATTGTGCTTACTTTAAAAATTGTTAAAGTCTGCGTAGCCATTTTATCTCATTCCGTGAAATTAGTTTTTTAACAATTGTTTCATTTAAGTTATACAGGGTATCCCAACGAAAATTTGACCCCCTCTATAACGTAAAAACTAAAAAATATTTCAAAATTCGCCGAGACACGTTGACTTTTGTTCTTAAGGGGAGCCTTTTTGACATTCAAGCCAACTCGATATGTTCATCCCCCTAATACCTAGTAACCCTAACTTTAAAATTTCAAACGAGACTACCCCACTTGTGGCATATCATTGTAAAGCCCTTTTCATTACAAATACAATGACACTTCGTTTTTAGAAATCGGTTGAGATTTGACTGAATTATTGGTACAAACGAATAGTTGACAAACCAACTTACGCGTAGTAACTTCTACGGGAAAACTCGCCACTCATAAGTTTTTATCGACTACACACGACCATATTTACCTATTTTTGTTGATGTGTCTATCAGTTCACAATAAAAATCAGAAAGAGGACAAAAAGCTGAAGCAAATAATAAGTCAGATACTAATTGTTTTTTTGTTTATAATAAGTCTATAGATCTTCTCTGAATAACAAAACACTGTCACAAAAAAGGCGCCTTTTTTTGCTTGTGACCAAAAAATCGTTAATTTCAGCTTGATCTTGAAAGTTTTAACGTGTTTTAAAAATGGTTTATTTAGTCGCGGAAAGAGTAGAAATTGTTGCAATTTGTTATCGAAATAATGATTGCGATAAAGCTACAGCACGAATTTTTAACGCAAATCATCCTGAAAAAAATGTAATTCGTTGCAACGGGTTCGCTTTTAAACGAGAAATGTGAAGTACTTGATACAGTTCAAAATGAAGCACTTGAAGTGGCAGTTTTGGGTCATGTACAGATTAACAATAAGCAATCGATTACAACTGTATCTCAAGCTTCCGGCGTATCCCGTTCCAGTGTTTATCGAATTTTGAAAAAAATACAAGTTTCATCCATTTAAGATGATGCTGGTTCAAGAGTTACATGAAGATGACTTTGATCGTTTGATCGCTGTAACGAATTTTGAGAATTCTTTAGTGAACAACTTCTACAGAATCCAAATCTTCTACAATACATGTTTTTCCGACGAATGCACATTTATGTTGAATGGCGAAGTAAATAGACACAATTGTCGTTATTGGAGTGATGTTAATCCTCATTTAATTAGGGAATTTCATACTCAGACTCCTCAATAATTAAATGTTTGGGCTGGAATTTTGGACGACCATATTGTTGGACCATTTTTCATTGAAGGTAATCTCAATGGAAACATTTATCTAGAATTATTAGAAGATACAATTGATCCTAGGATAACAGAGATTATAGAAAGTGACGACAATTTACTAGAAAATGAAATAACCTTCCAACAAAATGGTGCGCCCCCGCATTATACTGTGGCTGTGCGACAATTTCTGAATAACCATTTCCCGGGACATTGGATTGGCAGAAGAGGTCCCATCGAATGGCCGGGGTCATTTTGAGCAATTAATCAAATAAATCTGACTATTATTTGTTTCAGCTTTTTCTTTCATTTCTGACTTTTTTTGTAAACTGATAGACATTTCAATAAAAATATGTAAGTAATGTGGTCGTGTGTAGCCGATAAAAAACTGTTTAGTGGCGAGTATTTGGGTTTGTCAACTTGTCGTTTGTACCAATAATTCAGTCAAATCTCAACCGATTTATAAAAACTTGTCATTGTATTTGCAATGAAAAGGGTTTTAAAATGATGTGCCACAAATGGGGTAGTCTCGTTTGAAATTTTAAAGGTGGGGTGACTAGGCATTAGGGATGAACATATCGAGTTGGCTTAACTCCTCCAAAAGGCTCCCTCAAGAACAAAATTGACGTGTCTCGGCGAATTTCGAAATACTTTATAGTTTTCACATTATAGAGGGGTCAAGTTTTCGTTGGGATACCCTGTATATCTTCTCATTTTCTAATCGTGGACCTAACAATATTTGAATGACGGATATAAAACTTACTTAAGACCCTAATATAATTAATTATTGATTCAGTTTTGACTGTAGTAATTTAAAGTTTTACGCCCCTAATCGGTACACACAACACGTATTGTACGTACCCCCTCCCATCTTAATTGACCCATTGTAAAATAATACCTAACTTTGTTAATTTAAAAAAACAATGCTACTGTTACAATTCAATTATTTCAACAAAGTATCAACTGAAAAACTTAAATCATCATTACATTTCAAGATTTATAAAGTTACATTTATTTTAAGATTAAAATAAAAATTATGAAATTTTTTACTTCTTTGTTTTTCACAAATTTTTGTAATATTTCTTTAAGAACCTTTGAATATGTGAAATAACCAAGTGGCTACGCGTTTACTAAACAAAAGAGAGTTTGTTTTGTTGACAATTAGTAAAAATGACTCGTGGAAAGGTTGTTGATGAAAAAGTCAGCACAATTGTTATCAATTTAGGGAAAATCAAACGCGAAAATTGGGAATATAGTTAGTTTATCAAAGTTTACTGTTAGAAATATTGTTTGAGGTTATAAAACAACCGGTACAATTGCTACAAAACCTCGATATGTGCGGTAATCCAAAATATCGGATAATAATAATAATAATAAATGACATTTTCTTCTGATAATCCGGCACATTCGGGACCGGCTCGGTGCCGGACTACCGAAAACTTTCGGTCTATCGCGCGGTAATTATAAGAACAATTAGGCTAATAATTAAACTACAAATACAGTATGCAAATACATACAACAAAGTTTATTTTACGTTTCATATAATGTATGTACACGTACTGTAATAGTTATTTGGATCACTAGTCCAGAAAATGATATTTTGCCAGTCTGAGTGATATTGCGTAGCTGAGACGCCGACAAATCTCAAAATACTTACAAAATTATTATTTAGTTGAACAATTTATTTTTATGGATTTATTTTTTTCTGGTTGGTACCCACTTGTCACTGCATACTTACTTGATTTTCAAATTTAAATTTAAATAAAGTGACACTTTGTGGTGAAGAATTTAATGGAAAACAAAGTATGGAAACACCAGCTCACATAAAAGATACAGCGGAAGCAGTGATTAATAATTCATTAGCAGCAAAATCTGTAACTCGTTACTGGAAAGCGTATGAAGAATTTAAGAAATTGTGCAATAGTAATAGTACCACTAACATTTACAACGAGTATGTTCTTTTTGCATATTTTGATGAGAAATAAAAAAAACTCGCAACTCTTTGGTCCATATTTTCAATGTTAAAATCAACTCTGAATATTAAAGACATCAACATTGAAAAATATTCAAAATTAATTGCTTCATAACCCACCACACATAACCTAAAAGTAATCACATTAGTTGAGGTTTATGTAAAAGTATTAATTGGTACTTAGATTAACGTTACGGTTACATCTGCGTGAGGATTCCATAAAAATCACCGTTTATTTGTTTATTAAGCATTGGATGTTTTTCTCTTTTGTGTCCGTTTTGTTGACATTTAGAAAATTAAGTAACAATGATGCCACTCCGCTCTTTGGGAAATTTTACCAAATGTCCCTTTTATAAGGTCTAGGCCGGGAATAGTACTAGCCTCAGCAAAAGAGATAAACTTATTTAGTGATTCTGCAGCTTCTGCCCAGCTGATTTTTTTCTTTTCTTCCGTTTCGGCATCTGAGTCACTTTCTTCAAGATTTTGAGTAGGTTGAGGGTTTACTACAATGTTGATAATGTCCTCATCGGTTAGTTCTTGTTCAACAGGCTCATTCTCGTCGATTAGAAGCCACTCCTCTACCTCATTTTCAGGCAGGTTTTTCAAGGGATTGTTAGCACTTCTAACGACATCCAAAACTTTGGGCAGAGCGTCTTGATGGTTTTCTTCCTCATCAGTCTTTAGAGTTAGGTTAGATGCAGGGTTTGCAGCTGGCTAAAGTTTTCTCCAGCATTTTTGGAGTGTAGACGGCATCTTTTACTGTAAATTGTTTTTGAAAATCAGTCACGTCACAGTCGGCATTTAACAAGTCTTGAATAAAAGACCTTCTATAAAAGCATTTAAAATTCTGAATAACCCCTGAATCAAAGATGTTACGTTAGGTGGGAGCAGAGTAGCAACAATATTTCCAGAAACTAACTCGTCTACTTGCGGGTGGGCTTTGCAATTGTCCAAAAGAATGATGGCTTTAGTCTCTCTGGTAGACCAAGGCTTTTGAAGGATTCCTTGACCTTAGCACAAAGTGGTGAAAAAACTAGCCTTTAAAGAGGGCGGCAGTCATCCACGCATTTGATTGAGCATCGTATTGGACAGGCAAGTGTGTAACATTTTTAAAAGCCCTGGGTTTTGCAGTTTTACCTATCACAAAGGGGGTCACTCGGTGGTTTCAGACGCATTAGCACATAGCAAAACGGTTAATCTGTATTTGTTTTTTTTAAATCCTTGACTGCTTTTTCTCCTTCCCCAGCTAGTGTGGATGTTGGTAAACATTGCCACAATAGCCCTGTTTCATCAGCATTGTAAATCTGTTCAGGTGTTAAATCATTATCAGCCACGATTTTCTCAAACTCGTCTTTGTATTTTTCTGCAGAGTTTTGGTTTGCTGAAAGTGTTTCTCCAGTTACATCAAGTCTTCAAATTCCATGATGAAACTTAGAGTTTCTGAGCCAACCATCACAATAATTACATTCACTTTCAGCAACTCCTAAATCTTGGCCGAATTTCTTTGCCTTTTCAACAATCATTGGCCCTGTTACCGGCTTTCCTTCAGAACGTACTGCACTAAACCATTTAAACAATACACTATCTAGCTGTTCCATTTTTGGTTTTTTTAATGTTTGTCTAGAAGCCAATTTTTCATTTGTTACCGATTGAGAAGGAATCGACGGCTTAGGTTTTGAAAACATGGTCACTGTATAGTTAGAACGAAAATCGCTTTTTTTATAAACAGTTTTAAACGTTACGTTTACTGCGATGTGGAAGGACACAAAACAACAACGCACAAAAAAATGCCGAAGACGCTTCGTGATTGATTAACGGGGCTGCACTGCACCTGAATTTGTTGTGACAGCTGAGACTAGCCGGCCGCTAATTGTTTCCCAACAATACCGAGCGCTTCTGGATGATCACGAACACCCCGAAAACTTCCGAATAGCTCTCGAGCGTTTTTATTTGCTTTAAAGACACACTTTAGGAGAAAACCAAAATTTTTACAATTTTCCGGAGCGATGCCGGACTATCGGGCATTCCGGACTGTTGGATGCCGGACTAATGAACTTCTACTGTACAAACATTAACCAATGAGGAAAAGGCCGAAGTTCAGCCAAAGGCTGCTCTACCACTTAACCCTTATCTGCACTTAAAAACTACAACTAAAATTATCAAAGTTCGATAACGAAGAATGTGTATAGGTTAATATCAATGCAAGTTCATAATACCAAAATCGATAACAACTAAATTAACCAGTAACTGTTAGTAAAAAATAGTGAACTTTTCCGACCAAACTAACTGTAAAAATTTAATATTTGAGATAATGAAGAAAAAAATAATAAGAAAAACAGATTGTAGGGTAAGTAGTAATTTTTTATAGTTTTTTTTTAATGCAATATTATTCAACTTTTTTAATTTTTCAGGAACTTTATTATATATACAGGGTGTAACAAAATAAGTGTAAAACATTTCAGAGGGTGATTCCTTATCAAAAAAGAGATAGGGTTTTTTATATAAAGAAACTTCATTGGAGCATCCCTTGTTAAGATACAGCCCCTTAAAGGGGTATATAAAATTTGTTTTAAATTTTTTTTCACAAACACTAAAAAAGTTAGAAAATTGAAATTAAGGTGACATTTTCTACTATCAAAAAGACACTTAGCCAGTAATTTATTTGGTTTACCCCATGGTTGTAAGGGGTGGAAAACGCAACCCCTAAAATTTATTTTCAATGTACCTTTTTGTCTTATTATCTGTTCACCATTTAAAAATTTATTCTAATAGCTTATTTTATTCGAAACAAAAATATCTCTTGAATTTTTGCCCAAAATTAACCAGTTCGCAGCAAAAAAATATTTTACTAACAACTACAGAGATACATCGGCATAAAACAAAAATGCGAAACTAATTTATCTAGTAGACCGCTATTAGTGATTGTGACAATTAAATTGGTATCACGCTGTCAGTTTGTAAATTTTTGAAATTGAATTAATAATTGTGTGTTGTTGATCTGTTTTTAATTTGTTAGTTTAATAATTCATTTGTTATTAAAATGGCATACAAAAATGAGGAAATGGCTGATATGCATTACGTTTACGGTCTGACGCAGGAGAATGGGTTAGAAGCTTCTAGAAGATATGCTGAAATGTATCCTCGACGGCAGCTTCCTTCGCATAGAATATTTGCCTGACTTCATCAACGATTACAAGAATATAGTTCATTCAACAAAAGAATGCAGGATTGTGGTCGCCATCAAGAAGTTAGAACACCACAGCTTGAAGAAACAGTACTTACTTTGGTTGAAGAACAACCTTCTAGCAGTACTAGAAAGATTGCTTTTGAGTTAAATGTTGATCATATGACGGTATTTCGAGGAACAACTCTTATACCCGTACCATCTACAACGAGTACAGGCACTGTTACCGCGAGATTTTCCGAACCGTCTTGAATTTTCCAATTGGATGCTGGAAATGATTAGAAGAAATAATGACTTTCTGAAGACGATCGAATTCAGAGACGAATGTACTTTTTCTCGGGACAAGATTATTAATGTTCATAATAACCACATATGGGCTGATGAAAACCCTCACGCTATTGTCCAAGCTAACCATCAAGAACAGTTTTCTCTTAACGTGTGGGTCGGAGTTATTGGGGATTATTAAATTGGCGCGTGATACCAATTTAATTGTCACTATCACTAATAGCGGCCTACTAGATAAATTAGTTTCGCATTTTTGTTTTATGCGGATGTATCTCTGTAACTGGTTAATTTTGGGCAAAAAATCAAGAGACATTTTTGTTTAGAATGAAACAAGCGATTAGAAATAAATTTTTAAATCGTGAACAGATAATAAGACAAAAAGGTTCATTGAAAATAAATTTTAGGGGTTGCGTTTTCCACCCTTTACAACCATGGGACAAATAAATTACTGATTAAATGTCTTTTTGATAGTAGAAAATGTTATCTTAATTTTAATTTTCTAACTTTTTTAGTGTTTGTGAAAAAATTTAAACAAATTTTATGTACCCACTTTAAGGGGCTGTGTCTTAACAAGGGATGCTCCAATGAAGTTTCTTTATATGAAAGACCTTATCTTTTTTTCGATGAGGAATCACCCCCTGAAATGTTTTATACTTATTTTGTTACACCCTGTATAAGTGACTTTGTACCTAAAAGCAGATTTAAACTTTTCAGTTTAATGTTTGGGAGTAGTCAATAGACCCTTAGAGCGAACGTTAATGTTATGGACATCGGATCTGTATGTTATCTTTCTGGACAAATATTTGGGACAATCTTCAGATATAATTTTATGGAAAGTGCAAGCAGTAGACGGACTTTGAAGAGGATTATTAGAAATAACAGGCGTTTGAACTACGGTGAATTATCTGCTCTTCGGAGCGAAGCTGTGGGTCGAAGTATTTCAAGATCCACGTGCCACAGAGAAGCCCTTAAGTTAGGTTTTAAAACTTACAAGGTAATTTTATTCCAACTATTCCAAAAACAAGGTTTCTGTAATTTTACTAACTTTTTTTAGGCGAAAGAAAAGCCGGAGAGTAAAATAAAAGAAAAAACGATTAAAATAGGCTAAATGTCACATTAATTGGACTAGTGATGAGTAGAATAGTGTCCATTCGAGTGATGAGTCTCGTTTTGAAGTTTGTGTTGGGGACAATCGTCAAAAAAATTAAGCGTTCAATTCAGATTGTTTGAAAAAGAAAGTAAAATTTCCTGCTTTAGTTATGGTATGGGGTTCAATGTCTCCTAAGGTGTTGGAAAACTTCACTTCATTGATGGAATTGTAAACACCGATAAATATTTAGAGATTTTAAGAAAATATCGTTGCTTCCAACAATGGCAGATGCATAGCAAAATAATCATAATTTTGTGTTCCAATAAGACTTGCTATATATCAAAAAAATCTGTAAAATGGCTTTCTGATCATAATATTCCACTTTTGGAGTGGGTAGCAAATAGTCCCGACGAACACAGCCAACTAGAAATGTAGTCATATTAAAACACAAACTTCAAAATATTTGGGATACTTTCACTCCAGATGAGTGTCGAAATTTAGTAAGTACGTTACCCAAAAAAATTGAAGCTGTAATTAAAAATAAAGGTGACGTCACACAGTGGTAAAGATTTTTGGATTTTGTATGCTTTCCTTAGTTTTCACTACTTATATGTAATAATTTAAAGTTAATATTGCAATAAATGTTTTGCATTGTTTAAAATGGTGTTTTTAATGATAATAAAAATAAATTAAATTCATTGTGAATTAGCATGATGTTATTTACGAAGAAAAATATTGGTGGGCCAATTGAGATGGGACGGCTCGTATAAGATTTAAGCCGTTTTAAAATCTTTTTAGTGGCAAACCAATAAAAACAAGAGCAAACGAAAGAACATTCTTATGCCTTCCATTTTTAGATTTAAACATATAATGTTTAGTTTCAATTTCAGATTATATATGGTTGTAATTCTTAATAATTATTATAT
This sequence comes from Abscondita cerata, assembly GCA_030710515.1. NCBI lineage: Eukaryota > Metazoa > Arthropoda > Insecta > Coleoptera > Lampyridae > Abscondita > Abscondita cerata. Next base: position 18,617 of record JALBCR010004377.1, on the reverse strand, counting down.
TACTCATGTTCCTCTAATTATTTCTTTTGAAAATATTAATACATTTATTTCGATAGTAATGAATAAAATGAATACATCCTGTTTGTGAGCAAAAGACATCCTATGATAGTGTATTCATTTTATACTGTTTACTTATAATAACAATAGTAATAAGTTTTATTGTCTTACAGCAATGCCAATTACAAGACAATATAAAAAATTGTATTAAGATAGTGAAATGAAAAATTAATAAAAATAGTAATACAAACAAAACGAAAAAAAAGTAGTTATTTTTCCTAAAACACGGACAATTCATTGCATTACTAATTTTTGTGTATGTGTTCTAAACGTTTTTGTCAAAACTGACGTTGAGGAAGAACTGTTGCAAATTAAAATGGAAGAATTTAATAATATTTTTAAAGAACGTTGTCAGTATGGTAACCAAACTAAGGAAAACTAAAATTTTAATTCGCGGTCGACATGACAATGAAACGTGGTCCACCATTAGAAAAGACTATTTGACTGCCTCCAATTTAGGATCGGTTCCGAAAAGAAGATCTACTTCTTATCACAAATTTGCTATACGGAAGAGAATGAAAGACTGGTAATTATCTATGGTATATTACATGAACATAAAGCAAAGGAATTATATGAAGCTAGAACTAATACTACAATTGAAGACTGTGACTTTCTTGTTGATCTTACTACTCTTGACGATATGTTAAAAAAAAAGATGGTTTCGTAGAAATAAAGTGTCTCTTCTATTTGAAAGTTAAGAAACTGCTAGATCATTTTGAGATTAATGACTTGTCGGCGGTTGAAAACTTATGCTACAAAGTTATTGATCAAAAAATAAGATTTTATAACTATAGAAAAAATCCAATTCATACTTTGTAGTTATGCGTTATTACGGACTAAAAAGAAACCACAACCATTATTACCAAGTGCAAGCGGAAATAAATATTACTGGAAAATCTTTAGATCTATGGAACGGAATTATAAAAAAATAATAATTTTATAGTATTTAAACTCTAAAGGTTTTATATGTCTTCCATTCTCCCCAAAATAATTGACCTCCGCGTATGCGGAAATAAGAAAATACGGAATCCTGATTGGATTATAAAAAGGAAAAGATGGTATGACGAATTAGATAAAGTAACATGTATAGTGTTATTAATTTATTATAAATTTGTGTAAAAGTAACTAAAATAATTATTTCATTTAATGATATAGTCTTTGTTTTCTATTTTTTTCTCGTTAATTCCAACAAATTTGTTCAAAATATAAATACTATATTATTATATCAATCAAATGACGTCATTTCGGTGTTAGAATGCTTATTGTAAACGCATAGAAGAAAAAAATATTTTTAGGATAGTAATAATAATAATAATATAATCTTTATTTAGCTTTTTAGCTACATTGAATACACAAAAAAACAATAACATCAATTAAAATTTTTAAAGTGTACAAATATGAAAAAACGGCCATGAATTAATACATAAATTAAATATTATTTTGCTTTTTTGAAACCAACCCAAAAACATGTTCTTACGCGGCTTTATATTGTAAGGCAAATTTGCGTTTACCTAGGGATTAAATTTTAAGGCGGTCATTAAGTAAAAGCACTATTTTTCTATAACAATGCCATCTGTTGAATAACGGCTGTCACTACCAAGTAACGAATGGCCTTAAACATTCTTCTTTTACTGGAAAGTAGTCAGAATGTGACTTTCACCCTCACAGTACAACTAATGTTTTTCAAATTTTTTATTAGAGTATTTGTTAATCTGAGAATTCCAGTAGTTGCATCGTTAATGAAAAGTTTTTTCTTCGTTAACCAACTGCAATAGTCCTGTAGATTTCAACCACAAAAGTACATCTGTTGTACATTTCGCTCTTGTTATACCCATCAGAGAAGTATAAGTATGGTCCGTAACTGAACGAGAAGTAAGCGTTGGTTTTTGTAACCTCAAATGGAGCAAAAATCATAATTGAACGATAACAACAACTCGAGCAGTATTTAAGCACACATATTGTCGGTTTCGTCGGAAATTCAATCTTTGTTAACTTCTAGTAAGTTCTCAGTAACTAATAATTTTTATTTCGCAAACAATCTTTGATAGAAATGAAGAATTTTTTATAAGTTTGCTTACATTTAATTAATAAGATTGTACCTAAGCGTTATTTGTTTCAGTCGTTAGCTAAATTTAACGTACAAAAATATATAAAAATTAGTTTTTTATATAAAATTAAAGATAAGCTTCAGTATGAAATAATAACAAAGATAATTTTTTTGTGTATCAAATTTTTACTATTAAAGCTTATGTTTTAAATCATTTTGTACCGGTGACCCAATAAGACTGTTCCTCGGCCATATCTCGGGAACCGTTCGTCGTATGTGTAAAAAAATATTAGGTAAATCGGCTATGAAGAATCCAGGAAAATATTTCAAGTTTTAAAAATGACCACCAGAGGGCGTAACTGCCATCTTAAATTTTTAAATTGCATTTTCTATAACTTTCGCATAATAAACAAAAAATTTTTTTCACATTTGTAAAGAGAACCAGTTTATCTATCATTTTCGTAAAAACATATCTCAAAAAATATCGATCTGAACAATTCGCGAGATAAGATAAAAATTGCTATCCGTAAAAAAAAATAACCTGCTTTAACTTCTTAACGGTTTGACCGATTTTAACAAATTTGGTATCGTTGAAAAGAGCATTACTTATTATATTTTTTTGGCAAAGATGAACTGAACTACCTACCTATCTTTCTTTTTTTCAAGACCACACACCATATTGCAAAAAACAGCTTAAAACTTTACGCAAAGTACTAGATTTGGGGCATCAAATTTTACAAAGAATCTTTGTAAATGGTTCCAAAATATATGGTCTAACATATTCGAATTCGAATATAGTATACCTATTTAGGTTTTTAGGCTTACTTTTTAAATTAAAGGTTAGAATTACGAGAAAAATATTAAAGTGACAATAAGTTCAAAATGCGTTTAGTCCCTTTGGAGCAACATGAATGTTCTGATGATATATATTTATTTTTTATACCTATTTAGACTCACAATTGTCTCTTTAACATCTTATTCATTTTGTGCTAAATTTTTAATAGTTTTAGAAAATTTACCGCGCGGTCGTCGATCTTCAACATCCATTATTCTCATTTTCCCAATATTTGAGGTTAGGAACGAGATTTTGAGAAATTGTTTTCACTGGCCTATTTGGATGTTATTTGGCTACTTTATCATAAATCATATCATTCCATTTGATTTTTTTGATTTTTTTTTTAATTTGGGTCATTGTGTCAAAACTAGCCCCCTGGCGGAGAACGATTCAACTACATTAACTATATTTTGGTTGATTCTTACTGCTTAAGGAATGCTCTTTTCAACGATACCAAATTTGTTAAAATCGGTCAAACCGTTAAGAAGTTAAAGCAGGTTATTGCGAAAACAATTAAACACCCCCCGCCATCTTTGTTTTTGATATAACGGAACTTTTGTTTTTACGAAAATGATAGATAAACTGGTTCTCTTTACAAATGTGCAAAAAATTTTTGTTTATTATGCGAAATTCATACGACGAACGGTTCCCGAGATATGGCCGAGGAACAGTCTTATTGGGTCACCCGGTACACTGTCCGAAGAAATTCTCCTGAAAAAGGGGGTAAGTGGAAAATAATCTCGCAAGCAGAAAAAAAACACATAGGTTTGTAGGGGATTCCTTGCTGAATAGAAATCTGAGTTTTTTGAGTACTGATCCCACGGAAACCCCTCATAATCGCAAAAAGGGTTAAATTTCTTTGATCGGCTATGACTCGCGATGCCGTGTTTCTACAAGCGTTCCAAAGTCATCGTTTTGTGAGTGATTTTGCGCGCTACAATTTTAGTCCTCTCGACCAAACTCCAAAAATCGATATTTTTCGAAATATAAACTCGATAATCGGTTTTTCAGAAACAATGGATTTGTTTGGATTAGCGGAAACCTACAAGTTCAGGAGTCTCTGAAAGACACACATTCTCAAAGGAATGGAACTCTAAACTGCAGCGTCTATTTGTAACAAAAGGGAAAACGCCAAAAAACTGCAGAAAAAACTATACTTGGATACGTGTTTCAGTAGCTAAGCTATCATCACTATATCGGTTCGCTGATGATGATAGCTTAGCTAGTGAAACACGTGTCTGAGTATAGTTTATTTTGCAGTTTTTTGGTGTTTTCCGTTTGACACCCATTCTGTTCAATTTTTGACGCTTAACATTTTCTGTTAGAAGGGGAAATTTTTTGAAATTTTCTTTTCGTGACCGGTTCTTGCGCAAAAGAACGACGGAATACCACACTAGCACAGTCAGATTGTGCGGTTTTTTTACGGATAGCAATTTTTATCTTATCTCGCGAATTGTTCAGATCGATATGTTTTGAGATATGGGGTCGCAAAGGGGCAAATCTTTTAAAATGCTTTTTGTTTCCCGGGCGTAGAATCTCCGAATTCAACGCTAGCGAACAGAAGTTGTGCGTTTTTTTAGGGCAACAATCTCATGAATTTGAGCAATTAATACCGTTTCAGATATGGAAAACTCCTTTATGTTTTCATTGTCGTGTTTTTTGCGACTCTTTTAAATCCTTTTCGCGTGCACGATATTTTTGATCATGATCATCGATCTCGAAAAATCGACATTTTTTGAAATATCGGACAAAAAGTTCTTCGAGTTTTAAACAATGAATTTTTCATGCGAAGTGATGTTGAAAAGTTGTTTTAAAGATGTCAGTAAGTAAACTTTATTTCACACCACCGTTTAGGTAAAATTGCAAGCGCGTTTTGTTTTAACAATTTGCGGTTAAAGCTTTGGAAATGATCTGAATCCACACATTCCTGGTACGCTTTTTTACTGTTTCCTTCACACAATTTCCTCGGTCGGAGTTCTCTAATATCTCTATGGAAGATGCCTGGGACATCAGAATCGGTGGCGGTGGTTTCAAAATTTTCGTCTTCTTCTTCAATCTTGGCGACGCGCATTTGCAGTCAACTTGTCTTCTTCGAACTCAAAAACATTCACTTGGTTGCTGCATTCTTCGTCACAATATGTGACACAGTGCAGTCCAATGCAATCTTGCTTTTTTAACGATTCGTCGCTTCCTTTGTATTTGCGTCCCATCAGAATGCACGTGGTGCCCCTAAAACTGATTCAGTAGTCAAAAATTTACTTACCCGACATATTTTACACAGATTCACTTTTCAGCATTACATTGCACATAAAGGTACATTGTTTAAAACTGGCCACCATTTTGCTTGTAATTGATTTTATAATTAAAACTTATTATTATTAGTATTATTATTGTTGTTGTTATTACTATTAATATTGTCAGTATGATTTTTATCCATCAGAATGTATTTGAAGAGCTGAGGAAGTTTGTTTAGAACTACGGACAAATGTTAAGATAATTTTGGTACACATACAGGGTGTTTGTAAGTTAGTCATTGCCACTCAAACATAAGTTTATAATTAACGAATGATTTAGGTTTTTAGGAAACTCGGTGTGTCTTCTAACTATCATCTCATTTTACTGTATAATGCCATGATATTCTCTGTTTCGAGTGTATTAGTATTGAGTCTACCAGTTTCTTGGGAATTATTTATATTACAAAAAATTTTCATAATTGGTTTCAGGATCATCCGACCATAAACCTAAAGAAATGCTACCGATAACCGGGAATACGTTTGAGCAGCAAGTAATTAGCTTAATCGAAGACGTCTTCCTGCCAACCGGCTTCGAAGTCATATCATGGACAAGAGTTCCGTACCTGTGCGAAGGTGATCTCAGGCAGTCATATTACTGGCTCGATGATGCCGTGTTTTTGCTGAGAGCCGTACAGTGACAGCACGATTTTTAACGACGACCAAACTTAGAAAATTTATTTTTAAATTCGCTTAATACGACTGATTTTAGAAATAAATGAAAAGCTTTATTTTTTCATTAAGTAAATGTTATAGAAGAAAATGGTTAATCTGTTATTTTAATATTGTAATACATACAATAAAATAAATAAAATTGTAGTTTTGGTATTACCGTCTGTAACCAAATATTTTCTAGTTTGTAACTTAGGTGTACTTAGATAGGAAACTTTGTGTTCTGATTTTTTTATTACAGACACGCTTTCGGGATTTAACCGTGTCGAAATCGTAACCTAAGGGGGTTTCAGAGCAAAAAACTAAAAGTCAGGTAATCAACGAACGCTATTTAGACGTTTTTGCTTCAACAATGAATTAGTTTTTTATTTTTATGGTTCAAGTTATAAAATTTAATCTGTATTTGTTTTAGAATATAAAAATGGCGTTATAGAAGTTTCAAGAGTGTAGATGCGCCCGTAGCGATTTTTGTTTAATTTATTGTGATACGAAAATACTATACTATACAGCTTTATACTGATCTTCTTTGGCACCATACGTAACACTTACATCACAATACAATATTTGTATAATGTACCGTACGAATAAATAAATAAACGACTCCCGGAATTTTTCAGGTACGATTTACATTTTATGAGAAAGTAAAAGTCAATTTCCAATTAAATATTTTAGAATGGATGTTGGGAAGCTTAAGAACAATACCCTATCGAATCTTTCTTGTTCTTTGAAATGATATTTCAACGGAAATAATTTCATTGCAACGTGTACCTACACGTGGTTTTTATTCAAGTTTTTGAAACCCGTATGTCACACCATTTTGTTTTACAGGGCTGTTTGTGTACAACAGGAATGGTGCAAATAAGAAGACTACTAAGTTTGTGGTCTGGAAAAAGCAATGATCCTACCTAAGATTATGACAGAGTGTGGTACTTACTATATGGTAGGTATAAATTAAAAAGGTAGGTTTGTATGATCCAGGAAAATGTATTTGATGGTTTTTTGGTTAATAGTAGCTAACTAATATCCCTTACATCACTTTTAATTTGTAAAAAGAATTTATTGGTTGTATAATGAAGTAATTAGTAGTTTTTAGTTTAACAAAGATTAAAGAAAGTTTTGCATTGATAATATTAACCATAGATAGCTTTTACAGATTCTCGGTACAACTTTTGGTTTTTCAAAATTACTATCAATTTTGATTTCTTAAATAAGGTCTTGCTATTTTAATTGTTAATTTATAGCTGCTTTGAAGTTTAAAATGTTTGAAATGTGACTTTAAACATGTTTTCAGCTTCGATAGGGCACGGTGGATCATACACTAATTGAACATGGTACAGTGGAGCAAGGCAAAATCTGTAATGTAGTTGTTCCAGATTTAGGTTTGAAAATATGAAAGAAAGTGGATGTATGAAGAAGATGGCGTTCGGAGAGCAACCGATTTAGTTAATAAAATATAGCTGACGGTGGTACAACCCGTCAACTGTTGAGTGGCATATGAAATGTGGAAAAGCAATAACCACTCGATAAGTGATGTCTCAAAATTTCATTCCCTTTTCTCCGTCTATGGCCATCTGAGATTTGATAATTGTAGACGCGGTACCAAAGTTAATTAACTCTTAATCTAACAACCTGATAGAAAAATTGATAGTCAAGAATGTTTAATTTATTTGAAAATGTGTTGCAAAATGTACCCGGATTTATGATATGTATGGAACTTGTGTTCCATTTGTTATGATTTTTCATTGGATAAATTTACTCCGCCCAACTGTAAACTGGGCTGTATGACCAACAATTTCACAAAACGGAGCACTTGATTCGGTTTTCTTACATCACATAATCCAACCCTTCTACTCTAAGATAACCACCAAAGTCACGTAGGTTTTCTTCGTGATTGAATTAACCTAAGGATGTCCAAATTTTAACGACATCACCACATTCATCTCACCGGATGCAACCTCTTGACGTTCGACACTGTGGTCTATTTCAAAAATTTTGTAGTGCTGCGATTGATTTATTATACAGGGCTTCTATAAATGATTGACTCATCAGGTGAGAGTTGGACAATTAAAAAAATGCAAATTTGGCGCCTTAATTGATAGTGAATTAGTTTATGCTAATGTCATCATCTGTCAGTTATTTCATTGTTCCGTTGTAAATTGAATTATTATCCCTGGTTGTAATTGTTTTTTTATCGTTTATCGTCAATTTTGTTCATTTAATTGCCAACTTGATCATTTATAGAAAACCTGTAGGATGTTGAACAATAAAGGAAAATTATGTCTACTAATTACTTATTCGCTAGTTTGTTTGGCAAAGCTCTCTTAACTTAATCAGATAAACCCAGAAACAAACATGGTATGGGATACATTTCTTTCTTTACACATCAAGAAGCGCCAACAAGCATTCTGCCAAAAGAATTAGTACTTCGTGCTACAGTTACCAGCTGAAGAATATAATGTCTCCAATATGACTGTTTACTAATTTTTCAGAGAAAGATAGAGGAGAATCAATTGTAAAAAATGCTATTTGTTAATGATATTGAAACGAAGTAGTATTTTGAATATCATTAAATCTGATGAAGAGAATTAAACCATTGCTCACGAAGATTATATTTCAACCGTGACTCGTACTGATATTTTACTTGTCTTGCGAATTTAAAGTCAATTGTGAAATTTTCTGTAATCTTAGGTGTATAAGATAAATTCATCGTTAAAAGAAAAAAAACACCAGAAAACTGCTCAAAAACTGTAAACCTAACAGTAACTAAGACATGACCAGGGAAACTGATACCTTACTGCTACTTTCTGTAACAGTGAATGGTCTACAGTTTTTGTGCAGTTATTACTACAGTACATTGTAAACATATTAGTTACAAATAAGTTCAATTGTTCGTTTCTCAACTGTAGTTTATAAAGATATCATTGATCGATAACAATTTTGTCCTTGGTATGAAATAGTGGAAAAATTGCGTCACAATCTGGAATTTATTGTGACTAGAGGTTGTATAAATAGCTGTTTGTTTACCAGAATATGAAAACAATGCAAAATAATTCTCTTAACTGTGCTATATAGTTTTTATACGCGTTTTATAATTATTATCTGGAAAATTCCACAATGCCGAAAACAATTCGATGGTATGAAATTGCATAAAATTTTCTCCTCAAATTACTACTATTTGAGATCGAAAATGTCCAGCAATTTCATACCACTAGTTATATAAACTTATGATAATTTTGACTATACACAATTGGAATGGCGTTAGGTGATTTTTGGACCCAAAAACCGTTGTGGAAATGGCTGTATATGTCAGATATCCCTATTGGAACAGAACAGAGTATTAAAAGTGTTTTATCAAAATGTAATATTTGTAGAAATCTACTGTAAGTAGGATGTAAGATGTCGGCTGTGAACTTTTCAACATTGCATTTACCTAAAACAGGGTAAATTTATTTAACAAATTTCGTTTACGCTGTTGCACTTGTAGGTGCTGCAATCAGTCAATTTGTGCAAACATCTTGCTCTTGCGAGTCTTGTATTCGATAAAGAGTTAATGTGATCGAAAGTTTCTTGAGACGCAACACTTATCTTTTGCATCGGACAGGATGCGAAGGTCAAAACTTGAGCCGTGGAAGTTTTAAGGTTATTTTACTGTTGACACGGTAGCGAAATTTTGAAATGTAAACGCGTTTTTGTATGTCTTCTTGGTTTTTTGATTCTCTGTAACTGTTGCGCAATGATCATCGCGTCTCATTCTTGTTGGTAGTCTTTGTGGGCGATCAAGTATTGAGTTGATGACTTTCATCATTTGAACTGGTACGTTATTGATCTTCGTTTGCTGGAAATAATGTCAGGGTCGCCACTTTAACGTTAAACGTCTTCGTATCACTTTGAGCTTAATGTGACACTATCACAACATAGGAACATAAGATTCATTCATATAGGCCAAACCCGCGCGGGACGCTAAACCTTTTTTGTATGAAATATTGCATGATTTGTTTGCACGAGTAAATCAACCAAGTGAACAAAGATAAATTCTTCAGTGAGCATGTACTTCATTCTTTAGAACAGAACGGGTTATAATTCCATTTATAATTTCGCTGTTTACTACTTTTACTTTGCTTTTTTTTTATTCAATGTACTGCATTTTGAATGCAGTCACAATGTCACAATAAAAATAAAATCTCTTATTTAGTCAACAAAAAATACTATATAAGTATGGCGACTGGTCGGATGAGACCTGTCGGACGTCTTTATTTTAAAAAAACAAATAAACAGATAAATGTGATGATACAGTGGAATTTGAAGGAATCGAGGATGAGCTTTTCAATCCATTGTTAAGCAGGTTGATTTTAGAGAGATACGATTTGAACCTTGAAAGCTCTATTCACACTAGCGGTCTCGGTTCGGTCTGGTCAATCAGTCAACATCGGTAGTACGTAATCCATACACACTATCGATCACGGTCAGGTTCGCTCCGGTCCAGACCGGTCGGTGCACGATCCAGATCGCGGCGGTCACGAGCTTTCTGATGGAAACCACCTAGTGTGAATCATCATTCACTAACTGGCGATAGAGTGTTATATATTCTCCTTTCTCCTGGCGAGTCTGGACCAATGGGTGAACCCAAATTCGTCGACTTCGTTTACTTTGTCTCATTTCTTCTTCTTCATCGAGAATTAATGCAATTTTCATCAGAGTACGCTTTGAAAATGCCATCACGACAGGATTAAATGAAAATGTGACAGCGAGCAGACTGTTAATTGCCTGTGATAGGCAGTGAGAACTGTACATCATAATCCTTGACCGTGACCGGACCGTACCGAGACCGCTAGTGTCAATAGGGCAGAAGACGGAAATACTTAGTTCAGTTTGACCACATCGGAGCATAAAGAATATGAAAAAACGAGAAAATGTGTACAGTTTATGAAACCGATTTATTTTAGAGAGATTTTTTTCTTTAGATTAACAGGATTGGCAAACTTCACTCAAACTTCGATTTTATTTAGGTGAATTAATTGAAGGGCACATTTTCCAACGTTGATATTGTGTTAAATTTAAAAGGGGTTTTTCTTAGTTAATGCTTACTAAGAACTATTTTTATTTACCTGTGAACCAAGCTCGTTTCTAATGTACTTTCAATTGGAAGGTTTATTGTAAAGCATCAAGTGATTTTTTTATTTGCGCCAGAAGAAAACAAGACTCCATAAGCTGTGTACAAGTAACAGAGTAATTTTAAGACGGGGACAACTGCTTTCTAGTATAACCAAATGAATGGTACTGTTGTTTAATTTGCAGTAATAGTTATTTGACCTGCTGGTAATATGCGGAATTGTATAAACTTAACATATAGTGGAGAAGAGTTTTAGATAACAATAATAAATTAATATTAAATATACACTTTTAAAACAATATAAATAAAAATCCTAGAAGAAAAAAAATTATCCACATTCCGCAACCATCCATACACAGTAGGTATCAAAATCACATACACAACCTTAAATATTTTTCTTACTTCTAAAGCAATTGATAAAGGCATGTAACTTCTGTAGAAACTATAAATAATAACAAAAGTTCAATTTTAATCACCCTACAACTTAATTAAGTACACTACAAGTAAACAGAAATAGATTTATTTTCCAGCTCTTGATTGATCCATATTCATCAACATAACAGTGCTTCATTTACAAATGCAAAAAAAACACAATTTTCAGTTTTAAGACAACTATCGCTTTAAATTTATTACATAAATCTTATAAATCGTACTATGCAATTTGTAAACATGACTAATGGTGACTCGTGAGGTTCCTCTTCAGTCATATCTTTATCATCGGGTTCGTGAGGCCAGAATGTTGGATTGTTAGCTGGATCTAGTGCTTCTTCTGGGAAAGCATCCTTGAAATCTTCCATAGTCATTTGATCAAATGGTAGGAGCGATGCTATATATGCCAACTGTTTTTATACCTAAGAGAATAAAGAATATTAATTCATTAATTCTAGGTTCACACTAAATAATTCTGGGTTTTCCTTGTAAGATCGCTTAAAACTCATGGAATCTTTTATTATGAAGTTTTAATCGACCCTCTAACAAAGGAGGCCATAAAAACTAGAACCTACTCCTCAATACGTTGATTCGATTCGTTCTTAAATTTATCAATATCCCCTTTGACTTCATTCTCGAGAGCATCTATCTGTCCACTGACTGTGTCAGGCGGGTAAGGAATTTTCAAACCCTCATACGATTTCCGGAAGTTTTCGACCATTCCTTTTACAGGGACAATGGAATCATAATAAGTCCAATCGATTTGTGGCGGAGTTTCTGGTTGTGAAAGAACCCTACAATGTTTTATCCTGCATTAATGTGTCATTATATAATTGTCAAGAAACCTTCTCAGGTAGCTCTCCGATTTGGATTTGAATGCAAGATAGATCGGTCGTTGGCTTTCCGGCACCCGTTCCGCTAAAGCTGTCCAATTAATCGCGCTCTGCGTTATTCTTTTCGCAGCCATTTCGCCCGAAATTTTTCTGAAGAAAAATCAACACTTGGGTTATGTAACCAGAACGGCGATACCAACTTAAAAATGTCGGAGAAAAAGCGTTGTTGTCTATTGTATTTGATTCAAAAATTAAAACGACGTTTACTTGTAACTTGTATGCAGGAAAATATGAATTTTTACATTTTGTCACCGGAATACTATTAACCCCACAAAAACAATGTGGTCGTACGAAACGATACAATTTTTCGCGATTTTTCTCCGAGTTATTCGTAGTAAGACGTAGTTTTGCAACGGCGCTTATATTTAAAAAAAAAACTGGCACTGTTGTCAGTTTTCATAGACACTTGACGCCAACTTCAAGCAGAACGATTGTAGGTAATCTAAAATGGTAGTGTACGTGTGAGAGCTTCTTGTGATTGTTGGTAAATATTGAAGTTTGTGAATAAAGGTGAATGAAAAACAACTTTGAATCATTACAAACTAATTCGTAAAAGTTATTTAAGTCATCCGTAGTGAAATTTATCGGTGATTACCATTGAACATCTCGTAAATAATAAGGTCAGTTACTTTTAACTTCTTTTCATACTTTTTTTACGATTCATATTCTGAGTGTTTGGCTTCAGTTATAAAAATTTTCGTTATTTTTAGTATTGGACAACGGTTGTGAGTAGAAACAAAAGACTGTCGTTTTTTTTTTGAAAAATTTTGTTGAGGTTATTTTAGATTTTTTTTGTTTTGAGTGCAACGCACTTAGAAAATTAGAAAAATGACTCAGTGGTAATTTATGTTATGCGCATAATTAAGACTACCCCATAATTTATTTGGCACCGATTTGACGCCCTTAATTTTGCGTTCACTTTCCGTTTTCTTCACTTGCCAAAACACGCACGAACTTGTACGTGTACGAAAATGTTAATGCAAAGAAGCTGTGAAATTATAATTTTACGTTACGCTTTACTTAGCTTCGTTATTAACAAGAACGATGATATTTCATTAAACGGCCAAAAAACGAGGAGGCGCGCTAAATTTTACAAAAGACGGAACTTTCGGAAAAAGTTGCGCTACCTGTTTTAAACGCTCATAAATCAAAACCACTACACTTTCGTTACATTTTCAATTACGACACGTATAGTTTCACTGTTGATACCAGATTATTTTAAGTGCCTTGCATTAAAAGAAGAGATATTTCCTGTTTTCTGTGATATACCTATGGCTCATTTTATTTTATATTTCGTTATGCAAGTACACATCATAGAAGTACGACAATAGATCTTCAGTGAACAATACACGGTCTCAAAAACTGCATGCTGGCACAAAGGAAGTGCCTCATCATCTCACACAAATCGAAACTAATAAATATTATCGATTGTTAAAAGGGATTCTAGCGGAAGCACTTCAATTACCATAGCGCAAAAAGAACAGCGTTACGCTTCTCAATTGTAACTTAATTGTTAATTAGGCCATTAAAGCGACAGAAGAGGATGTAATTTTATAGTTCTGAACCTGCGAAAAATTGTAAACATCGGTGTTAGTGCACGAGGAACCGATTATAAATAAAACCTATTAAGTAAATATTCGAACCGGTTCTCAACCTCTAATCTTTTATTTATAAGATCCACGAAAAATTCGAAATAGAAATTTTAATTAAAGCGGAATTTAATTTTTTTCGTCGAAAGATTTTTACGTGTCATTATTTCTCACTTTTACGCACCAGAGCATTAATGAGGCTTTTGTTTTGTACAGTTTTTTTAGACAAATAATGGAAATTAAATTACACGCCGACGAGTTAAAGTATGAAGTAAAGTTCCGTTTATTCTGATGCGTTTTTGGTCTCTGTTTTGTTGTATATAACTGTGCGGTTACACGTGTAATTGATATTAATTAAAACTCCTGCGCAGTATCGATTTTTAATTTGTTGAATGTGAGGCCAATATGTACGGTTCAAACATGAAGTGTCATTCTCTTCGATTAAAATGTGTAAATGATACGTGTGTATTGGTCTGGGCATCAGTCCATGCAGACCCCTCAATAACCTTTTGTTATTGTCGGTTATGCGGGTTAATTCTAGATAAAATTATGAATTATTACAAAAAAAATGTGTTGACCAAATCATTCCTGTTTGATAAAGAGTGTTCAAATTTATAGCGTGTCTATATAACTCTGATTAGAAGAAACCTCTGGAAGAATACACCGTATTTATACAAATAGTGCAGATTAAGTACACAAAAAACAAGAAAAATAAAAGCTGAAATGTCGCAGTGGCAAATGGCCAAGGGGGTCACAAGGAACTTGTAAAAAAAATATTCTGCCAGGGGGTTTGGTCTTATTTATGGAAGGAATGGTTAAAGGGGGTGTTTCACCATTTCCGGCGAAACTTGACGTATCAAAAAACACTCAACAGCCAAGTTGTAGCTTATGTAAAAACTTACAATTTTTGTATGAATCACTTGTGACCATAACCTCAAAATTATCTAGAAAAATGAGAAAATTCGTAGTTTTTTTTTTCGTTTTTAACTTTGTGAAAAGTAGGGTTCGGTGGGGTAAGTGTGTACGGAAAATTATGTTTCTTTTTCACACCGATTTTCTTGGCTGGGATAATAGTTATGGGATAGGTACTAAATCAGCATTGAGAGTGATTACTGGTCTATCGATCAGATAAATGCAACTTCATAATGTAAAGCCGTTGTAGTGTTACACTTATTTTTTTATGCTTATCACTGTTTACACTAACCCATCAAATTGGGGTAATTGGATACCAATCCGTATTTTACGTACTGGTCAACAATTGTCTAGATCAGGTAAGCGCATACCAAAGTATAACTTTAATTCTACTCATCAGTATGCGAAACATACATATATTTTCAACAGCGAGCAATAAGAAGTTGACTTTTGATGCAACAAACTTTTATTTTCTTCAAGTTGAAGATATGAGAGGTCATAAAAATAAACAATTCATTCACATTTAAGTATAAAAAATAAACATTTTGGTCTCAAACAAATTAGATAAGTTTTTTGTATTTTTTTGCTGCAATCCACATCTTATTTATGTCTTTTGGCTTGGGAAATACAGAAATTGTTGAGTTGACTTCGGTAACTGCTACATGGACGATAATTGAATCCTTGTTAACCTCGTCGATATCGGGCCTTTTGGAAATCGAAATTTATCGTTCGTAATGCGTTCAAGGAATGTAATGGTCAGTGTTTTATTTATCTCAATAATTTTACCATTTGTTGATGTAATCAACTGCAAGGTAAGTTCCGACGGTTAGAGAAGTGGTAACAAAAGTTTGTTCATTAGGTGTGTTATCATCTTCTTGACAGGCATCTTTGGTATCCACCATTTCAGTTTCTACATTGTCTTCATCACTTTCCTCTTCATAGATAATGTCAACTTCATTTTCGGATTGCTGGACGACGAATTTTTTGGTTTGGTTTCCTTATCCTTTTTCTTGTTTCCGTCGATTATTTCCTTCTGCGGAGATGCTTTAATGTGTTTCACGTTTTTCCTCATCTTCTTTGCATTTCTTTCAACTTCCTCTTCCGCAGACGTTTTAACACCTCTTTACTTGTCAGTACTTCTCCGTACGATTTTTTTTTACTCTAATCTGTTTTTCTTTATTTTTGTGTTGCTGTAACATTTCGGGTTTTTTCAGGCTTAAATTTTTTTTCCGACGCATAAAATTAAGATACCAATCTTCCCCAGGTCTACCATTCTTGAAGGGGATCTTAATATTGTTCGTAGTCACATAGGATTCCACAAGGTCTAACAACTCCATCCGATCAACAGGAAATCCCCACTGTGTCCTGCCTAAGATGTACTGTTCTAGATCATCTTCAATTTCTTTAGGCAATGTCAGGCTTCCTGCCACCTGCAGTGATATTCGTATCTGTTTTCCTTCCTTTAAGTCTCTGGTATATTACAGATTTGTTAACATGGAAATGTTCATCCTCCTCTCTGTAGGTCATCCGTTTGTTTATTACAGCATCACAGTCAGCTTTTACCTGTTTCGCTGTGTAGGATTGTGGGTGCTTCTTTCACTGGTATTTCCGTGGTATAGTGAATATTGTTAATGATACCTGAAGGCAAATAATACCTACTTATAGCACCTGTAGGTAATATTTATTCATTTACTGTGATATCTACACTTAGACGATATAGAAAACACAGCGTCATATGCAACTGTCTACGCCTACTCCATATGTCTACACATTCTCGGTATTTTGTATCTAATTACCCCAATACAATTGCTACTTCGGGTATGTGTAGACACGTCAATATTTTCAACTCGAATAGTAGCATTATAAGCTCATAACCTAACTTTCAAAACAAAATGTCTGTACTTCAATTTCACGCAAAGTATACAATCCTACATTCAATGAATGTAATGATATTAAATATCAAGTCAACAAGAGCGAAGAAGTATATAAGTTTCATTTTTACTTACTTTTTATCGTTAGCACCTAACGAGTTGGAAAGACAGTCGCTGTCAAGGACAATCGCGCTGTTGCTAACCTACTATCCAACCTACTTACGACTGAAATGGCGCACCAGGACTACCAACCGACAAAATGTTATTAGCACTGTATCCATTTACCCGAAATTACACTTACCCCTATTTTTTTGAGATATTCAATTTTTCGGTCAAAAACACTTTTTTTTTCAGATTAAAAACGTCATGGTGAAATTTTCTCATACAGAGTTCTGCAGGTGCACATTTTTTTCGTTTTCAAGTGTATTTTTGATACAACGATAATCCACTACGGTTCCAATTTGAAAACATGATCAAAAAACGAGTGTTTGAAAAATTAATTTTGTAACAATTGTTGGTAATTTGTTTAAACTTTTGAGAAAATTAAAAACTGATTACACCATTGAATTGTGCGGAAAAAACTGCTAAGAAAATATGTTTTTTCTTTTTATCTAAAATTTCATACGTGTACAGTATGGTTATAAACATTAAACGGGCATGTTGGAAGTCTCAGATAAAAATTAAAAATAATCGTTTTCTAATTTTTGCCACATGTATAAAGTATCATCTGTGTGTGCCCGAAGCCGGCCGAAAAACAGTCAGCACATGTTTCGGTGAGCATCGTTCAGTTTGGTTACAAGCATTTTGTTACCAGAATAAGGAGATCATTAAAACTAATGAAACTAGATTGAAAATTATTAACAAGTGTAAAGAACAGAAAGTTTCAGACCTATTTAACAAAAATTTGTTTGCTCATTTAGTGAAACATGACAATTTGGTGGAGTTAGAAGCTCGTTACCATGACAAATGTATGGTTTCATTTTATACAGAAAGTAGTAGTCATGAAGTTGGACGACCTTTACATCACAACGCAATCAGTTTTCTCTGAATGAAATCAAAAAAGATTTTGAAGGCACTTTGCTTGAGTTGCATACTATTAAGTACAACCTAAGCAAGCATTATTCAGCCGATGAGATAGAATTCATAACCTTAAGAACAGATTTGATTATTCTTTTTAGACATAAACTTAGTAAGAAAGATTGGAAAAGTTGGTATCAAGATCAAAATAAAGATCCTGAAGTGGAACGACTAAGAATTGTTGAAATGACTGCAAAGATAGTTTTAGAAGACATTCGTAAGACTGTGTATGATAAAAACAATTACATCCTTCCGAATTTCAATGAGAAAAATATCTATGATAATATTCCAGAGTCTTTAACAAATTTTCTTAACATTGTCATAAAAAGTCATACGACTAAAAGTAAAACTAACGATTTCAAATGGGAAAAGAGAATAGCAACAATTCCTCATAGTATTATAACATCTGCAAGACCACGATAATTTTACTTGGTTTATCATCCATGATGCATAAAAAATACGCATCTAGGGGGTTAATAGATGCGCTGTCGAATGTAGGATTATGTGCAACTTACGTTGAAACTTTATTGTGGCTTTTTTACATGGTTTTAGTGGTTGTGATACAACCTCTGCTTTTGCAGGTAGAGGTAAAAAAACAACAATAAATTCGTTGCTAAAATCTCCACAGTTGACTGAGTTAGTTAGGCCGTTATTTGAAACAAACGCTGATCCAAAAGTAATTGCTAGAAATGGTTGTCAATTGATTGCAGCTATTTACAAGTCCAAAAATTCGAAATTATCTTTGGACGATTTGAGATTTCAACACTATAAAATTTTAACAACAAAATCAACTTTTAAATTGGAAAAATTGCCACCAACAACTGGAGCAGCTGT